>CM043018.1:84778084-84843816 GCA_023690525.1 Holotrichia oblita
TGTTGATTTCTGTTCTTCTGAGGATTGCCCACCCCTCCAGAAGCTAGATTACTCCTAGACTTCACGACTACCAATAGGAGGGAATTCAGAAGACATATAAACGCCGGAATGGAAAACCTGAGAGACATCTCCACCTGTGCTGAGCTGGAAGAAGCAGTGGAGCACTTCACCAGCGTAATCGCAGACGCAACCAATAACACCACAAGGTCCACCACCAGTAGCCAGTTTAAGAGAGCAGCCATTCCTAGGCAGGTAGCGGAACTACTCACCCTCCGTCGCAACCTCAGGAGGAGATACGATCACTCACACAACCCGATCCTGAAGAAACAGATCAACAGCATCACCGTCCAGCTGAAGGAGGATATGGGGAACCACCGCAGGGAACTCTGGGCAGCCACACTGCAAAAGCCAATGACAGCCGAGAGTCAACCTGGAAGATCACCAGAAGCCTCACGAAAAGAAGAGACAACATACAACAAATCGACACTGTGAACGGGCCAATCAGCGACAAGCAAATAATCGCTGAAGAGCTAGCCGAAGCCTTCAGGAAGTACCACGTCCTGCCAGCCACGGACCCAGCCACAACGGATGAAGTCAACACGGCACTGGACGACTTGAGAAGAAGAGAGGCGACGGAGGAGGAAGTAGCCACCTTGCTGGCAAAACACACAGAGGTATGGTCAATCCCAAAGAGACTGCCTAGAAGAAAAGCTCCAGGGAAGTATGGCATCCATAACATTGTATTGAAAAACTTGCCGAAGCCGGGCATTCTCCGTCTGACAGAAATAATAAACGCAGCGATCCGACTAGGACACTACCCCCAAACTTGGAAACAAGCCGTCGTCGTCCCTGTACACAAGCCAGGGAAACCAAAACACTTGGCCAGCTCATACAGGCCGGTCTCCTTGCTGCCCACGATCTCCAAGGTCATGGAAAAGGTCCTGGTCAGCAGACTTAATGAAAACCTGGAGGATAATAACAGCCTCAAAGACCATCAGATTGGGTTCCGAGCCTCCATCAGCGCAGGACATGAAGCAGCGATATTAACCACGGATATCATTGAAGCCTTCAACAGGAAACAACATACGGCGGTGCTGGCTCTGGACACTGAGAAGGCGTTCGACAAGGTCTGGCATGAGGCGTTAATCTTCAAAATGATAGCTGCCAACATCCCATTGGGTGTGGTCAAGCTGACGTGGAGCTACCTACAGGGAAGACATTTCTCAGTTAGGGTGGAGCAGGCCTTCTCGACTGAGAAACCAGCGGAAGCAGGAGTCCCACAGGGGTCCTGTCTTGGGCCAGTGCTGTACAATGTGTTCCTTAATGACCTACCCACACATCCTAGCACCAAAATCCTTGTCTATGCCGACGACATCCTCATGTATCCCCATTCGCACCATCCCGAAATATCCCTTCAAAAACTCAACCACCACATCCCTTCTCTGCAGAAGTTCCTGCAGAAATGAAGAATTAGGCTGAATCCGACAAAATCAGAGCTGATGGTGGCCACCAAGAGATCGAGAGACACTGAAACCAAAACAATAGTTAGAGCACAAAGAGTCCCCATCCCACAATCGAATAAAATACCTGGGCACAGTGTTCGACACAAGGTGCACATTCGCGGTCAACACCCGCAATGCGGTAAGGAAGGCATCAGCGGTTATAGGGAAGTTATAGTCCATTCTGGCCAGCCGCCAAGCAACGGGTGAAATAAAAGCGTTGATTTACCCCAATTATAAGATCTTTATTACTATACAATTGTCCCACCTGGATGGGCATGGCCAAGACACACTGAACAAAGTTACAACGCACCCAAAACAAATGCCTCAGAATCATCACGGGTGCCAAAAGGGGTACTAGGACAATCGAGACCCACAGAAAAACAAATATAAAAACGTTAGATATAGTAGCCCAAAAAACAACGAACAAGTTTTTTAATTCGGTCTCAATGGCAATAGACTCATAAGAAATATAACAACCCATAAAACTCGCAGACTCTACAAGTATCCAGCGGACGCCGCCCGGTAGTACGGAAACTAGACCAGCAAAAAGGTGTAGTGCAGAAGTGTGATAGTGACTGTGATAGTGCGAAAGTGCGCGTGTATAGTTAGTTGTAAAACTACAAACACTAGGATCTGTTTATTTATTTTAAGACTAATTCACAACTGCTCAATGGACTCCCCAGCATTCAAGACCGTATACGCAAAATCCTGTTTAATATAAATTGAAACACCGCCACCCCGTTGCTCCCTGTCAAATCTATTTAAATTAAATCCATCTACTCTTACGTAATTGTCATCAATAGTGTCACTGAGCCACGTTTTTGTAGCACAGAAAATATCGAAGTTATGAGAAATAATGACAGTATGGAAATGATCAATTTTAGAAAGCAATGACCTGACATTGAGATGATTCAATTTGAGCAAGTTAGAACTCATGCATTATCGCATAGGTCAACTGGTAAGCAAAAGCCGCAGCAAAATTAATAAATCTAAAATTAACTAATAATAATTAATAATCTAGTTAAACTAGCAAAAAAGAAAAAAGAATAAAAAGGATTCTAATATTAAACTGGATATATAATCAACTACAAAAGTCATACATTCAAAAACTTTAGCAATTACATATATCAAATCCAAAAGCAGTACAAGTGTGCGTACTAAAAATTTATATTTATTCTAAATTTATACTTAAAATATGTCCGTGAATATTATTCTCAAATATATGTGAGCATAAACAAATCCACAAGAACAAATCAAAAAAAAAGGAAAAGAAAATACAGAAAGTAAATGTGGTACACGAACCTTAGTTCGCTAACGCAAATAGTATTCATTACAGACTATGTTGGCTCTCTCTCTCGCACATTACGAAGGTCTTCCATTTTCTTAATTTCGGTAATTTTGTTCCGAGATCTAATGAAGATTTTTCCATTTGTAGTCCATACTGATTTTAAGCCATAGACCTTAATTGTCTCCTTTACTAAGAGTACCTTGGTGTAAGATCTTCTTTAACAACAATTGAAGATCCTTTAAAACGTTTTTTATTTTTAAATATTTTATCTTTGGCGTTACGATTGGTAAAACGAACGATAATAGGGCGATTTCCATCTATGGTTACCAACAATACCTACCCAAACATTAACTTTTTCTAGGTATTATGTGTGTTCTTCTCTCATCCAGTGACGATTTTCTGTAGACCAGTAGCAGCAATTTTGCCGACTAGCATATCTGTTAAGAGAAAAGTGCATTCATCAGAAAACATAACGTATTCTAATTGGATAACATTGTTATCCAACATGTCCATCACTCACTCACAACAATAAGTTCTCCTATCAAAATCGTCTTCTATGAGCTCCTGAGTAGATATCATTTTATAGGAATGCATTTTATTTTCTTTTAATATGTTTACTGTCGATGTATGGCTAACATTTAATGTAGTGGATGTAGACAGGCATCCACTACTACTCAATGTACATATGTGGGTTTTTCCATAAACTCAAGCATCACATCTACTTTGATTTCATCACTAAATGCATTGGCACCTGGTTTTTTATCTGCCTTACATGACCAAACTCGCAAAACTCCTTCTCTATCTTACTAATTGTTCCTTGAGATATAGGCGGTAAATCAGGAAATTTCTCATGAAATAGGCGGGTTACTTCCTGTTGTGTTCGGATTCAATCTCCGTAACCAATTATTTGTAAAACTGTTACTTTATGCATTTCCGTTAATGTAACCATTTTCCAGAAATCTATTTTACGAAATTCAAACTAAAATTATAATACTGACAACTTAAATGACAACTTTTAATTACAAAACAATTTATTAAGGACGTTTTAAACAACCTAATTTGTCACGGAAACTTTTTAAAGTATTTTTAATGGATACCATCTAAGAAAGCATATTGGTATGGTTTTTACTCACTTTCATATTATGAAGACCTAAAGGGAAGTAAGTAATGGAAAGATGCCTATGATATACAATATGTGTTAAATCTTCATAAACGCTCTTGATAAAAAAAAACTACATTAAAAATAAGAACGTTCACATTTAAGGTAATAAATAAAATGAATAACGTTTCTGTTAGAAATGCAATCTCTATAGCAAAAAAGTAGCAGTCGTGCGATGTCGACTTATCGCATGAACAGATGTGTGTATGTTCTATTGTAATTCTTTTTCTACGAACGTTATTGCATGTAGCCATAATTTGAAGTTTACAAATGATGTTACTAGGTACTAATACCTACAACAGTTATAACAGCAAATGAGCATCTACTTCATTGACATTCATAGTTCCTTTTGGTGTTTTACATTTTTCTTTAGATTTTGCATTACTTAGAAGAAAGTAAGTTTCATCCTGTTTTCATCAGATGGGGATGTTATGGTGTGGCGTCAGCCAAATCAGGTACTTTCATTTTTTCGTAATATATGTACGACTAACACATTCTGCACTAACTTCTTTATTTAAGCGTTCACTAATGTCACATGCAACCTTAGAAGCGCCAATACATAGATTTTTATTTATTTCTCTTAATATCCACCGTTCATCTTGTGAAGTTAGTTTTTTATTTGGCGCTTTTGGAGGCTTATCTACAATTCTGTTTTATACCTCTTAATAGTACATTATATAGGGGCCTTACTTCTACTCATAATCTGCGCAATTTCTCGATATCTTTTTGCTACTTTAAAATTGTGAATAATAATTCGTCGTTTTTCTATGGTGGTTTGCTTAAAACATGTCCTACACACCTTCTACTTATTGTGTAATGTATAGCCAAATGTCATGGCAAGCAATTACAATACTATTGAATGGTTCACCACAATGTTTGGGTATTTTCTCTAAGCTGTATGATGTTAGGTGTGAGGCGCACTACAGTTTACGTAGCTTTTTTTTTGCCAACTTGATTTCATACTTTTAGTTTGTGCTTGCTGTAACGAAAGCATATATTTATACAATAACAATGATGCAAAGTTTCGCTACTTCTATTTGTTTATATTTAATATTTTATCGAAAATATGTATTTAATAAGGCTGTATGATTTTGGCTGTGAGTCACTGTATGTGGTTAATTTATTATAAGATATAAATACGTTAATTATTGAATAATAATACTACTTTTAGTAGAATTTGGTTGTTTATTTTCTTGACATTTGATATTTTGTTATCAAATAGGCGATCTTTTAAAAAATTTCGGATCTTATTATTTAAAACCATTCTCGTAGGTGTGACCAGAGTTTAGAAATGCAGCAGGATAGAAAACCTGCCTAAGATACATACATACTTTTATTAACATAGGGGAGAATGTTCTACAGTGAAACGTGTTCCTCACTGAAACAAACTTATTTTTTGAATTTAAATATCGCGCCAATTGAACGGAAAATTCACGCCAGAGAAGCTGTTGCCTCCCTCTACTTGTCGCCATTTGCTCAGTGCGTTTGCAAGCGCTATTTTGTCTAGCCGTCAAAAACGTTCTCTTTTGTGGCCTCGGGTAAATATTAGGAGTGATCTAAACTAGGTAAGTCCCCAAATTATTTTATTTGATGTTTGCTAAAAATGTTGTCGGGTAAAGTACATATTTGCTTGTTATTTACGACATGTACAGCTTTTTAAACTGTATTAGGTTAGGTACTTTAGTTTATTGTTTATGCTGGTGACCAGTGGTCCACATTGAAACAAGCAATGGTGGGGTACACTGAATCATGTTTCACTGTACCCCATATGAAAAATATTGTTATAACTGTCTAAATACGTATTACAAGTGACATTTTATTTTAGTTGTCTTATTAAGTTTTTAAATGGCCCGCAACCGTAAGCGAAAGACAAATATTAGCACTTTCAGTGCAGAGCATATAAAAGCGGCTGTTCGTCTCGTTGTTGAGGAAAATATGCCTATAAGACGAGCAGCAGAGTTACAAGGCATTGCTTACGTTACTTTATTTAGGTAAGAAATAATACGAATTTATGTCTTCTACTATTCTTACCTATTGGGACTTAAATGTTAGGTATGTGCGTAAATTTAAAGCAAACCCCAACTCAAATATAGTTTTTCGTCCTAAATATGATGTGAGGTTAATTTTTACGCACGACGAAGAAAAAACCTTGGGCTTACTCCACTGGAATGTCGCAAATTAGCGTATGAGTCAGCAATAAAAAATAATAAGAGCATTCCTAACAAATGGAGAGAACAAAAAATGGCAGGCAAAGAGTGGTATTTAGGCTTTAGGAAGAGGCATCTTGAATTAAGTTGTCGAAAACCAGAGTCTTGCAGTTTATCCCGTGCTACTTCATTTAACCGACATAATGTTTCAAGTTTCTTCAAGAATCATGAAACAGTGCTTAAGCGTGAAGCGCGGTTTAGCGATGGGCGTAGAGTCTTTAACTTAGACAAAACCGAGACCACCACAGTACAAGTTCCTCCCAAAATTCTTGCAAAAAAGGGCATGAAACAGGTGTCTCAGTGTACTAGCGGCGAAAGAGGAATTCTTGTAACAACCTGCAGTATAATTTGTGCTACCGGTTATGCTTTGCCTCCAGCGATGATATTTCCACGAGTGCATTTTAAGGAAATTATGATAAAAGATGCTCCATCTGGTACATTGGGTTTAGCTACGCCTACGGGATGGATGAACAGGGAATTATTTGCGCGAGTAATGAATCATTTTATAACACATTCCTCTAGCTCTCATGATAACCCTAGCCTTCTCATCATGGATAATCACGAGAGCTATTTATCTATGGAAACATTAGACCTTGCAAAATCTAATGGGATCACAATATTAACGCTACCTCCGCATTGCTCTAATAAACTCCAGCGCTTAGATGTAGGGGTATTTTCATCTTTTAAAGCCCATTACAATAGGGCCAAAGCTGGCTTCTTAATCATCCCGGTATTCCGGTTAATATTTTTAATATTGGAAGTTTCGTTAAAGTTGTGCACGAAAGATCGATGATACCTACAAACATCAGTTCAGGATTTAAACAAACAGGCATATTTCCTTTTGACTCGGATATATTTACGGATGACGATTTTCTGATGTCGGCTGCCACAGACAGACCAACAGTTACTGAAGAAGCTGGGCAAAATATATTAGAACAGCGAGATCACGAAGGCACTAATGAAACACTTGCACGCAATGAAACTGCATCATCTTCGTTTGTTTCTCCACAAATGTTTCGTGGGTTTCCAAAGGCACAAAAAAGGAAGATCCAGAAATCAAGAAGGCAAGGAAAAACGAATATTGCAACAGACACGCCTGAAAAAGACGAATTAGCACAAAGAGAATTGTCTAGAAAAAAAAGGAACCAAGCAGCAGTAAATAAGGTGAAAAGAACAATCATGAATCATCATGAATGGTCACGTGAAGACCCAGTCCCAGACCTTGCCGAGGAATTAACCAGACAACCAACTAAAGATGATTTCGTTTTAGTTCAATTTAAAACTAAGAAATGAGTTTACTTTGTTGGGAAAATATTGAACTTTTTAGAAAAAGATGAATTCCAAATTTCGTTTATGAGGAAAAGCTCAAAAATATACGGAAAATTCTGTTTTCCTACAATTTCAGATATTTCAGTTGTGAAACTAGAAGATATTAAAATGATTCTACCTCAACCCATTTCATCAGGTTCGACTTCAAGACAGCGATCCAACATCAGTTTTGAGATAAATTTGGACAGTTTTGATGTTCGTTAAAATATTTTAAGTGCATTAATTTAGGTCTGAGTGACTGAAACTTCTACAATGCTTTCCTTTTTTTAGAATTTAAAATATATTTGCATAAAAAATGTGTTTCATTGTATCCCACCGATTGTTTTACTTTGCCCCATGCTCGAGGCACAGTGAAACAAATGGAATGATAATGAAATATAATTAATAACTTACATTAGTTTTAAATAATTCTTATCAAAGCCCTGTCATTGAAGGAGACAATAGATATCCTTTCTCATGGTAAATAATTTTTTTCGATAAATCGTATTTAAAAGAAAAGAGTTGAATTTGATTAAAAAATGATCCACTGTGGAACACTCTCCCCTACACATACATGATATAATTAAGTATGATACAAGATTCGTAAGAATTTTATTATTAATAATGGAACACACACATCACATTCATAATTATTCCGTTGCGTGGCATTTAAAAATTAATTGTATTTTCTCTTTTTGGAGTATCATGCGGATATCATACGATACGTTAAAATACGCCGCAGAAATCCAATTGGATATAATAACCCATCATTCGCAACATCATGATTACCGAAATTTCAAACGAGTTAAAAGAGCATGAACCTGGCGCAATACAAAAACCGAATTAAACCCGTTATTTACAATTAGGCGCTAAGCGCAAGAGTATTTCGATGATACAAACGTAGTCCGCATCAACGTAGGCCACGCGGCCTCTCATTATCGGACAACCAATTCTGCAGGCAATAATTATTTTAATTAGGTTAAAATAATATTAGTCGGAACACGTCCGTTATGAGAATTGTAAAACAACAGGGGAAGGGGAGAGAAGGGCATACATTGAGTGAGAACCGCATAAAGCCATTTTATATGTGCTACGTAGAAACATAGATTCATGCGTCGCATACGTGTGTATGGGGTTGGAAGGGAGGTGGTGTTTGTGAGAGCGTCTGTATATCGGCAGTACAATAAATAAAAGCAGAATTGATTACGCTGATTGCCCCGCGGATTGCGTTTAACATAAATAAAAGCGGGCAAACGTTAAATTCTACGCGGGAGCAATTTTAATCTGCCTAGCGTAGAGGCGAGTAATTACCGGCAACAACACAACAAACGATGCGATACGAGCTACTGTTGGTTGGCGATGAAGTGGTGGATGCCGGCAGGGTGGTCGGCATTTCATAGAACGAACGTAATACCCCCCGCGGTGTGGAGTTCACGCTATTTACTTGTTACATACGAGTACATATGTACTTACAACATCATCAAATATCCAGTATATTACGAATAAAAAGTTAGTACTGCAAATGTAAAAAATAAATACTTTAAACCAAACTAACTTTTTTATGTTAGGGGTACAAATTCTTAAAGTGAAAGCTCATACAAATCTTAAAATCAAATAGAAACGATAAATATCTAGAGTTTCCAAAGAGTCATATTTAAAAAAATAATATATTTTATTAATGATTTCTTCAAATTATTATTACTTCCATACCCTATCTCTTTTTTTATAGATACAGCTTTCTGTTAATTTGTTCTTGTAGATTTAGTATGAACTTAATAACTCAAGACTCTTCCTAACCTATGTTTTAAAAATGTGAATGTGGAAAAGAGTAAATAAGTACTACAGAGGCGTACGATAAAAATATTATAAAAGTATTAGCCAAAATCTATATATACATACATATAACCTTTATAAATTAAAACAAAATCATGAAAAATTTGAGCATTTTCATCTCTCTGGACTTTAGTTGACTGTAGCTTATGTGCACACATACCTATGCAAAAAACTCTTCTGTACTAATATTTCATGACATAAATCACAAAGAAGAATATCCAGTAGGTAATAATGTAATTAAATGTTTAATACACTTATAGTATAGTGACTACATTAAAGTATGACAATTAAGCTCCATGAATAAATTTGCTTCTTTGCCGTACTACAAGTCTTCGTACACTATCAAGTAATAAATTCAAGCCTCTTATTGTTGTCAACAATCGGATCTTATACCTATAATTCTTTTTGATAGAATATTATTCTGCAGAGATTATTATTAAACTAACTACAATTTGAACTTGTATACAACATTTCATATTATAGTCAATGGATGATTACTGTTTGTCGAACTATATGACAAATCATGTACGCTGATTCGTTTAAGTACATACAATACGAAGTTAACCTGTACAATTGCAGTTATAACTGCATGTAGCGAAGCATGATTGATTTGACGCGTGAACTGCAAAATCCAGGCTTCTATATACATACATGGGAACTGTACATAGTGTAACAAACAGTCGGTACTAACAATACACTCTGCTGTCCATAAACCACTAGCCATGAGAGTCAGTCATGTTAACGTGGCATTTTTCGACTACTGATTAGCAATTTCGTGCTTCCGCGACTCCAGCTACCATCATTTCGAAGCTTTTGTTTATGGTTACGTCAATTTGACTTTTTTTTGTACTTCGATGCTTTCGGAATATTTCAACGTCGTACTTTACAAATACAAAATTAGAGTGGACCAAGATCCATTACGTAAATTAGATGTCTCTAATGTCTACATAGCTGGTTGCAATGGAGAATAGGACGCGGAAGCTTATCGTGGTAAAGTAATGTATTCAGAGAGAAACAAGCGTTAGGCACGGTGTTGAGTCGATTAATTATGATATTTCAGACAGGCCAATTAATGAGGATAGGATCTGGATTGAACAGGTGCGCTTCTGGTCAAACTCAACACTTAATCAACAACATTATGTGAAGTATGTGAAACGATACAAGTCAAATACATATAATACACTGAATTTACATGCATATCCTTATTCATATTTGTGTGATATTTATATAGGCGATTCCGTCTATTCTGCTATTCTGAAATTAAGTTAAATAGTATATAAGATATCAGACACTTTAATCAAGTAAAATGAAGTTTGTAATCAAATGTTTCCAGATCATCAAGGATCAATTTAGGACATCTCCGTAGTTAACGCGTATTATTCTGATTTTAAAACTCACTTACGATTTGTACACCTTGTTGTGGAAGTATTTAGTTTTACATTTTTCTCATGTTTACCGGTTTTGAACTGAAATATCGAAAATATCATTTGCTTCAAAATGATATTTCGATATAAGCTTATTGCAATGACACACTTCTGAAGTACTATATGTTATTTATTAATCCATGATGGAAAATTGAAAGGTTCATAGGTTCCAATGGTATGCTAAACCATAAACTTGATGAAGTACTAGATGTATTAGCAATAAAATGCACAAAAACACTTGAAATAAACAAACGTGTTTTAATTTCAAAAAAATTGTATTAATAACAAATACATGTTTCGCACACACAGTGGTTTTGCGTATTTGTTATTAAGTAGTGCGTATTTGTTATAAATACAATTTTTTGAAAATTAAAACACGTTTGTTTATTTCAAGTGTTTTTGTGCATTTTATTAAAATGGATTTCCAACAAGTAAATACCAATTCAATCACAAAGATGTATTAACCGAAGCTGCTGAAGTATTAGACAATAAGTGGATATCGGACCCAATAAATCCATGAAATCTATGTGTAGCTACAATTCCCTCTGTGTCGCTGCATCAATTCTTTCAATTTTAGATAACAATCTCCATATGGAGCTACTGAACACTCGACGTGAATTTCAATGCTAGAAACAATTTAGCACCAGTTGTGAGGCATGTGTTTCAAGTAAGTACCATTTGAGAGCCGCATCGCTACGATCAGCGTTCTACGCTTGTTAGCTGAATATTTATATTTGATGGTTAGTCATAGATGATGCTGGAGTGTACTGTAGCCTGTATATTTAGCTTAATTTATGTCCTCTGTTTATGGATGTCTTGTGGTGAGCAAAAAAACGTGGAGGTGGTACGTTGCACGAAGCACGTAGCTTGTAGCTATCACACCACTTCCTGCGAATGCTGGTACTTTTCGTGCTTAGAGTCATCGTTTTGTTCCATGACGCTGTAAAATGTTGTTGGCAGCCCAATGGTAAATATTTTAGTGGAAGGAAAAAAGTAGTAGTCTATGTGCGAAATGTCATTTTTTGGCAGCTGTATCAGGATAGAAAAAGTGTGAGTAAATGAATGTGTCAATTGCATAGATTAAAATGCCCGTATGGTGCTTCATGCTGTAGCATTCGATGATATTCGCTACTAATTTGATGGTAATATGGGTGGCCGAAGCCTGATGATCCTGAAGAGCCCCTGTAGCCTTCAGGTGTTGGTTAATCCTGTTTAGGATGTCCTTTTGCACAACTTTGGAGAAAACCGACAGTAGTTATATCGATCTTTATGAACTCCATTAATTCTTAAACTTCCCTGGCTTGTGAACCGGTACGATTACGACCCTCTTCCAAGCTTCTTGATAGTGAGCAAGAATAAATATCCCATTAATGATGATAGTGATAAATACAACTGCACCCAAATAATATAACTTCAGATTGCTGCTAACTTAACGCAAGGGTTCCAATTCATTTGTAATTAATTTAGTGTGTCTTTACAGCCTTAGGACATACATACGGGGTAAGTGACCCCCATATGTAAAAAAAAAACCATGATGCGTAAATCCCAGGATCTCGTTCGCAAGACATTTCTTAGTCATCCATAGTGTATTTGATTACCTTTTTTATATCTCAAATATCAGAGATCTGAGATAAACCACTTATAGGAGAACAAGTTACAAGACATTACCATCTCTATCCATTCATGAAATGGCCCGCTCAAGCAAGAACCATTTAGAAGTGCAATCCTGATCGGAAGATTCTCCGTGTGGGAGTCGTCCTACAGCGACAAAGGCTGCATCAACTCCCATTTGTCTACTAGAAATACTAGGAAAAAGCACCTAGTTTCAACCACGGCGGCATTAATTATAGATGAACACTATAATATCGTCTAGAAGAACCTTCCCAATGCTGGAGTCTTGCAAGTAACTCACATCATCAACACAGCCATTAGACTGAGCAACATCTTTCAGCAGTGAAATGTGGTGCCGGTCCGCAAACCTGGCATCTGCTATCTTCCTTCTCCAACTTTGTTGAAAATATTTTGGTGATGAGAATCAACAATCACCTGGAGAAAGTCTAATGAACTACAAACTAGAATTCCGTTCCACCATCAACACAAAGCATGATACTGCTATGCTACCGATATCAGCGATACCTTTAACCAGCTAGCCCTAAACACGAAAAAAAATTTCGAGAAGATCTGGCATGCTGAGGTTATCACAAAGCTGGCAATGACTAGTCTTCCAACTCCCATCACAAAGGTGGAGGCAGGCGAAGCCGAACCGCAAATGTAGAAGTACTCCAGGGTTCTTATCCAAGGCTATAGCTTCATAACGTCTTCCTACAAAATCTACCCGCCCATCGTAGCGTCAACAACTTAGTCTACGCTGCCAATATCCTTATCTATTCCCACACCCACCACACTGAAACTGCCTTTCAAAAACCTAATCACTACGGCCCTACCTTCCAGGCTTTTCTTTAGAAATTGTAGATTAAACTCAACTTTCCAACGTCCCAACTTGTTGTAGCGACTAAAATATCCAGAGTTACTTCAACAGCAACAATGTTCAGAGTCCATTGAGTCCCTATCGCAAAAAAGACACTTGAAATATCCAAGTACCATCTTGGACATATGGATACCAACGCGGTTAAAAGAGCCTCTGCAACAATAGGAAAGCTTTACCTCATTCGAGCCAGCTCTGTTGCTAAAGAACATATAAAATTCCTGGCCTGTATTGCTATTTAACGCTCCTGTTAAATTTTGAATGGCTAATTGCCGGTTAACTTGCTTGCAAAGAGTACAAAACAGGTGATAGTGAATCTAATTAAGTAGTAAGTTAATTTAAATTCTCCCCGAAATAAACAAGAAGGTTTGCTTCACAGTAGGGTTTTATTTCCCTCAGAAGACGGATAACCCAATATCGGATATAATCCACAAACCAAATACATATATTAAAATGTCAAATACAAATACAGCTAAAAATATGGCCGCATAGCTTTAGATTAGTACACCCTTAAGGCTATGAAAGAATACATGTGAACAGTTACCAATGACAGGCCATAAAAAGAAGAACACGCCCATGAACATCCTTCAATGGAATATGGATGGTTACAGAAGCAAGTCTAAAGATCTTGACATTTTGCTACAAACCAACAATGTCTACCTGGTCCTGCTAAACGAAACCAGGCTCAGCCAAGATTACTACGTAAAAATAAGAGGATTCAGAGTGCTAAGAAGCGACGGACCGAGAAGCGATGATGCTACTAATCCGAAGTGACCTTCCCTGCGGTACTGTTTACAAAATAGCCATCCTTCGACAGCAAAAGTTATCCAACAAAACTTCGCAAACCTCAAAGACGCTATTATACCAGCTCCAGACGAACCCATCTCTTTTTCTTATAATAACGCCTAACCCTCTACAATCGATATAGATGTCAATCGCAACGCAACAAACATCCTAGACGTAAACACTATCCACGGACTTTCCAGCAATCACAGGCCAGTCTCGGGTCAATCTCCTACGCTCGATTTTTCTACCATAGATTGAAAGGCGTTCAAGGAATACATCTCCAATAACATCACCAGCTGAGGTGACCTTCCCTCCGCAGCTGAATTTGACTCCACGTTCTTCTCCTTCTCACAACCAATAGCCAAAGCCATAAATTCACCAGACACCACTCACTTTCTCACCACCTATCACGGAAGAAACCTTGCTCAAAAAGCAATAATCCAGCTTATACACTCCATCTTCAAACTTAACCCAAATTTCCTCATTGTGGAAGATTACGTCAGTAATTCCTGTCCCCAAAGCTGGCAATCCTAAACATGTTCCCAGTTCGTACAATCTCCCTTCTCTTCACCCTTCCCAAATTGCCGAAAAAGTGATCTCGGACAGGAACATCACCCATTTAAAGGGGCAAAAGATCTTTGCTGACCACCAACTTCGCTTCAGGTCAGCCACTGGCACTGGATACGCTGCTACTATATTAGTCACAGACACCATAAAAGCCTGCAACCAGAATCACCACAATGCAATTCTCATCCTATACATTGATCCATACATCCTATACTTACTGCATAAGCTCTGCAAAACCACACCTCACAAATACTACTCAATTTCGACCAGTGTTAGACCTTCAAGAGAAACACTTTCAGCAGTGCAAAGAAAGCTACACAAATATTGGGAAATCTTACCCTGAAAAGCTACTACTTGACCACGACAACAAAGCAACACCTTATAAAACCATTCTGATCCCGTCACTGCTTCACAATGCACCAGTTTGGTACAATGTCATTGGGCGCAACTGAAACTTACAGAATAAGTACTTAAAATATCGCTAGGAACCAGACGCGGAGTGCGAACCGTATTCGTTTACCAGGAGCCCAATATGCTACTGTTAAGACCATACAGCCAGCTGCAAATTACGAAGTACTTTAACAACTCCATCACCAGCGCCGAGTCACTACTTAAAGACATAACGACCCCTAAAATAAAACGAAGCTACAGATATCCAGCAGACAACCGCTAACTATCCCTACACCAACCTTTTCTAGTGTATTGTGCAATACAGTGTTGTGCAAGAACCAGCGCCAATGTACTAGTGCTAGTCAAGAACTGTGATAAGGACACAAAACCAAACCAACAACTTTTTTTCCATAGAATAAGCTATATAGCACAATAATAAAAATAATATAATGCAAATAATTCAAGACCCAAATACCACTAAAATATCGTCAAAATATATTAAAATGAGAATAGCTAAAATAAATAAATACGTTTTGAATTCATTGATTGAGTGAAAACTGAGGACTAAGTATGACAATTATAGATATAGTATACTATACATGTCCTATTTTTTTAAATTTTTATTTGTTTGTCAAAGTAATTGAGTTTTGTCTTCTAATAATTCTAGCCAATAATGTTTACTGAAAGAAAATCAATAATAAATATCCTTCCTTGTCGTGTTGCTAGATGGTTCTCCCAGGAAAGCCTTGATGGTCTCCTGTCCAGTCTTCTAATAAATGAGAATGTCATTTATATAAAAATAAACAAGTTTATAATTCAAATATCTTCATTCGCTATTTCAAACGAAATAGTGTATATAAATTTGAATATGCAGTAATATCCGCAATCAGTATACATTTAATTTTGAGCTTAGCTAAGGTAGTTAACGACATTACCTTATTTTAAATTCTAAACTTTATTAGATTTTATTAGTCGATTAGTAGTGAATATAACAGAAGAACCAGTAATGGAATGTGCACAACGGTAATAAATAATAACATAACTGAAGCTATAAACATTAAGCAAATACCATTATGGAACTCGTCTGTAAAATCAATTACTTCCACCAAAAATTGACCAAAAAGTTCAATATTAAATGATAGCCGGCTTCCAAAATCCAGAATAAAACTGGAAAAACGAAAAGTACGCAATATCGAAATCCAGTAATGAATTCGAGATAACAACGACTGGTTCGTTAAAAATACGGATTAGCTAAGGAGAAAACCATCCTCTTGTCCCCTGCTCGAATCACGTACTGTTACAGCCATCATCAGGCAACTTTAGTCGGAATCACCGACCTTGATGGTCATATCACATCTCTCATCCTATATTCTCTCACGACGACGGCACAATCTCCTATGTGGAAGGATGGTTTGAAGGAGAGTGGAATCGATGAATTAGCATAGCGAACTGGAGCGTAGGGAGAAGTTGCTGATTGGTGTTTGCCGAGGATCGTCTTGCAATGGTCCGGCGGTTCGGATTCCGCACTGATTTTCGGAGGGAGGCCGACCGCCGGCTTTATTGGTAGACAATTAAGAGTCATCGTTATTCGGAGTGCATCTGACTGTTTACAAGTTTGATTGAATTTAACGGCGTACCAGCCAGTAGAACGAGTATGGCAGCAGCCAGTCGAACAGGTCGGCCTAATGCGCTCTCTAACAAGGTTTTTACCGTGTGTGCCCACGTCGACATCGGTGCCGCGAGAGAAATGCGGGACAAGAGGGGCCTAGAAGCACAGACTGAAAAGTACAACGAACTAACCAGCGTGAACTGGATCGCAATCCTGACAGATCAAAGGTTACTGAGTTAAACAGCTAAAATATCAACAAAATTACAAAAGTGTTTTAAAAATGATTTCTTACATATTTAAACACTCAGCAAAAATCTTGTTCTTTTGTTGGACCTTTCAAAAGTTTTAAATAACGTTATATCAATGGTGTAGTTAACAACAGTTAAGTAAATTAACATGTATAACGCTACAGTCAGTTTAAACGAAAACTGATGATAACTTTAATGAAGTTCATAAGATAAGATATGTGGCCTTTGCTAAAAATGCGCCTTGATTTACCATCATGTCTTATTCATCTCATCACTATATTATATCTGTTCTCAATGATGAAACGTACAAAGAATAAAACTAGAACCAAAATATGTAATGAGCATCTTGAGAACATACCAACACTTACACTTACAACCATTTCAATCAAACCAAATATCAAAGCATTAATATCCCAAAAGCACTATTGATCATTTCACTAATTTTATATTGCTATCTTGTTTATGTTATGAAGTAATCGAGTTTAAATTGTTTCAATATATTAGCTTTATATTCTAAACGGATTTAATGAAACCCATTTCTGACCAATCTGATGAATTTATTATTAGAATGATAGTAGGAAAAACATACATGCATACCTGCACAAATTTGAATATATACCTATATAAGTATCTGACACGCCAAATTGCGATCGACATTTTAAACATTCTAAGTGTAAATCCATTCGTCCATTTCATGAAAGATTGTTACTTACAGAGAATGGTATGACAAAGTTCATAGAAGACCGGACTGTACATATTTATCGTTTTTTTAATTCACGAATTAATAGGGATCAAATTATGTGTAGCTGGCACGATGGTTCACGATTCCGTCCGGCAAACGAAACTTCATAGTTCGATTCCATACATAGACGGATATTTTTAAATAAAAATATTGCTTACATTGATTGGTGATTGTAGAAAAATACATTATATTATGTCTACCCCAAGAAATTCTTCGATCAACAGTTACGATTTAGTAGCGGTAGTAAACAGTCGAGTGATATTGTAAACAAGCGAATTAGTGTGTAATGCGACTCGCAGGTCCCGGAATAAAGTAGACGAATTTATTGTTGAATGACCCTGGCGAGAATACGGATACGAGTCGGCATCAAATGGATACTAACGAAAGCGATAGCGAGTCGAACCTGGAGGACGACAAGCAGAGGCTAATGGACCTGAACAAGAAATTCTCGAAGACTGAAGCGAGAAGCAAGGAAGAAGAGCTTCTTAAACAGGCACTAACCGAGATGGAAGAGCGTGCCAGCTGTACGGCCACGTTCAATATAGATGCACGGCAATCTACAAATGTGAGGGATGCGCGGAAGAACACCCGTCATTCGAGTGCCCTCAAAAGGGGAAGAAAATCACATCTAAATGTGCAAACTGTGGAGCCAACCACCACGCATCTAGCAAAGAATGCCCGGCACATCCCCTAAGGGTCAAAGAGAGAAGGGAAGAAGAGAAGAGGATCAAACTAGACCAAACTAAAAGGAGAGTAGGGACATCATACGCCGACGCAACAAAAAACACAGACGCCGGAAGCAAAGACGAAAAAATCAAAAGACTCATTGCACTGGCCGAGGAGGTAGCCAAGCTAATACCGACAATCCAAGAACTCGTCCATGGATAATCGAACAAAAGAAAAAACACCTAGGAAAGAACCACTGATCATAGGAACATGGAATGCCAACGGAATCAAAAACAAGAAAGAAGAGCTGGGCATCTTCCTTAGAGAGGAGAAGATCCAGGTCCCACTACTCCAAGAAACGTGGTTAAAACCGCGAGATGGGCTAAGGTTGTCGGCGTTCCAGACCTTCAGAAAAGACCGGGAAAGAGGACCGAAAGGAGGAGTAGCAGTCCTAGTCATAAACAACATTGCAGCCAGAAAAATCGACTGGCCCTAGGAAATAGAAGTGATAGGTGCAGAAGTATCCTGGGGAGGACAGAGACTGACGATCCTATCAGCATCCAACAGACCGACTCACAAAATATCCCCGGAAGACCTCGTTGAACTCCTGCTAGCGAGAAACCTGGTTATAGAAGGCAACCTGAATGCGAAGGACCCGATCTGGTATTCCAGGACAACAAACCCAAACGGAAAAGCTCTAAAGGAATGGCTGGATACAAACAAAGACGTCATGGTCAAAGGCCCAAAAGACCATACAATTTGGAACGGAAATGGGAAACAAACAAACGTACTAAACATATTCCTGGCAAGAAATGGTACCAATGAGCACCCCAAGGACGATCCAAAAAATGGACTCGGATCACTTTTCAGTGGTGGTGGAAACAGAAGTATAGAACAAGACCAGAAGAGTCGAACGACTCAAGACTAACTGAATGAAATTCACGTATTACGCCGCAAGTCACCGATACGGAGAGAAGAATATAAAAAACGACGAGATAGAAGAGGCGGCGAGACGTCTATCCCAAAACATCAAAAAATCCCTGGAGAAGAGCAAAGAAACATCAAAAATCATGAAGCGGAATAGATTGGATCTACATCCACATTTGCAAGAATATTGAAGAAAGCTATAATCACCATGCTATGCCAAAAGAAAAAAAAGATCCCCGGAAATTGAAAAACAGAAAGCCAGATAGATTAGATAACTTCGGAAAAATAACAAAGAAGGTAATTCAGGACAGACTAGGGAAGGTCATAGAAGATAGGCAAATTCTACAAGCAACGCAGTTCGGCTTCAGACGCAAACTACGAGCAGTCCAACAGGCATCCAACTTATTCGCAGAAGTCAAAACGAACATGGAAACAAGAAAGTTTACATTAGCAGCCTTCTTGGATGTTGAAAAAGCCTATGACAAGGTCTGGAGAAAGGGCTTCATCTTCAAAATAATGTACCTCCCGATCCCTCTGTACCTAACCAATCTAATCCAAAATTGGCTGGCGGACCGCCAATTCCAGGTCCGGGTGAACCAAACCAGATCGTCCATAAAAACGGCACGGCAAGGCCTTCCCCAGGACTTACCGCTATCCGCGGTCCTTTTTAGCGTATTCGTCAGGGAACTCCCATTCGCACTCACCGTACCAGACATATCAATTCGTAGATGACACGGCATTGGTAATGCACGAAAAGAACACGAGCTGCGAACGAGAGCTGCTCCAAGAAGAAGGAAAGAAAACTCGCGAAGGTGGAAGAATATACTAAGAAATGGAAGATCAAGATCAATCAGAAGAAAACCGAAATAATAATAATAACCTTTATTGTTTTCGACCTATACAGGCTTTAACATTGTCATCGTCAGCTTTGGAAAGAAACGCTCCAAGCGCCCGTTTATTGAGTGGAATAAAAGATCAATCAAGATCAAAAACAGCAAAACATACCTTCGTGTAACATTGTTAGGCAGTCAGCTGAACACAGCCATGCACACGACGAAGAGAGGAGTCCTAGCTAAAAACAAGCTATATAGGCAAACTGTATGCACTTTTAAAAGAAAATAGCCGCCTATCGCTGACACTGAGGAAAAGACTCTACTCAACAGTATTTCTACCAGTAAGTACATACAACAGATATAGATCCAAGGCTCCGAGCGGGCGATCACCAGGGCAGAAAAAGACGCCAGAATCTTGGTTAGACGATGTTGTGCCATCCCTTGGTTCATACGAAACGAGGATATCCAGAAGGAATTGGAATTGGAAGATTTACGCGAAAGAACCAGAAGAAAGCGAGACGAGGCTATCAACAGAATGGGGTGCCACCCTTCTGCATCGATCAGAGGGCTGACCCAGGCAATCTTAAACTAAGAAGAAAGCATCCCAGCAGGCCCTCCATCCAATCATTAAGGGAAGGAGGGACAAAAAGAAACTGCCGTCATTGCCTACAGGCAGCAAATGCAGTAATGCAAACACAGGAAGGATAATTTAAAAAAAAAAACAAGAAATTCTTCGGTGTTAAAATAATTCTATCTCATTCCTTCTATCGGAGAGGAGAACCAGTACCAACCAAAGAGTTGAAAAGAACAAGTCGTTATGCTTGTCGACTCCCAAATCAAATCGAGCATAATGTCTATTATTTACCAATTAGGTTACATCTACAAACCAGAAAAAGTAGTTATTCATAACTGAATAATTTATTAAGATATAATACGCCCAAATGCGAAACATGTTATCTACGTTCGAGGAAGTCAACACTGAACGATGAAAATTATATTTATAACTTTTAATCCCAGATATCTT
The DNA here is from genome assembly GCA_023690525.1 of Holotrichia oblita. Taxonomy (NCBI): domain Eukaryota; kingdom Metazoa; phylum Arthropoda; class Insecta; order Coleoptera; family Scarabaeidae; genus Holotrichia; species Holotrichia oblita. Next base: position 84,799,083 of record CM043018.1, read on the forward strand.
TCTACTTGTGAGTTAATAAAACAGAAATTATCTTTACTAAAATTCAAGAGTTTCTTACTTAATAATTTAGACAAGTTAAATTTTTTTGATTGTTAGTAGACGTACAGTACATCTATACAAAATGTATCGATATGTTGCTGGTTTTTTTGATATTGTAAAAGAAATGGCCTAGATTACGTCACAGTGTGCTCTGAAAGGTATCCAAACTTCGTGTACCAGCTATCCAACAGGCTTGGCTTGGCTGCTATAGCCTCTGATAGTCGAAAGCGGTGTTTTATTATGGTTCCTGAAGTGAAAGTGGAAATCTTAGAATGTGCTGAAGCAGTTCAGGCATTAAAAAGTAGACGAATACCTAAGTACATAACCCTTGATTTTTAAATGTAGGTGAGTTTTTACCTGTTTGTCAGTAAGCAATGAAAAATAAATTTCAACTTTGGCAATATTATTTCGATTACCAATGAAGCATGAAGCTTGTGTGAAAGTTATTTTATCTTCTTGAAGCTCATATTTGTTGCTTGTAGTATTGCATTTTTCAATTTTTTTTTCAGTAGAAATCTACTGAAAACTGTCATTGCCTACCCTAACACAAGTATTTTATTGTCTACTGTCTTCATTCTTACCCAATATCTTTAAAATAATTTCTCTTATTGTCTTAAAAACTCGTGGCACTCATAAGCTCTTAATAAGCAATCGTACCCATAGCTTTTTCTGTTTACGCCAATTATTGCAAATTATGCATAATTCATTGCCAATTAAAGGATAAGTGATAATTTTGCGATTATATTTTAATGAACTTTCATAGAATACTTGCTTATTAAATATATGCATATATAAAATCAAAAAATCAATGAAACGAAATTCAATTATGAAAAGTATAGTTGCCAATAACAATGTCACACAGATGCGTCATGGTGAGCGCAGGAAAAGCACGAGCCGCTGTCAATGACGAGAAATTGATTAGATAGAGTACAGCCAGTGTGTCTATGTATCTTCCTATACATCTATGTATTCGTGTATGCCTCGACATCTCCTTCTGCGCCTGCAAATTTAAAGTACGCATGATGCCAGATAGGTACCACTAACAGTAAGACAGACAGAGATGCAGAGAGTCAGAACAGTTGTGCTTTACCGGCAATTGTAATAAAATAAATGTCTATCTGTGTGCCGTGGTGCCGTCTGTCGGTGATTACGATTCACTTATTCTACGCTTATTTCCCCGAGATCAATCTCATTATTGTGCGGTATACTCCGTTAGTTTTCCCATTACGAAGACATCAACTTAATGTGAATTCGCATCTACTTCTCTATTATGAAGTTAATACAGAAATACTCAATTACATTTAATGCGAAGCGTTAAAAATAGAATAGAGGTATCGTTAGTTTAGTTTATAAGTAATATCTAATAAAAATGAGGTTGATATGAACATTATACACGAACTTTTTACACGAATCAAAAGCAGAAGTTCAATTATACGAGTTTTGTTAAAGTAAGATCTGTGTTGTTTTGTGAATAATCAAAAAAGTAAATATTAACTACAACCAAATATACTTTTTCCAAAAGTCGGTGAAACGACATAGAAGAATTACAACAATGAATGATTTGGAAAAAACTATCTAAGCGACGAAAATGTAAAAAAAACAATGATCATGTTGCCAAAGAATTTCATATAAAATTTACATCAGAGATAAGCAGATAAGCATAATTAAAATAAAGAAATGCTTTTATTAGCTGTTGATTAGTTCAAAGTCAAGTACAGTGAGCAATAGTACGGTACTTTTATCGAATATTACAAGGTACTATATACATACATGTATGCAAAATGCATCAAAACATCTGTAGTAATATCTATAAAAGTACCACAAACAACATCTAAAAGAAGTTAAAAATTGTAACACATTTGGTTCGAATAAAAAGCAATATTATTGTACCACTCAAGTCGAGTAATCCACAAAATGGTTCCGCTTTCTACCTACTATAAACTTGAGCATAACAGTTGTGAGCATCTTTCACCTCAGATGTAATAAAGCTGTAAAATGTTTACAGTAGCGTGGAATAATGAGTCTGTTAGATTTTCTAGGTGTTTTATCCAAATAACAGAAATAAGAAAACCATAGCAAAAAACGTCATATGAACTGAATGGAAAACTAATCTACGATTCGAATTACAGCTGTTGGTCTATCCTATTCCATGAGGTAATATACCATACTAATCTTAAAACGCTTGGAAAAAACTATTTAAAAATGGAAACCATCTTAAAACAGACAGGTTAGCTAATAATAGTATGCCAACAAACTATATTTGTAAGTTGAGCGGGGCACTTAAAAAAATGGAGGTAACTGTGACTTGAACATAGAAGCACGATTTCCTACATCTTTTATGTAGCACACCTCAACGACACTAGTAAAAGAAGAAGTGTTATTACAAGCTCAGAACATCTGGAAGGATCTAGAGTTGTGTAAATGATCCAATTCTTGTTTAAAAACCATTCTCAACACCTGTTACTGTTCGTTTTGTATTAAGTTATTTAAGATGACAAGAAAAGAGCAAATAATGGCCAATCCTAATGAACCTTTCACTTCAGAATAAATGGACAGATAGGCTCTTCCAGCCAAATGCACTTCTTCAACCCACACTACACCATACACTTCAAACCTAAAACCACACAAAACCAACAACTAACATGACTAACTCAACAATAACTCCCTACCGTCCCCATCCAGCACTAACAAATAACATCTAAAAAATTCCCAAATCTCAACATTCCACTAATTTGCGAACAACTGATGATATTCCACAAAAGAATCACACACATCACAGGCATAACTTGTAGTTTTATTTCTACAATAATAGGCAGGTTGTTAAATAAAATGTTATATAGCACAGACACTAGATAGGAACTTCATGTTTAGCTAGTGTAATCTTTCTTGAAGGTACCTGACTTGTAGGTTTATTCTTGATGTAGACAGTGCATTGTACCAGATCTTAGCCAGGGCGTTTTCGCATCAGTATAGCCTGTATATAGTACTGTTTTTTTTTTGTTGAACACCGTCGCTGTTTCTGGGGCTAATATGATGGTGCTATGTGTTGAGCGGATGGTAAATCTAAAGCCCACTTGCTGTTTTAGAATATATATAAGGTAGTGTAAAATCCATGTTCGTCGGTAACTGTGGATTATGGAACCAGATCACTCACATGTTTCCAAGCCTCAGAATAATCGCCCAACTAATGTATGGCGTTGACAATCTCCGTGAGCTGAAAAGCTGATAGTTTTTGAAAATTCCTGACAATGATGTGCATCACATCTGCATCCGATGCGTTTCTAGCTAGAGGTATCATGAGATCGATCCAGTCCTCCACACGCTTAAACAGACTCTTAGTTATCGTTTCAGAATCAACGTGAAGAAGTTTATGGTAATATTGAGACGTGATCGGGATTTCTTCCGCTCGTTTCTAGTATCCAGCTGATGCACTTTTTCTCCTTTCGTATTAAGAGTTTTTTTAGTTATTATTAACATTATGCTAAAATTGTTTCGTGCGTTTTTATATGTTTATTACAAATTAATATTTCGGTAAGAGAAAAAGGCACCATTTTTAACATTCATTATAATTTCTTTTTTGTTTTTAATGATTGATGAATATTTTATATGCATACTCTGTTGTTATTGAAATATTTTCAAAGTTATCTCGAAATTGGAGACAACATTTTTGTAGTTTGCGTAAAAACTATGAAATATCTTAAAAAGTATAAAAGAAAACATAGTACTTTATATACATGAATGGAAAGGTATTAGAATGAGGAATCTATCGATCTAACAAAATATATAGAGTGCCATTTAAAGAAATGAAGATATCTAGAGACGAAGTTCTGGAAATGCGTTGAATCATTTCTGACAACCGGAAGTAGGTATTCATCTTCTGTTGATGTCATTGTCTATACCGGACTATATAGTTTACATATTCTTGATTTCATTTCGATAACTATTTTCAGGATCAAGCTATCGCGGCATACAAAAAACACCGAATCGTGATAGTTTTTACAAAAACGTAAAATATCTCCTTAACTATTAGGAATAGGGGTAAGGTGGTATATGTAAAGTGGGAATATTTTTTAGCGTAATATTCAAAAATACCAAAATATATTAAGCGTCCCATTTAAAATAACGGAGCAAGTATGTGTTTACCTACTTTCGAGACACTCTGAATAGTTAAAAATATTTTTGGGTTATGCAGAACATAAATTGAGATAACTTTTCTTTATAACTTTTTTGTCTATTTTCACAAATATGGTAGGTATCTAAGATCCACGTTGAAGCGGGACACCCTGTACAATAACTGATACATTTTTGAAACCTAAATATTGTGTTTCTTGACACATATACTTTGGAATATACCTCTTCTAGCCATTACTCAAATTCCATTAACAGATTAAACATAACAATTATCTATAAAACAATACAAAATTCAAAACATATTCATGAGTTTTGGAAAAATTAAACTATCTAGTATGTGTATATGTTACACCAAAATAAAAGAACAATTATAAAGTAATTAAAAGTTGAAGATGCCCAATTATAACATGTTGTAGAATACATAGGATGTATCGAAGGTGAATTAAATGTATAAGGTGCAAGAACTATTTGACATGCATGTACCAGCAGATGTTCTGCTGTGGCAAAAGATATAGCAAACAATTAACTTTGATATACATAGGTGTTTGTTTTATTCTATGTAATCTACCGGTCACTTTACTAGACCAAGAAGCATTTGTTTCCTTCCGGACCAAGTATTCGGACTATACATTACCAAGCCGGACATCGATAAGAAACGTTATGCCATCTGCTTGTGACTATGTTGAAAGAAGAATTAATGCAGAGGTGAAAAATAAAAATTGTGGTTATGTGTTATTTGAAGGTGTTATTGACAAGGTTTTCTCATACTAAGACAAATTTGTGAAGGTTCCTTGAAAGATCCATTAAATTGTCACAATTATTTTAAATTTACAATTATAACATCACTGGGTGTGGAACGGTCGTTTTCATCATTAACAAATATTTATTCCGCACGCCGTACTCATTTGTTTGAAACAAGTGTGGAAACATATTGAATGATTCACATATTTAACAGATGCCACCCAGTTTGTGATTTCATGGGAGCTTCTTAAAACCATAAGTGTTTCACCATTTTATATAATATATTTTTATGAATATTTTATGTGTAAACATTCATGCGTCCGTATCGCCTATATTCACTAAAGTTAGTTGCACCCAATTTTAAAAAATATTATACTCCTATAATTTCATTGCAGAAATTGTTTGGCCTAATTTCCAATGATCTATTTCGAGATACACCATTCATAATACGTGAGTTACATATATATCTGTATGAGTCAGTGAACATTAACCCAGTTTTATTTTATTAATAAAATCCATGAAATATATTTACAACAATGCATATTTTATTAATGAATATTTTATAAATTGTTTCGCATGAAATATAATAATTTCAATATAATAATGTATGTATTATTCCTATCATACATTAATGCCGTACAATACTATGTCTTGCTTTTCCCGCGAATCCCAAGAAAGCAATAAAGTACTCATGTTGATACTCGAATCTCGCGATTAAACAATTACAGCCGACGATTTTTGTGTCTTCTCTCGGGGATTACATCGGTACTCCGAAGGAAAGCGATTGTTATGCCTGTCATAGAAGTCATACTTACACATGCATGAGTAATGTAACGCTAGTGTTTCCGTGTGTGACTGTCGAATCTGTATGTGTAACTAGCGGGGTTGCCTACTGTCACACGGAGAGGTCGGTCTTATATAATGCACCATTTAACAATATGCCTATTGAATAATAGTCCTTAGAGATGTAGCAAATCGTGAGAATTGAATATTGTGTTTTCTGAAGCATCTCCTTTACACACACAGTCACAGGTGTCAACGTCAATATAGATCCAATAGTTTTTGGACATTTAAATAAATGAATAAAGACAACATTTTATTACTAGAGATTCAAAGAATAGATACATCAAAAGAGAAATAAATCTATAGAATACTCATACACTATCATGACTTCTGGGTTTCCTAGCAAAGCTATAATTAGTGCTGCTTGAATTTTTCATCTCCCATTATCCAACACCGAATTGTTTATTTAACATATTCACTAAAGAGATGTTCTGCTTTATTTTGCTTTTTAAACCCTTACATTCTTTGTGTCTTTGTGTCTTAAATAAAATACTTTTCTATTAGGATAAACTTTATATATACAATCATTTGTAAATGAAATAATTGTACATATATAGTCGTTCAGCTTCGAAATATTTACACACAGTGAAATATATTACGCTAAAGCTGTAATGTTTGCTCCTACTTAAAAAGTATTTTTCACGAACTTTCCAGAAATTATAAAATTCCACGAATAACTGTGACGGACAATGGAAAAATTCAAATTGTAAATGCATTACAAAAAATTATACTAGATCATTCAAGGTCTTTTTGCATGATTAAATATAAATTATAGAAATAAACTGAAACAATATGTGCATTATTTCACACTAAAAATAATTGGGATTGTTATGTTATTCGTGGTAGAATTAAATTTGAATGTTTTGCAGATTTTTACGATTAAATTAGTTTTACAATATTTCGAACTAACTATAAATACCGGCACCAAAATTTTCTGCTAGGAAAAAATTAATTTTCAACACTCGGCGATGTGTTCCGTCCCTCCGCCTGTTCAGTAACGTTCTCTAAAATTGTTTACATTCTTTTTGATACATATTTTAACTGTTTAGTCATGGCTAGAGATGGCATATTGATGTATTGATGACAGCAAGTATTGAGGTAATGGATTATATCACATAAATGACATATAGCATTGTAGTTGGCACACATTGCTGTAACTGGAGACTTTACTAACATGTTAGTTCTACTGCATTACTATGAATATTTAAAACGTCAACGCTAAAATCTCTAAGACAAACATCACAATTGCCAAGCAGAAGGAGTTCAGACAATTTGTCCTCAAAAACAGTAAGAAAATTATTCAAATTAGCACTTGACGATCTATATACACATCCTATAGGTACATAATCTTTTGTTGTGAAGCTTGAATAGTATCCCAGTTCATCCGATATTATTATTAGTATCAAGAACAACGACAGGAAACCTTGATTATAAGGCAATACCTCCACCCCGCGTTTGTCTATCCAAACACGTAATATATTCTTCGATATGCACTACACAATCGGAAATATCTTTCTGCAACTAAGTCTCTGTCACAGCAATAACATCAAAATTGGATAAAACTCTGGATCTCTTAAATTCTTCAAGATGGGGCAGCAAAGATGGAGTATCTATGAATGCTAGGGGTGTGCAAATCACTAACTATAATCATATGCTAGACAGTAATATAATATAATAATACTCTGAAAATTAGGGTAAACCAGTAAATTAAATGCAAATTAATATAGGTTATTAATTCACAAGATGCATACTAGCCACTTGTATCTTTAATATCAGAGCCCCTCGTATATAGTTACGCTAAATTAATAAATTTAGAGAATAGAAAACATACCGACCGTAATCAGAAATAGGAATTACAATATATGTATATAACTTTTAATCATAGTCCAATCGATTCTTTTAAGCTGTACCTGTACAATAGCATTTGCTTCTTTATTTATATATTTCATTTTTCATAGGAAACGTCTTATAGCAGCAAGAAGAACCACTTCCCTTCGTTTTGCCACAACATCAACAGTAAAATTCCGCGAATGAAAATCTGCCGCTATTAAATCAATTTTCAGCCGTAAATTATGCATTTCATTAAGTTAATCCTTATAAGTGGCGTCGGAACGTATATGGGTCCATAAATTTCCGCCTCTCTTAGTTTTTGCCGTTTTGCCACCCCAAGCTTTTATACATACACGAGAAGACAAACTATCGCCCCTTTTCCTACTAGGTCCACGCCACGGTCGCATCTTTCTCCCCGCCACTTTCCTTCTCTCTGCCTCGTCTCTTCGACTGGCTGACTTTCTTCTTGCATCCCTCTAAATTAATTGTAATCGCTACGGCAGCGAAAAACACACGCGAACCTTAATAAATTCGCGCCTCGCATTAAATTAATTAAATCCAAATTACTTTCAAGTCCTGTGTGGAAAGAATGAAAAAAGAAAAATAAATATTGTGGACAGTATTGTACACTTGATTTCATTATGTTCGTTTCTTTATTTCTCTTAAACGTTAAAACATGTAGTTCATGTCCGTCTTCGCACTGGGCACTGAAATTAAAAATGATTTTTTTATTTAAAAAATACGATTACGAAGATTATAATAATATAATAACGATTTTTTAAACGTTTAATATTTAGAATTATTAATTAAATTAATTGATTAATGGAATTACATAGGACCCAACGACTTTATTTTCCATTTTTATTGAATGGTTTTCAAACAAGAAATTAATCTCAAATGCTGTAATTATTATTTTTCCACGAGCTAAATTTAGTAGTTAAGATACCGACCTCACCGCTGTCGGACTAACGAATTTTAGGATTTTCTAAAAAACCCACTTACAATTACTATATTGTAAATTATCTCTACAGTGATTTATTTCAGGCAATACAAATATTTATAACTTGTAATATTTTACCACCGCAGTAAGGATAGTTATATTGATGTATTTTAGAAGTATTCGTATTAAGCTACCGACAATTTATAGTCTAGCAAAACAAGAAAATGTTTTAATTGCAAACAGTGACAATTTTTTTAAGCAATACTTTCCTATGCGAATATTTACTTAGTGCACACTCATATTTTAATTTTATGTCTATAGTGTAGTCTCGACATACTCTCCTTTGACAACTTTTGAGCGGCAAAAAGTCAACGTTTCTGTTCACGCTCTTAATTGAGAGGTTGACGAATACATCATAAGAAGTCGTGGTACCTCTACCCACTATTTTCGCCTTGATTGTTGCTGTGTCCAACATTCTTATGTTTATTGCTGTGTATCACTTAACGTAACATAAAGATGTTGAATTTATCTTTCTATTAACTTTTCAAAAATCTAGAAATACACAAAACAGTCACTACAAAAAATAAAACAAAAGGCGCCAGAAATTACAATTGTCCCATTTACCGACGACTTAGGAAATTCAGCTCTAAGTAACACGTTGTATATTGGTAGCATATCAGCATGTCAGTTTTGTAGTTTTTTATTGCATTTTTTAATTTTTGAGCAGCTGCCTACGGATGGAAGAAATTAGAGTAAATAAGTGTGTCTAACAAGGAAACACAAGGAAGCGTCCCTCGCCGATTTAAATGAAACTTGGGGGGTTTGTAGACTGATGCAGTGTAAGAACAACAGTAACTTTCATAGATGCTAAATTGCGTTTTCTGGGGTGGGGCGCCCTAAAACTATGACATACCAAAAAAAACTTAAGACAAATCTATAACTGTGTTATGAATAGGTACTAAAGGATAACGACAATAGTTTGCCTATCATAATTCTTGTTTTCCAGAAACAACCCGCACCCCCGTATTTTTTTTTTAATTTAAAATTTTCATTTGCTGGAAAAATACACAAAGTTATGCAAAATTCACCCATATACAAGGTAATTGGTGAGAATGGCATATTAAAAGTTTTATACAAACGGAACGGAATTTTAAAACAAAATTTTGCAGTTGAATATGAACTATCTCGTGAGAATATTTTTGAATAAATATCATCAACTTAGCTTTTTTAAGTAGCATGGTATAAAATAAATTACAGATTCAGCTTCTATGATAAATTTTACACATATTTCATGGATCGTACCCTATACCTAAATATTATTCCTTCTGAGTTATTCGCAATTAAAGAAAAAAAGTGACAGATACCGATCTTACTTTACAATGATATTACGTCACGTAGGAGTAAAAGATACGAATGAAATTTTGCATACGCACATCTGATATTGTGTAGTTACACAAAATTTGAAGTTCTTTTCTGTAACATTATACAGGGTGTTTAAAAACTTAGTTGCTTATAAATAAGTTCAATCTACGAAAAGTAGATTTTTTTTAATGGAAAGGTATATATTTTATTAGATATTCTAATTCTACAAAAGATTCTCTTTTAATCCGTATTAGGTGTATAAGATGAATAAGTTATAACGATTTAAGGAACCTCGGTACGTAAAATGCCCAGATATGTCAATGTACTGAGGCAAGGGTGCTTAGCTCATTTGTTTTACATATTTACTAGTCACATATTTTGACGTCTGTCATTTAGTTAATCGTATTTTCGTAAATTCTTCTCATTGAATTATGGGAATAAGGGATCATTCAGGCAAATAACACAAGCTGCTATTCGAAGAGCAACAATTGTAGGAATACATCTCCGAATGTAGAATGCCTCAATAGAAACGGTTTACACATCGAACCATTTAGATAACTTATTTATTTATGTTATTGTTCTTGTTGTTCTTGTAATTTTTCTACTGTACCTTTTATATTATCCTTTTTATTATTTTAATTTTACCTAATTTGTTATTACTAATTATTTAGACCCTCGATATACTTAAATTTACTTTATGTTGATTATTCAAATACCGTTTGTTGGGAGTATCTAGAAGAATTCTTAGCTAATCTATAGAAAGATTTCGAACAACACACTCACATACACACAAGCGCTTAAATTACCAAGGTAAGGGTGGGTAGCTTTAAATTTTTTTTTACAAAATTGTAAAATTAAAATCTTTAACTCTCTATACGACCAAAAGCGGAACACCTCACTACGCTTCGGCGCTTTCCGCTAAATTTTTGAATACTATGATCAGTTGAGCAGAGGTTAACCATTGTGCACTAAAGTCTTCTAAGTGTTATTTTAGGTTTTTAAAGACTGCCTTTACAAATCTCCTGAAGAAACCGACGGCATAATCGATATGTGAAGTGAAACTTATCGACATATTAGGATAAATGAAATATTCGCCCTATTACAACCTTATCTCTCATAGACTGTTCGTTTCAAAGAAGTAACACCGGTTACAGTCCATGCCAATTACTGCTACAAAAAATATAACACATGAATTGAAATGATAGTAAAAATGTAGAATATCTGTCTGTCATAGGCCGTTCACTGTCGTTACTAACACCGACGCTGTCTCTTATCTAATATTACCTTCATATTTTCTATCTAACGTGGTTCGAATTGCTGCTTAAGAACGCCATCTTCTTTAAGAAGCAGCCTCTTTCATCTAGCAGATTTCTCGAAAGTAGTTCCGTAAACGAGCCAGGGCATTGACGCGCTAGCTTAATTTGCCGAATACAACGAAATAATCCATTACAATATGACCACCCGCAACGGATCCTGTATAATAAAAAAAATGTAAGAACTATGCAAAAGAGTAGATGAGAAAGTACTAATTCTCTAATCACCCTCGATTCTACTACTTTATAACTACTTTAGGACTTAACATTCAAAGCATCTAAAAAATCAGAAACAACTCTGTTTTAGTATAAATTCAAATAAAAAATAATGAAGTGACAGTCAGCCCTACTTTAATTTCAACCATTATCATAACTTTTACTTTCTTAACTAAACAGGCAGACGAATTTTCTTTACCTTAATTATTCAGATGAGACATCCCGTCATTTAGTTCCATGATAGTCTTATATATCTCGTTTTTATTATATTTTAGCATAATAATCAACATTTGTTAAAATTCGATTTTTTTAAAATAAATACTTATATCCTGAATGTTAATAAAAAAAGATATTTAATAAAACGAACTTATACCAAAACATTTCAGCCAATTTAGAAATATAACAAATTTAAATTTTACATTTAATTATAATTATAACTATTATAAGTAATACATGCTATCTGGAAATATTTACTTTATTGTACATAACAATGGAAATATACAAATGCTACACTAGAGCCATGGTCGTATGTGTTAACCAGTATCTACATTGGGATAGTACATACTTGTACTAGTGACTGGTATAAGTAGCTGCTTAAGTTGCTTTACTTTCCCTAGTTAGAAAAAAAGCAAAATTTATGCGTATAATAAGAAGCTTAATTGCTTTTACTTGCTTTTACCAGTGATTGGAAAAACAAACAAATATAAACTCAACAAGAAAAAACTTGTACTTGCAGTTGGGACCGTAAAATGAATAGCTTTTCGAGCTTTACTAACCTGCTGGGTTACCCCACCTACAATTTTTTTTTTGTTTACATAACTAGCCTATCAACCATTTCAATATAAACACTTTCTGATTCAGACAGGTTACTATACCGAAGAGCATATAGCGCATGCGATATTTTTTATTTTATTTATAAAGCATAAGAAACTTACCTTTTGTGTCTAATCTCCAACTTGTCTTTAATCTAAGAAAGTTGACCGACTATTAGTACTATGTCAATGTAAACACTGACATTGCTTATACCAATGACTTACTGAGTCAGTTACCTTTTGAAGGTAAGCTTAAGTTCACACAGAAAAATTATACTATTCTTATCAGCTCCAGAAATAATGCAAAAAATGTCACTTGCGTTGATCTTTCGTATACTAACTTATAACTAATAAGAAAAAATAGTTGCTAGGTTAGTCATATGAACAGTAGAAAACATGATCGAAGGAGTAGATAAGTAGACTTAGTACGCTATTCATTTTCCTATTCCAACTACTATTACACATACTTTTGCGTTGGATTTATATTAATTCTGGTCCGACAGAACTGGACGTCGCAAAAACCTGAATTACCGCCTATTCAACATTTTACGCATTAACTATAAAATTTGAAAAAATTTTATCAATATACCAACAGAAAAATAAAACGCAAAAGTGTGTAATAAACGATAATTGCTATATTCTTGTAGACAATATAATAACAAAGATATCGAGATGTTATAAATGAACAAGATTGTAGAAGTATTAATATTGGCGAATAAAATTATTCGTTTAAGTTTTTCTAAGTAATTTCCACCATATTCATCCTCCGAAGCCAATCCTCAAACCATTTCATTTTCACATTTAGCTTATTAGCTTTGGCGCGATGAGCTGGAGCGTTGTCATGACGGAGAAACCAAGCCTCGATTCTTGACTTTGGCCGTAGGTTGTTCATCAATTTGATGTCTTCAGGCAGCCATTGTTCTGTCTACTACTCCGCTGTGACTGTCTTGTGTATTCAAGACGACAATTCCAGTCAATTTGAAAATCATTTTCTTCTTTACAGCTGTGGTTGTGTCCCCGTTATAAAAGGCCCAAACTTTGTTTTGGATTTTGGTTGGCACATCATAATCGTATAACCATGTCTCGTCATCTGTCACGATGTTGTTCACATATCGAGATTGTCCCTTAGCAAATATTTTTAGCATCTCCCGGCACCAAGTCACACGTCGTGTTATCTGCTCTTCAATTAGTCTATATAGCACCCAAAGACAACAAAGTTGACATAGCGGCTGCTGTGTAATGAACATGTCTCAGCATACTCTCAACATGTCTCTGCGACTTATTATAGCGTTATATTGCAAAACTTGGGGGTGGGTATTTAATAGATATGAACAAGGCTGATAGAGTAGATTAACAGAATAAAACTAGGTTGGTTTTGTAAAATATGCAAGAAACTAACGACTTTCAGGTGCTTCTATGATTAAAAGTTAAAATAAACAGTTCGCTAAGAAGAAAATATTGATTTTCTATGTAACTATTTATTATACACAAAGTGATGCCAGTGAAATAACTTCAACGTTCCAGAAACTTACCATTTCAACCGAGATACAGTTTCACTTATTAAACGTATTTTTACCAAGTACACATCTATTTGTTTACATATGAAAGAAGAAAAATAGCTTTGGTTCAACCCATACAACACATTTTCTCTCTTACCTTCGCTCTCTTTCCGCCACCGTTTTTATTACCAAGCTTTCTGGATGTACGAGCAAACCGGTAAAAGCTATTCTACATTAGGATCCACTTAGGGTGATTAAAAAGTGCTTACACTTTACTAACGATAACTTGATGGAACAAAACAAGAAGTTATTCCATTATATGCACATATATACGTTTAAGAAAAGTATGGCAATGAACAAAAAAGCTTGTGTAATTGTGTATAGAAAATTGGGTAGTTTTTAAATGCACCCCAATATAAGAATCTACTACTACGTGCATGTGCGGATAAACTACCGTATTCACTGGTTATCCATGTCAAAAACATTAAACTTCCTTTTATTAATTCGGAAGTAGTTATTTCTGTCTATTCAAGAGATAAAAATACGAGTATTAGCAAAAACTGTAGTAGTAACTGACAGTGTTACTTATTATGTATTGACGTACTAAGTGTACATGAATGTCTGAAATCCGTTGTTCTTTCTATATTCCGATATTAAATCTTCTAAATTTTGTGTTATCCATTCCTTGATAAATCTTCTCTACTGTAATCACCCACTTTTTATTGTTTTCCTTTCTATTAGCACAAACTTCGCTGCTATTAAGATCTTGTTGATATCACTATTGTTGCCAGTATAAGGTTCAAACGAAGCATTCATCTTCATTGAATTCAGAATTTATTTCCAGAAGCACACCGTATTTTTATTCGCATTGTTTTCTGGTCATATTACATTATCAATAATTATAGAGCTATTTTATATAATTTTACCTATTTCATAAGTACTACCTATGTATATTATCTATATCATGCAAATGTGTCTCCAAAAATTTCACAAAATATGATTTCAATATTTTCCTATATGTTATAGGTGAAATAGCGTTTACAAAAAAAAAGTATACAAATGTGCCCCTTCTCGACTAATAACGTCAACAACTCTACTTGTAATTTGATACAGTAACAAGATCAAACGAACCTTGTGATATTAACGTGTGACCTATTCCCTACATTATCAACATACAACATCGCCTATACACACCATCAAAATATACAAGTAGGCATTGTATATAATTGAAATGCATAGAGTGGAAAAAATATGTAGTTATGGAGGACAAATTAGCTGACAACCGATAATATCGCGTTCATAAACGACTACATGGAGTGACACGATTCAAGTACATACATCTATTACTGACGCCTCACTGCGAATCTATCAATTTTCGTATCTAGTTACCGATAGCACGTGTCGGCTTGCATGGTCTCACACATAAAAGGGAGAGTCGATTTAAATCCAAGAGGATATTTAATTCGCAATGAATTCCATGTTAACAAAGTGTATTCGTTATGTAAATAAATTCAAAATAGTTCTTTCCAAGTAGCTGGCTCATAGTACTTATGAAAATACTTCATTTCTTAGTAACAGAATAATTTAAATAATAGCCTGTAAGTAGTATACACAGTAAACAGCATGTTAAAATATGCAAACTAAAACATTATACAAAAAAAGTAAAATAAGTTTTCATTAAATTTCTACAAAATTGTACAATATAATCAATGTGTTGCTATAATAGTTTCATTGTCTGAATAATTGTATTAATTATACAAGCCGACAGTTTTAAACTTTTTGAATAACTGTTGTAAAATGGGTGTAAGTCTTTAACTGAAAACATAATCAAAAACCAAATTTTTCAGATAAATAAATATGAACAAAAACAAATAAATAAAATAATATATATAACATAATAAATAAAATTATATTTACAAAGTTGATTATACAGTAGAAAAAGAAAAAGATGGCATAACAAATACTAAAATGTTTAGTTAGTATCAATAATACAAAAACATTTAACTGTACATAAAGGACAATTGCTGCGTATCAAAGGTTTGCATAAATAGAGTTACTTCTTCCTATTATGTTGGCTGTTGCGTTCTCTAAAGAGAAACCAGCAATAATCTTCCATCATCACAGGATACTAGCTACCCTGATATCTTTTTTCTATTACTGCAACATCTTGATGGAATCTTTCCCCTTGTTAATCGCTCATCTTTTCTAAATTAGCAGAAAAGAAATCAAAAAAGTTCATTAATATGATTTTACTATCGACGTGAAGACCCAGTATTTTTACATAACTTTCTTTTTACTTAAAGTGAAATCTAGGTATTACATTTCATTGTGGTTCAATTTGAGTTTAGTAAAGGTAAGTATGTAGGTTCATTCATCAACGTTTGTCTTTTCTTTTGTTTGAACAACATAGATCTTAGTATAGATCCTTGAACGACACCGCGTTTTATAGCAATGGTGTACCAGATTCGATGTGGACATATTGACATCTTCTCGATAAATAAGATTCTAACAGATGATAAGTACTTTGTAGTAAAGTAATTTATCCAGTAGTAATTTGTGATCTGCGGTGCCAAATGCCCGATTTCAATCAAAACATTCTCCGTTATCCAAACCGGGTATTTCTGCATTGATTAATTCAATTAAAACAATAGAAATTGATCTCTGCGAAATCCATGTTGAGCATTTCTTATGCGGTTGCTTTTGTCTAAAAGGCTGATTAATATACTCGTTTTTACAAATCCAAATATTTTAGTCGGTAGAATGGACATTTTTTATGTATTGTCACATACTTTATTAATAATTTTAATAATTTTCAGTCACTTTATTTGTTTTAATATACCTACAATGGGGCCGTCCCGGATTTTTTTTTTATAATTTTTTCTTAAAGTGTACATTAAATTATAGTGTCCACGTATTTTCTTTTTTATATTATTAATAAATATGCCAAGAAAAAATATCAAGGCTTGAATTTTGAATTTGCTGCATTTATGACGTGATAATGGTAAATTGACAGAGAAGCTTGCCAAAAGTATGATGTTTTCTTAATCAGAAATGTAATCTTTCTTTTTTTTTTATTAGCTACGTAAACGTCAAACGAAATCCACCTCCTATCTATCTGTATTCTGTCACAGTATTTATATGGTATTTATTTTCATATTTGTTTGATAAACTATTGTGTTGTTATTATTTTGTGGTGTGCTTAGAGTTTTCAGTTTTAATTTGTGTATTTTTTAACATTATCACCTTTGGAATCCTGGCGTTGCAAGAATAATTTTAAAATCAATAAATATTGAAAAACGTCTTTATTTCCAACATATGTATGTTACAAAAAAATCAAAAGTATTTCTATATTAATATTAATAATGAAACGAAAAGTGGCGGAGTTCAGATGCGTCACTAAAAGTTGACCATTCTATCTAAACCTGAAGCCTAAACCCAAAAACAGAGTAGTTACATCTGCTAAAAATGAGTGTACTTATATAATTTTTGTGCATATCTTCGTTTCTTTAGGGTTTTGGTTTATAATTAGTTATAATTTCGCTAATTCTCTTCTCATGCCCTGGTTTAGCTACGTTTAGATAGTTCTCTGTATTACGATGTCGGCTTTAAGAATGTGTTCACTGACTTTTACGTGAATGTTTTTATTAGCGCATTCCCTAATCCTTTTACCAAAACACAAGTATTATCAAATTTTGGCGCTCCCATCTGCACCTAATTGCTGGCTTTTAACAAGTTCAAATTACTTCCGCTGTCACTGAATCCTTGTATAGAATGACCAATAATAGTCATCAATATATTATCACGAAGAGGACTGTCATCCCCTTGAACGAAGCATGTTCGCCAATTTTCTTTATTTCGTGTAGATGCTGTACTTGTTTGCTTGCAATGTGACCAAAATCATTTCAATATCTTTCATGGTTAACAAATATTTAGTAAAAAGTCACATCGTTTTTCTTTTTACGTGTTGACAGGATTATATGCAATATAACTATTAACGGCTTTTCCAAATTCTTGCTTTACTTATACGTTTTTACATTTCGTATTTTAGTACACAAAAACTACACATTAAAGACTGAAAGTTCTATTACATATTTGATTCCACAACATAAATGTATTTCATATACCTACACGTCTTATCGTCAAAACGTCTTTTTTGTAATAATTGTCACTCAACACACCTGTCATGCCCTATAGCTAATGCTATAGGCTAATGCTTGTACATACATTACTATGTTTGTCGTTGATGTATTCTTACAAGTTTAAGCCAATAAAAAGAAGTACCATTATCATATTTTTTGTGCAATTCCAGTAACACGAAAATTATAATTTTTGCTATTACTTACATCAGATTATAGTAATCTTTCATAATAAAATATTTATTAACACATTTAAAAAACGAGACGGCCCCATTCGTGCGGATTTGCTGACGGTTAAATACACACATGCAACCTTCCTGTACAACCAGAACACCATTAAATGTTTTGAGCCTCATGTTTTACCAAGAATTTCTCTACTAGCCAAAAGGATCTTGGATTTATTTCATACATGTTCCCGATGCAACTTGTACGTCGATTTAGAGACCAAGATTACACATAGACATTTGCTCTAAATTAATATGAAACCTCTTGGTATCGAACGTGGACAAACACTGGGCTTAAGGACTTCTCTAAGCGAACGCAAATACCAGGTATTTGCAGTAATATAATTAGACTCTTTATATTGTAATTACGCATTTTATCTAGTCGCAACAAATTCTAAAGTAGTTAATTTAACTGCTTTATCAACGTATCCACACACTTTCTAAATAGGTGACGGTGTTCATACTTTTTTTTATTGCGTTAAGGTGAACATCTAAAATTTGATAAGATTATTATACAGGGTGTTTTGAAACATCGCTTAAAGATTTTAAGGGCATGTAGTACGATCAAAAATAAGGTTAATAGTCTTAATAAACATATGTCCGCAAATTTACCGTTTATTAGATAAC
The DNA here is from genome assembly GCA_023690525.1 of Holotrichia oblita. NCBI lineage: Eukaryota > Metazoa > Arthropoda > Insecta > Coleoptera > Scarabaeidae > Holotrichia > Holotrichia oblita. Next base: position 84,817,796 of record CM043018.1, read on the forward strand.
AGCGATTTTATCGCAATTACAGAATAAATTTGCTTTAGCGGTATTTTAACATAAAATTTATATTATAACTAAAGAAGATGTTCAAAATGACGTCCTCCCATTTCGACACAGGATCTACATCTTCTTTCAAAGCAAACGCGCACTCTTTCACAAAAACAAGGGTTTTTTCTCGAATTATTTGACAACAGCGTTCTATTTGTTGGCGCAACTCTGGAAGATCGTTTACCGGTGTTGCGTACACTAAACTTTTCAAATAACCCCAGATACTAAAGTCCAACGGGGTTAGATCGGGAGATCTTGGAGGCCAAGCAATCGGACCTCCTCACCCTATCCATCTCCCAGGAAATTCATTGTTAAGATGTTCCCTAACAGCGCACGTAAAGTGCGCATCTTGCATAAACCAGAGGTTCAGTCTCAGATTTATAGGTAAATCTTCCAAAAGTTCAGGTAAAGTATTTTCCAAGAACTCGAGGTATGCAGGACCTGTTGTGGCGTTAAGGCAAAACAATCGGTCCTAAAAGCCGGTCCCCTATCATGCCTAACCAGATGTTTAGAGAGAAACGTTGCTGGTGTCTGGCTTTAACGGTAACGTGAGGATTCTCATCACACCAAACGTGATTGTTGTGGAAATTAAATATTCCATTTTTAGTAAAACCAGCTTTATCAGTGAAAAGGATGTTATCAGCGAAATCTGGCCGATCAGCAACTATTCGCAAAAACCACTCACAGAAAGTCCTTCTCGCTTGATAATCCGTAGCAGTAAGGGCTTGTACCCGTTGGATATGGTAGGTGTACGGGAGTTGTTCATGAGGAGTTCTCCAAACAAGATTGCTGCTTACACCCACTTGAGTCGAAATTCTTCTAACACTAGTTTCGGGATTTTCATCGATAATATTCAAAATTTTATCTTCTATCTGTGGAGTACATGCTATTCTCTGCCGTCCAGTATCATAAGATCGCTTCTCAAACGAACCAGTTTCTCTTAGTCGTTGAAACACCGGCTGAAACATCACATGCAAAGGCAGTTGGCGATCAGGAAACATTTCAGCATAGAGGCGACGTGCTTGTAAGGAATTTTCATTGGCACGACCGTACATGAACACCATATCGCTCATTTCAGCATTAGAATGCGCTACCATTGTAATTGTTACAAATTGGACAAAACGTCAAATTAAACTGTCATAAAACAATAGCAGATAAGCACCTGTTTACTGGGATATGCTATCTTTAACTATTTCATGTACTACTAGGAACGCTCGCTGTTATCTCGTAAACAGTTAAGTTGCGGACATATGCTTATTATGATTTTTAACTTATTTTCGATTGTATTAAATGCCCTTAAAATTTTTAAACGATGTTTTAAAACATCCAGTATTTATGTTTTTTTTAGTGGGTACAGCTGCAGTACTTTTCTAGGCTGTATTTCCTGTCAAGACTACCGTTACATGTCTTACTTGTATTCTCAGAACTTTGTTCCGGCATTACCTCGACATAAATAATGTTGCGTTAATTGTTTCCCGACGGTGCCACAATCCTTAAGTGAACATTTTCAAACTTGCACCTAACAGGCTATCACTATTGATAGTCAGTCACTCTTACGACTGCAGTTATGAAGCTGACAACGCAATTGACTAATTAATGATTATTGACGATGCTAAGGGAAAGGATATTTCGTTAGTTAAAAGTAGCTTACAGATCGGAACTGCCAACACAATAATGTAGTGCAGAATGGTATGTTCTATTAGATTATATGGTGTTTTAGTGTACAAAACCACCAAGCTGGCGGTTGTTATAAACTCTCCACTTTCTAGCAATTAAAATTCTTTGTCAGTCTTCGAGTTTAAATTAATGGCGAGGACATTTGTAAGATTCTGATTTGTAAGCCTAGGAAAAAAATTAGTGCCATATACATTTGTAGTTATTACTATTATTAAATTGTTTTTATTATTATTACTATACAGAAAAGCTAGATCAATGATATTATAATTATAACTTTATTCATACGTCGGTTTTAAAATCAATAAGAAACCTAACGAAATACTTATGAAATGCCTAATAATATATTGCAGTTGATGCGAACCAAATACTGAATTCACTAGTCATTAACAACTAGCTTAGATACCACCACAAATTTAATCAAGACTGTTCTCATCTACGTAATGCTAATGTTAATCTTAAATTCATTATGAGACATGTCAAAAAATACTTATAGTAAACTGCCTTTACACCTTTACAGCTTTCTAAATTTCGACGACTTTGTGGACCCATAGTATATTTCTGAATGTGTATAGATTGTAAGTGTTAGGTACACGGTTGTGCGATTGTGTTGTGTGAGCGCGCTACATTGACGGTACAATATGCGGCTATGGGAATTGGGGAATAAAAAGATAAAGCTCCAGTACGGTTCGCTCCATAAAATTCGCTAAATGACGCGAGCACTCGTCACTATTTTACCCGCAAACCGTTTCCGCGGTCGCAGCCCCATATATGGCCCGCTAATTCTGATATATGCGTTTGATTTTCTTCGCTGTTGTTCATCCCATCCACCACGCTGTACATAACGTACACTACCTACCCTCAAATACAGTGAATCGCTTCTGCTCCTTTGGTATCTAACTGTACAACATCCGGGTACGGCAATTTTTGTTAATATAAATTTACTCGCTAATTGCATTTGACTGAATTAATACTTTAGCATGGTATTGCGCATTTCTGCTATAATATAAGATGTATACACAACCAGTATGTAATCATGTGTTGTGTTATATTTTCGGTTGTTAGATAACAGATAAGAATGATAAAAGGAACTTTTATAACTCATACAAGTTTTAAAATTAGTGATACTTTAATCGAAATATAAAATGTTCTTGAACTAAAACTTACCTATGCCTGAAAATTTTTAAAAACGTCATCATATGAGCCAGTAAGATTGTTCTTAGCAAATATGAACTCATAATCAACTAATAATATAACTTTCTCACACAACTGATACACATACATTATATTCATTTCTTGTTTTACATTCCAGTTTTACTGGTTTAATTTCACCGAAATTTACGAAATTAATTGAACTATTCAAATAATATAATAAAGTTTGCAATACCGGTGCAAGAAATCGTTAATTTACAAGAGGTCACACACAAAATCATATGTAGCTCTTCCACACCAATTTTTGTTTGTTAACCTGAAACAATTTCGTTCAAGAAGTTATTCAGGTTTTCGTGCAAGGGGAATAATAAATCTTTAACCAGGGAAAGTCATATTGAACTAGTATGTATTGTAAAAATATTTTCAGTTATACATAAGCATATATATTTTCATTTTCGTAAAATGTTTTAAAAATAATTTTTACGTAATGTAACTAAATGTATGTATACAGTGCGGTTCTAAAGTATCCAGGACGTAATGACTCTTTGAATTCATGTTTAACACTTGCATTATTTAAATATATCTTCACTTTAAGCGCTAAGTTTATGAAATCGAGATTCATTCTCTTCAAGAGTTACGTTTAAAAGTAGTAAATGTTTGCAAAAATATTGACGTTGAGATCTTTAGAAAATTGCAGGGACGAAACGCGAAATAGGCTGTTTTTATGGCAAACATTTTAACGAACACATTTAGAGCATCTAATTGAATGAAAAATAGTAACATGTTAGCTCTGTTGTCATTTTTTAACTGCTACTAATTTTGCAAAAGTTTAGCATTATACTCGAACAAGTACCTAAACCGAAAATTGACGTTTATTATTGCTGATTATGGCAATTATGTTAATAAAATTCTATTTTATGACATTCATAAGGTAGTATAGGATAGTACGCACATTTTACAATTCATAGCTGCCTAAGACTTTTAAATTTATGTTGAACACATAACTGCAACTGTATAATGAAATAAAATTTTGTTCTATTACTATGTTCATATGAGTAGATAAATTTTTATGAAATTTTAGCTTGATACCATACTCAGTGAGGCCTTTAAAATGGGATGTCACTCGACCCATCATTCCATTTAAAATTTTCATACTATGTCGCCCCATGTCGTCAATCTCTGAAATTAAATAGAAATTTACTTCAGAAATGTAGTATATAATATTTCAAATTTAATGACGCAAAACTGGAACCTCTCTATTAAACCGATCATAAGTTAGCAAGAGGAGTGAGGAGGGAGGGATACTTTAGAACCGCACTGTATATGTATGTACAATATATAGTTAATATTCAAGATATTACTACGATGTAGTAGTATTGTAATTTTGACAAAAACATCGGCTACAATATTGATAGTTTTTTTAATAGTAAAGAAGATGAGTGGTCTGAAATTCCACACGTTCAAAAATGAACAATCACCACCTCTGGGATCCTGAGCCAGAAAATTGGCTTGCAGACATGAAGAAGGAGACAGCAGGGTGAAAAGATATCATTGTATTTATAAATGTATTACATGTTATAATGTTAAATTACTATTCCTATTATGAAGAAATTAAGAAAAATCGGCATGAATAATATCTACAACAATAACGTTTAAATCGATTTAAACATAAAGAAGATCCATCGGACGCAGCACTTTAAGAGATGCTTTAGCTATAATATTGTACAAACTGTTAATTGTAATTATGAGGTGTACCAAGCTCGAGCTTTGGGGATGTTTAAACGTAGATTATTTGCAATTTTTTTTAGGCAGCAGTGTGAAAGTTGATAGTTTGATTTTCTAATTGTTTTATACCTTTTGTACTTCTGGCTTTAATGTATTTTAATGTATTTTAAACATTATCATTGTTAACTGTGTAGCACAATTTGCTGTTCTCTTTTGACATCTGTTTGTTATTTTTTTGTTTCTCTTTTGTGGTTGGTTGGAAGAACAGACGTGGATGCAGTTATCTGTATCCAATGACCCGCCATTTTCCTTCTTTTTTTTTTCTTTAACAAGCTTACTTGTTAAGATGTAATATTCAATTGTACATTGCTTATTCATTGATTATTATTGCTTGCTTGTTATTATGTATTAGGTTTTAAATGGAAATAAAGGCACTATTATTATTATTATTATATAAATTCGAAAAGCCTATTAACATACCGCCAGAAACCTATCACAGATTCACGAGTAGATGGAAAGAATAAATTTGTACAAAAGAAAAGTAAAATTCTGTTCAAGTAACTACTCATTCATAGAAACTAAAAAGTGTAGATGACAAATTATTTGTCATTTCAGATTTATTACCAGATTTCTATTATTTTTTAGTTGTACAGTTTATAATTAAATTATTTAACAATATATAGAGTATTAACAATCAATTAAAATAATATTCCAATTTGCAAAGCTATATTATAACCTTATCTGCAGAGAAAATGTAATGGCTATAAAGACATATTCGATACAATAAATTTTAAGAAACTCTAAGAAAGAAAAATTTTAGTCAGTATTTCATAATAAATAACCTTAAGAAATGGAAAAGAATATACAATAAAACTTGAAATTACATAAAAAACAAAAAATATATACATATATATAAAAATATATGTCTCAAAATTTTCGGAAAAAAATAAGCCAAACTTTTTATCTTCTCTTTTCTTCTTTTTACATTTTAAGAACATTATTCTTATATCTAAACATAACTTTACATAACGGATAAAGATCCATACTTTGCTATAGCATGTAATTTAACTCTTACATGGCCCATCAGTCTTTGGACGGTAACATCGACTTCCCCCGACTTCAGAATCAGAAAGATTTGAAAAATCTTTCAGAATACACAAAAAAAAACTTTTTTTATTAATAGTGTAAATATGATTTTATTCAACAAATGTTCAAAAATGTCAATGCGATAAGTCAAAATTGTATAGTGACTTCAGTGCAATTTACAATAGGAAATGTATATTGTCTTAGATCTTTATGATCTTTCGATAGTACAATAATATGTCAATCTATTATCGCTACATTAGTTCTTGAACAGTTTTGGTAAAACTTATATTTTTTGTCTTTAATACCAAGCTTCTATTTCCAGTAGTTCATCCGATCAAAATCAAAATGTTACCACGTATTCTGCTTTCATTCGGTTTATTTTCTCACGTGAGATAAAAAGCACTCTTCATCTAAGATCATAACGTGCAGATCGCCGAAAGGTAATGTTCGCTAACGACCTTTAACCCCCTATAATGGCTGAGCACTTAGCTTCGGTAAAACCAGCCAACAGCAGTGAAATGTGTGACGTTTCGCCTACAGATGCGACTGGCCAACAGTAACATTAGGCCCGCGGTTGCCATTTTATCGTCATCATTTATCAAGCTGTGAACGACTACCAGCTAGTAGGTATACATTCATATATGCAACAAATATAAAGTATAACAGCACAGCAAAGAAGCGAAAAGTGATGGCACGGCATCGCGATTTGGCATTAAGCAACTCACATTTTCGTCCAACTTGACCGCTAAAACATTCGTTAATTTCCCAGAACGAAATGGTAGATACCTGTCTCGTTCGTCGGAGGGAAAGTAAATATTGATAAACTACCTCGGTGTCGTCTCGATCTGTAGCGCTGGCTAACGCGTACGCGCCACTGGTCGAGGAAACGAGAGGCTAACGAAATTCCCTTCCCTGTCTGTAACGGTCAACGTTAATCAAGTTAGCCAGGCGGTCTCATGCGGCCGGACTTCAGCTTTGCAAAGCGTATGTTACACTCACATGTGTATGTGCATAGCAGAAAAGCTTGTAGGTACATAGGCAATGCATATATACATAATTATTAAAGCAGTCACTTCAGAATGCTATCTAGACAAGGGATGGTACAGAATCTTCTAAAAATATTGTAAATAAACCATTGGAGTGTCCAAAAAGTTATACTCTTTCTTAAAAGTCTCATATTTAGCGGCAAAGATAAGTATTATAACTGCTGAGAAATATTCGCAATTACTCCACACCTACGAGAAGATATGCGTAGCATCGCACCAAATGTCTTGATTGTCCAGAATTTTCAGCTCTTAAATGAAATTCTAAATCAAAAGAACTAAGAAATTCATTCATGTAGGTGCACTTAACTACATAGATGTATTTATCGATATCTCTACTTCACGTATTGCCATATAAAAAGATACGAATTATGAAATTAATCTTGGTTATAGTGGCTTATCATTGAAACAAGTTCATTGTAATTAATACCTTATTAATATTACTGTCATTCACTGTCATTCATCACCATACCATGATGCATTTCAATTTTATAAGTCTCAGAACCTCAACCAAAACACACTTTTTGTTGTCTAAGTAAATTACAAGTTACATAAAAGTCTCTTTTCATATAGTTTCAAGCGTACTAAAATGAAGAATATCCAGAAAATAAATCTACGCGTGCTAATTTCACTGAAAATTGTTTAGTTAGTACTATATGGAAGCAGTGATTTCACAACTGGTTTTTTTCCACACTAAAATGCCTGTAAATTGTTACATTCACGCATTACTATATCTCATAAATATACGGTTTTAAGAACGGTTCATGTGTAATATACAGACGTCTCTTAGTGCCAAATAACTAAAATTTAGACACGTCAGTTCATATACTTGCCACGATTCATTATGTCACCATGATTTATAATCTATAATACATTTTAGTCGTACTTTATTACCTTGCCCTAATCAGGGTTTTCTACAGTTGTATATAATCACAAACACATTTGTTTCAAATTTTGTTTTTAAAATATGTATCAAAAGTCCAGTTGATCGCTCTCTCCTATATTTTTATAATGTCATAGTGCAATGACATGGAAAAACGTTATGTCCTTTGCAAAAGTTTGTTCATCTATCCGCGTATTTTATTTAGCACTCATAAAATTCATTGTTGTATATTTTATTCAAGGGTAATATAACGAAACCTTGACAAATAGTCGACTATTTTTATTGCATCTAAATTTCGAGTACGTTTTGATATCAATTTGACAAGGTATAATGTTGGCATTAATAATCTGAATTATTATGCCGTAAGGTTATTAATGCCAACATTATGTCAAGTCTAATTGCAAAACAGATGAGAAATTTAGTAACAAAACAAGTAGCCGTTAATTTACTAAGGTCGTGTATTTGGGATGATAATTCCTTGAGAGTAATAATATGGTCAATATTATATTCTATTCATTTTTATAAGTTCTACGAAAATTAAATTTATGCTCAACTGTATCGTAGGTGCTTATTTTATGAACTAGTCTATTGTAACAGTCACTGACAGAAGTAATGTCTCCCCCCAGAGATCCGAAATCAAACCTTTCTTCCTAATGGGAGTGGCTTGTTTTCAAGCGTTGTCACAAGTCGGTACCTCATTTACATATTTGTCAAGAGGGATTTATTGCCGCACAGTTCAATTTATATTTCCGAGAAATAAGACGGATAAGAACGAAAGCCGTTGCAACCGATATTTAAATACGAATACGGCTTGTATCGAATATTGTCCGAGCTTTATGCTCGTTTTATATTATATTTTAATATATAATTAACAAAATAATTAATTAATAGTTGATACAGTACCCCACTTTGAAAACGAGCTTATCTGGTTTGAGCTGGTTTTGAAAACAGGTTACCTGGTTTTCAAAACTAGATTCAAGACCGCTGGATAAGTCAATACAGGGTGTTCGCGTCGAGTGGTTGTGCCGAAAGTGAGATAGTTAGGAAGTTTTCCGAAGACAAAAATTTTAAACGTACCATCAATGATTTAGAGCTAGCAGCAGTGTTCGTTTAAAAATGTTTGCAAACATTTTCTGACAAATCAAAAGAGTGAAAACTTTGAAAATAAAATATCATAACTAATTTGCTAAAGATCTATAAAAATTTAGAGTGCAAATGTTGTTCAAAGTTTATTTTCGCAGTCACATTTGTATTTCTTTCCTGCTAATTTAGGAAGAATATTTATTTTCGCAGTCACATTTGTATTTCTTTCCTGCTAATTTAGGAAGAATGAGTGACGAGCAGGGCGGTAAAGATTTCATCAAGATTTTGCAGAAATGGGAAAGCGACAGCAGGGTTTCATGGAACTCTGTGGTTCCGCAGAACACAGTTTAAACGCTGCTTAAAATATTTAATTTAAGTACTGTACTTATTTGACAGATATAGACTCTGTGTATTTATAGTACATTTACAATATCAATTATTTTGACATTCAAGGATTACTAAGGTTTTAAATGCATGAAAAAGACATATTTTTCGGACTGTCACCAGAAAAACATTCGGAAACCGTAAAAAATACAAGCTAATATGTCCAATAAGAGATGATAGAGAATTATTAAACGTATTCAAAAATGCAATAATATATAGGATGTTCTATTTGAAGAAAGTGACTCTCATCCATATCAACTTAGTTAAAGTGAACATTAATTTTGAATAACCCTGTATATATAGACATAATTTTGAAGGTATAGATTTGTTGCGCTGTATTTCAGCTAGTGCCACGTCAAATATTAAGAATTCACCTGCAATGGTGCCAGAAATACAGAATTTTTTACATAACGTTGCAGTTGGCCCTATTTTTGAAAAAAATTGAATAACTCAAACACAGCTGATTTTGGATATAAGATACCTTAATAAGTTTTGATACAGAATTGCATGGACGATTTGAAAAACTAATAAAAAATATATCATACTATTTAAATTAAGAAAGTTGATGCGAAAATAAGTTTCCGGTAAACCGGAAGTGATAAAAAAGCGTAAATAATTTCGCCAGTGAGACCAGATGAGGGTATCCGTAATTACAAGTTCTCAGAATTGTAGGATATGAGGAACATCGAAAAGTTCTAACGAACCAGTTCCGTGAATAACCCTGTCGTCATAGAAAGAGAGAAATCATTTGTTATAGACACATTACTGTATTATCACATTTCAGCACATGTGTATTATAAATGCAAACATTTATTAAATTTGTAAAAATACAAGAAGCAGTTACTGTCACAAACGTATAAATGTAATGTACTGTTATGTTATTTCGTTAATTTCCAATAAAATTCGTTAGAATATTATGTTAAGCATTGTAAATTTAGGAAATATTTTGTCAAAATTACACGTACCACACACACTCATGTTACCGCGGTTTTGGAAAATAATAATAAAATTTGAGGAGGTCAAGAAAAAACAAGAAAAAGTGGACAATTGTTTTTTTTTTTGAAAGGTGAAAAAGAAGGAAAAGTCAGACGAAAAAGATAACTTTTTTTAAAAAGTAGAAAAACATTTTAAAAATAGAAAGTGAAATTTGAAAAAGAACGTTGGAAATTAGTTTGAAAAGATTGAAAAGTGAAAAGAGGAAAAAAAGAAAAGAAATTAGAGAGACAGGTGAAGGAAGATTCAAAAGATTTGAAAAGATTGAAAAGTGAAAAGAGGAAAAGAAGAAAAATTTCAAAGAAAAGAAGGACCAGAAGACCAGAAGTCGGGAAGAAGTTACTATTTTTATTTTTAATATTATCCATACTAACATAAGAGAGGGTGGGTCTAAATTAATTGCAAAGTGCTTAATATAAAAATTATTTGAATTATTTTGATTTGATTTTGACATAACAGTACATTTAATTATTCTTTTAAGATTCTCTAATTTCCAATAGAAGAGAAAGAATAAGAAAATGTAAAAAGCACTGCTTAAATTGAATAGATTTGAAATAGGAAAAGGATATATCTTTAAATGTCGTTAAATCTGCTAATAATTACGGTAAAATGTAGAATAAAAATAATCCTCTTTTCCTTACAAAATATTTAATTTGCTCCAGATACATGTCTCGGCAATTAGCCATCATCAGTCTGGAATCTATAAATTATAATTTTACAGAAAAATGTTTAAACTAAAATAACTATGATTAAAGTACTTACAGTCAAATAGAAATCAAAATGTACAACATGTATTTAAATGTCTAGAAGACGGTTTTTACACAAATTTGAAACGGATATTATTTAAAATATTTGAAATGTCGTAATGATGTGATTAATAAATTATTATAAAAATTACGTTTAAAAACGAGACAAACAGTTAATATTTAAAGGATTTAGGGAGATTAAAGTTGGAGTTTAAGTTAAAGCAAAATAATAATTACGGTACACCGCAGCTGTATTTACTTACTGCAGCTGTGTTTACCATGCCGAGACCGGGCGAACTTCAAGGAATGTAGGTTTGATATTCTTTGCTTTGTAGGGGGAGACATTACTTCTGTCAGTGACTGTACATACATCAAATGTCACTTTAAAGTTGTAGTCGTCGTACTTTAAAAATGAAGAAATGGACTGCTAATAGTCAGTGTCAATATTAACATGCTGAACTGTCAAATAGTAATCGGTGGAATGATTTATTTATTTAGTATTTAATAGTAAGCAGCTGAACCTCGTCCTTAAACTCGCTCGGTCAGAAATGCGACTCGAGCAAAAAAGTTCTACTTTATGTACTTAGTAGATAAATAACTATTATTAAATGACCCTAACATTTAAAGTACAACAGAAGAATACAAATTGGGTTGTAAAATATGAGCTACTATTTGTTACAGCCAATCAAATCAAAATTTCAACGACCAGTTAGAAATTTTTCAAATTTAAAACATGCAGTAACAAACAAAATATTTTTTATACCGATATTATTAAACTGGAAAGTCAAATCAAATTAAACCCACGCGAACTCCTTAAACCTCCTTTGATTACTATTAATTAAGTCTCAATGATTTATTTTAATAACACCAATATTTTAATTACAGTTAATATATGATACTTTTTGCTTACTTTATAATATAGTTAATACAGCCGCTCTGACTACGTAAGTAGTCAATCTCGTATGCATATACATACATACATACGTACCAATCCAAAGATCAATTAAGAAACACAGACGAATTGGAACAATATAAACTCGTCCTACCATCTTGTATTAAGTTACATAACGAGCAAAAAATTACATCTACACTTACTTGTACTCTGGCCTCGGTAAGATCAATTTTCATGGCTATTTCCTCTCGTGTATAAATATCGGGATAATGAGTTTCCTGAAAAGCTCGTTCCAGTTCTTTAAGCTGCGCTGAGGTAAACGTCGTTCTTATCCGGCGCTGTTTTCTTTTCTCCGTTAGCACACCATCGTGTCCTGGATAAACTTTGTACGGCAGGCCACCTAATAAAAGGTAAAAAAAAACTTCGATAAGGACATCTCGAAAAGCAGAAAAGTCTATTTGTTGTCGAATCTTATAACAGTATACATGCATATTCAATTTAACTGTAGAATAAATATTATATATGTATATACTTGGAGTATAGTCTTACGCGATACCTACAAATGTGTATGCAGGTATGTAAACACAGATGTCCGTTAATTATATACGACATATTTGGAATATTAAGAGGCAATACTCTGAAACGCGTATATAACCAGCGCAGCTAGCGCTTTCATGGGTGCTAAGTCCAACTACTCTCTTAGCAATATCGAAATTTATTTCGTCATCAGTAATATATCGATCCAAAGAAAAAGTCATTAAAATGTGTAGAAATCATTAGAACATCAAAGCCCATGTCTAGTTTGACAAGAAATTTGCTAGAAAACTACTGAAAAACAGGACAGACTGAAGAAAAAAGCTTGTTAAAATGTAATTGAAAATTGAAAATTTATACCCAGTAATAATGACGACCTTATAAAAATATATACAACTATACAAGATGTTCAGTATGGATAGTACAAGCCATATCTATATATTTTTTAATGGAACACCTACATACTATACAGGGTCATTCACGGAACTGGTTCGTTAGAACTTTGATGTTCTTGAAATTCAACATTTCTGAAAACTTGTAGTTCTAACTGATATCAAAATTATTTTCGCCATTGTACCATTTCAGGTTTACCGGAAGTTGACGTCAACTTTCTTAATTTAAATAGCATGGTATATTTTTTATGAGTTTTTTGTATCGGGCATACAATTCTGCATCAAAACTTACTAGACACCCTATGTCAAAAATCAGCCGTGTTTGAGTTATTCAATTTTTTTCAAAGATAGGGTCAATTGCAACGTTATGTTCACAATTCTGTATTTCTGAAGGCATCGCAGCTAAAGACCTCATATTTGGCATGTTATTAGCCGAAATGGCATACATCAAATTTACGCCCTAAAATTTATCATAATTTATACAGGATCGTCAAAAATTAATGTTCATTTTAACCAACTTTACGTCGATAAAAGTCACTTTTTTAAATAGAACACCTTCTTATTGCACTTTTGAAATAATTCGTGATATGTAATCATATCTTATCCATGAAACTTTTGACTCACTAATATTAAATTAAGCGAACTTTTTGAAATTTTCATTTCAAAACTAAGCTGCCCAAATGAGGGTTGTCTTATATATGGAGTAAAATGTCAAGCGCTCTATTTTCACTTATAGTCACTTTTATGCGACGCACAATTAACGCTGCCTGCGCCCAAGATAACATAGCAACTCACGAACATTTTTTTGTTGAAGAAACATTGCTTTATAGAAAAAATATGTCGGTAAATACAACAAATTTTCAACAAAATTTTGCAATAGCCCTTTCGACCATGAAGTAAAATATATAGTGTTCCTTTTAAAAATTACAGGTATGGTCTATACCATCCATACTGATATATATTTTTGTAAGGCAACCATTATTACTCGCTATAAATTTTGTCAATACAAGCTTTTGATATTGTTAATAGGAAATCTTCCGCGGCGCGTTAGCTAGGACACCTGTTATACCCAATTAAAAATGTATTCATTTTTATGTGTTTTTTTTTTTTTTAGTATATTCGTCTACTGTTATTTTGAAGGAATATAATATTCAGATACCGCACTTTGTACTTGTACTATTTAATACTTGCGTCTCGTATAATACTAATAGTCCAAAGTTATAAATTTACATACATATCAAACCTCATATATGTATGTAATATCGCAAAATTTTAATAAAATATGTAATCCAAGGAAAATGTCGATTAATTGGGCCATATAATATGCTGGTGCTAAGAGACATTTTTATCATTGACCAAGATATTACGAGTTTTAGAAGCTGTCAATTGCTCATTCAGATGGAAAACGCTCATTTAGTTTGTTCTTCTATCAAAATATTGGCCTCATCAACATAATTTGTTCTTGTGATACATCGATACATGATGGACCAAATCACTAATGTAAACCGAGAACAACGATGGTACAAGTAACGACCCCTATGGACTACCAACTCCCATCATGTCATACCGTTCTAACTTCTCCAGTAATATGATTGGCGTAAATAAAAGGCCTTTGTAAAGTACATAAAGAGCCCTAACACGATCTCTCTGTTATCCATTAACTAACAATTTCGTTTATACAGACATCTAGCACAGTTGAAAATGATATGAGGCATAACTATTATTTAAAGAGACTAAGTAGCCTATTGATACTTCCTCCAGCAACTTATAAAAAATTAAATGCGAAGATACCGGTCTGTAGTTATCTACTGATTCTTTGCAACATTTCTTATAAACTTAAAAAAATACTCATAGCTCCGGGAAACTCAACTATCTCTTTATTGTTTTTCAATTTAAATGCAAATTTTTCAGACGAGAATTAAATGCACATTTTGCTTTAAAGAGAATTTCATTTCTCTAAAAAAGCATCACTGAAAAAATATAGGTAAGGCAATCAATGCTACTAGCCGGGTAATTTCCAATTGGAACATCTTGCAAGAGCAGATTTCTGTGTCTTTCAGATATGCGTAGGATGGGTATCTCCGGAGTTGACACGCAATAAATATGTATTGTGCTAATATACCGGGCGCGCGCGCACGACCTGCTGATACGTTTCGTATATGATGAAAAAGAACTGCCAACAGACATCCGTTAGTTAACACAGGAAACGTATATCGGTACTGTTCGCTTGGACAAATACATTCATTGCATCTCTCTATCTAACACATTAAAATCCTATGCTTGCTCTAGCACATTGAAGACCCTATCAACAGATCGAAGTGCTCAAGCACGACAGAATACATTTGAGATGGCAATAGACTTGCGCCTGCGTACGTGCATATTAGACTCAGTTATCAAGGCGTTGAGCTTCCCAGTTACAGTCAACCACATATTGCTAATGCATCTAACGGCAGCTCGAACGTGCGCACTCGGTATATCACCATAGTTAGCATTTTCTGTATTAAATACCACTTCCTTTGTTTTATGCCATTGCCATTGGCTTTTTACATTCAGAATGATGGAATGTGTTCTTATCAATGGATTTTGAGGTAGTGTAGTATTTATAACATGAATATTCTAGCATAGGTAGATATTCCGTAGCTCCTTTTCTTACGCAAATTAGTGGAAGGTGAGTAACTCTAACCTTAGCTCCAGAAATATTAAATTGCAAACTCCGGAATATTAACATACAGAAAACTACTGCATTAATTAACCATGCCTATAAAATGAATCGTGTTTTGTAATTCGAAAACATTTTTAAAATTACACACACACAATTATAAAATAATAATTGACAATATAAATAACAAACGGCAAATGCCTATTCATGTTTCCAAAATATATAAGTAAAATTAAAATGATATATCACTTATATTAACCTATCTGTAATGACTGTAATTTTTGTAATCTGTTTGACAGAACATTCCATTTCTTATTCGATATTTCCAAAAATACGTAATATGTTGCATTAGAATGTTTCTGTGAGAAAAAATAAGAAAAAATGTGATAATTAGCTATAGTGCTAATTGAGTAGAAGCCTAAAATGAATCAAAACTGATGTTATAACATTACCAAATAAATAATTGATGAAATAAAAAAAATTTAGAACAAATAAAATTAGTAAACTAAAGCAGGCAATCCGCGCAGGGATTACATTAATTTTGGTAGATGTCATTCGCAATATGTTTCTACAAGAATTTATATATCGACTTGTCGATGACAACATTTTGAATATACATATCTAACGTTTTTAGTTTTTTACCGAAAACACTCATTAGAAGTTTCTAAGTTCCGGTCATTGCAAACATTTTTATCTTTCAGCGTTTGTATAAAACGCAACACGCGGATTGACGAACCCAAAGAAAAACAAGGACACAAACGCCGACAAGGACGCTTCATCTCATAAGACTGAAACCAAACTCAATAAGCTCGTCCATCTCCGCTTATGGTCTTCCCCGTCTTAAGGAGGGACATCACAAATCTTCTGTAGCATAAATAATGAAAATCACCAAGAAGGTCCATGTATGGAACCTCTTTTGTCTACTTCGATGGTCCAACGGATCGAGCGAGCTACATGGCCACACTCAAGGACAATACGAGCCACTACACTTACAACACTAAGAAATAAGAGAAAAGTGCTTTCATCATCAGGCACCTGGCAGAAGATTTTGACACAGCTGACCTGATGAGCAAACTCGAGGATCGAAAGCTATTTGATCGAACAGTTATGGTGTAAAAGCAGAGCAAAGAACCCTTTCTTCATTATAGTGTTCCAACCTAGACATACACTCTTTCTATGACCACAGACCCAGATGCGCATACCGCTACCAAAGACAAAATCTAGACTGCCATTGCTGATATTGAATGACTGGCTGCTGACTGAATTGCTGGCCAGGAATGCGCCAGGGCAAAACGAAATCCGTAACGCTGTCTTGAGGAACCTCTCTAAGGCTGGTATCCTGTGGTTGGTCTACAACATCACAAAGCAGCCCCTCTGAGTCATATCCTACTGAATTGAAGATGTGCCGAGGTGGTGCCTATTCACAAGCCTGACAAACACAAACAGCAGGTGGATGTAGGGTAAACGAACACCTGGCCGAAGCCCATGCTCTCAAGGACCACTAAATTGAATTCCTCGCCACTATCAGCGTAGGACACGGTATCCCCACCACCAACGACGTAAATCCTTTAATCGGAAGCATCACATGGCAGTGATGCTTCCGATGTCTAGTGGACACCCTTAGTTACTCGCTCTCCCACCACTCCGAAACTATTCTTCACAAACTCAACCACCACGTCCTCACCGTGGAGTCCATGCTTCGGAAATGAAAATTAAAATCAAACCCTAAAAAATCTGAGCATATGACAACCACGAGGCAATCCAGAGGCACGGAAACCATTAACTCTCTAAAATACCTTAGTACGGCCATGGACACAAAATGCAGGTTTAGACACAACACATGCAATCCCATTTTGGCAAGCCCTGTTGACAGTACGAACACCAAACTCCTGGTCTGCACCACCATAATACGATTACTACTTTATAATGCACCCACTTGGTTCGCAATATCCAATCACTGACCCCGATTACAGCCAAAACAAAAGCGAAAAATCATTAGGACGCGGAGAAAATCCGGACAATCGACATTCATGAAATGACCCAAATGCCGCAAATCCACAAGATAGCGCGACAAATTCTTCAACATGGCTAGGAACCACATCAATGCATGCTTCCACAGAGTGGTGGCTCCCAGAGCTGGTGAAACTATCACTGTCACGAGCCTCCTCAGCCCTGACTTCTCCTCCGGGCCCACTTGTGATATCAACTGTATAAGTTACCTGTAATACATAATGTGAATGCGCGTGCGAAATTGTTAAAGTTAGTTAGTCTGTGTATCAGTGTGTGCCTTGTATACTGCACTGATGTAAAAAATAGAAATAAATAAAGCATTTTTGAATTGAATTGATTTACGTCTTAGTTAGGAAGTACTGTGTTCGAACCTTGATGCCTCCTATCTGAGTTTGATTTTCCAAATTCCTCGGCAAATGTGGAAAGCTTGGTCCGCAGGTACAAGCGTAATAACTTACGGCCAACCCATGCCGAATTTTAATAAACAACTTGTACTTGTACAAACGTAAACATAGATAAAACTGAATGTATTGAATCACTTCAATCTGTATACCTTTATCTTCTATCTATCTGAATTTGTACATTTCTACAAACCATTAATAAACAATATAGAAAAATGTAATAAAAGGCAAACACAAGTTCCAATCTGACCAGATATTCATTATAAATTTACAGAAAGAACACTGAAATCTATATGGAACGTAATATCTCGATTTCATTTCGATTAATTTTACAAGCTTCTACAACGCGACCATCAGCCATTTAAAATTGGAGAGGAGGCGTAGGTATACGGCAAAAAGAAGGCGAAAGGCAAGCTTAAGCACGGAACGTAGTATGTATAGAGTATATAGCTTGATAGTCTTCCGACCCTCGAGGTAAGAGAGAAAGAGAAAGAAAACTAACGCCTATATTGATCGTTGAAATTTCTTCTCTTTTACTGTGTTTTAGGTTGCACGAAGACGGTATAGGAAGTACTGCGAGCGAGTATCACGCAAAATAAAATGCCCGATAACCGACACTAAGAATTATTGAAGTTGGTGGTTTACAACTATGATTAACTATAATAATCTGGATAGACATGATAATAGAAACTATTGACAATTTATAATATATCGAAAAATATATAATAATATAATAATAATAATAATAGTACTTTATTAGGCGATATTCATATAAAAAATATTTTCTTCCATATAGCATGACGTAATACAGTAATTTTGGCACTACATCAAATGACACTTATTCCCATCCAAAACTAATAATTTTCAATCGACAAAAAAACTCTTCTTTACTTTCTTCAATATATAATAATATACAAATAAAATTTTCGAAAAAATGTGAAACAATCATCAATTGTTATGAATCTACTCAAGGTTTATAATAATTGAAGAAATGAACAGAATGAAGTTTAAGTCCAAAACACTTTGAAAACTCCGAATACCAAGCTTGCATTATACTCCTTAAAAGATAAGCAATACTACATAATTTTTTAATATTTATGTACATGCTTACTTTAGAATTTATGTAATAGATAATAATACTGGAGTCCTATGCCTTTAATTTAGTAACTCTCTTCATTTATTCTTAAACGTTCATAAAGTGAAATCACTCAAGTTTAAACACAATTCAATGCAATAAAGTATCGATTTTTTGAGCCAAAAGGAACGTGTATTTTGCACTAAAAATATATAATAGTTGTCCCAGATTCAATGTTACAGGCATCATCTTCCTTATTTGTGGACATAGAAAATCAAGCAAGATATGGTTAAATGTGGTTCACAACACTAATAGACGTCAGGTATAAAACTATCTTTAATAAATCATCCTCTAAGAAACCACTTCTAATCTCAAGGTTACAATTCACTGTAAAATTGCACTGCAAAGACACTACAACAAGACAATACACACAAATGACAACTAATAGATAAGTGTTGACACTATTGTTTTGACATTTCACATATAAAATCTAGAATGGACAATTCACGAAAGTAAATATTTCCCAATTTTTATGAATCTAGGGACTTTTTTGTTGCCAACTCAGGACACTGCAAAATGATCGCAGTGTATATTCTAATGTTGGCGAAAGAGCCCGAGTCCAACAATTTCAAAACAACGCTTGAATACAAAATTATCTGGAACATGTGAGCGTAATTTCATAAAATTAGAGATAATTTAAAGCAATTCGCAATTTACATTTATGTAATATTTGTGTTTGTGACAGGCACTATCGTGAGAAAGTGAACACCTTTTCATGTTGGTATGCCGAAATTTTAAAATGTATGTACCTAATGTAAACAGTACTTTTAAAGTGTTTTTAATTGTGTCACATTATGAGATAGTACAATATAATTAATAGGTACTTTCTATTTAATACTGATCCGCGAACAAAACCGGATTTGTTCGCACGATTCATACATAACTAAACCGGTTTTGTTCAGTAATCAGTGTTAAATAGAATGGACCTATTGTAGTAACATTAATGACACTAGCTTAGCAATTTGAAATGCTGAGTAGTAAAATTTACGAGCGGACAATACCACTGTCCATGAGGGCGGACAAGATTTCGCCCACTTTCAGCTTCAGTGGGGGATACAATGTAAACATCTCCAATAGAGAGATTGCCGAAACTCTCGTCCACAAACCGAGACAGGAGGTATCTCGCTGGTTGGTGGACGCCTCTAAAACGCCTAACGGCACGGGAATTGGAATTTGGAAAGATGGTGAAATTGAGGGTGAAGCTTTCAGCCTAGGAAGCTCCGCGTCATTCTTCCAAGCCGAAGTAATCGCAATCCAAACCTGCGCGGAAGGCATTTTAAATTGCCCGCAGGTTAATGGAGCAGTGGAAATTCTCTCTGACAGTCAGGCTGCCCTTAGAGCACTACAGGCTGTCAGGTTCGATTCCGAGGTAGTGCTACACTGCCATAAGACTCTCGTAAAACTGGCGGAACGTCTCAACACAACACTGAGATGGGTACCAGATCACTCTGGAATCAGAGGTAACGAATTAGCTGACAAATTAGCTAGAGGCGCCAGTGAGACACCACTCGTGGGTCCAGAACCTACATGTGGGAACTCCTATGGCAGTATCAAAGCCTTTGTCAAATCTGAACTCGCTGTTAGGCATTGCTCCCACTGGAATGCACTTTCCGGCATGAGACACTGCAAAACTCTCGGGATTCGCCCGTACGAGGAAAAACTGCGCAAGGCAGTTTCTATGAGCAGGGTCAGGCTGAGGTTACTCACAGGAATCTTAACCGGTCACTGCGCACTTAACAAACACTTGCATCGCATGGGCATAGTAAACTCTCCCGTATGCAGAAACTGTGGGAATGCGGAGGAAACTCCAATTCATCTTCTTGCCGACTGCTCGACAGTGGGCAGGGAGAGGCGGAGTTACTTCGGGGTGGGGCGTCTGGACGAACCTAGACTAAGAAAACTAACTCTCGACCAGGTTGCGGACTTTTCGTCCGAGTGCATCCTTGCTAAGAGGAGTAAAACAGCACGGGGGCACAATATGTCTTCCTTTTGGCCGAGCTTGCCTTTACGGTTCGTCCGCCCGTGCAGTCCCAAAAAAAAAAATTACGCAACTAAAATAGAGCGTTTACTATCATTTGCTCGCTATTTCAGTCATACCTCTACGCCAGGCTAGTGTGTACTCGAATATAAAAATAATTTCTCTTATAAGCCATCTGCAGTTTCTTATTTGCAAGTATTAAATTAAATTAAAAAATAGCGGTACTATTACCTATGAAATATGTTCAAATTGATATCCGTCCGTCCGTAATTTCTAGTACTGTCGTGTTTATTCGCCCTATAACATCGTCAGCGTCTTGTGTAAGTGTTGCGTAAACTTTGTCCTTCGTGAATTCCCAAACAAAAATGTCTAAAGGATTAGGGTCGAGGGATCTTCCAGTTTATAAAATAGGCCCACCGCAGCCAATCCACCTGTTAGGGAAGTGTTCATCCAACCACTCGCTCACATTACGAGCAAAATGTACAGAAACCCCATAATGCAACATGTTATGGTGTATGTTTAATGGCATATTGTCAATAACTTGTTCTAACCTTTGAGTACCCGTTGACATCAACTCGATTTGGCAGATAAATTGGCCAACGACCCGGTAATTTGTTATACCCAGCCAAACATGAACTGTACAGAAAACGCGAGCTGTTTGCAGTAACCAAATGTATTTTGTTGGCATATATTTTGTTAAGGATACAATACGCATTGCTACTTTAACTGAATACTAAATCAAAATTTGTTATTATCAAACAAATTATTTTGTTAAAGTATTTACGTGACGCAACAAAATAATTCGGTAAAATACTTTCTTAACGTAATGGTAAACAAATAAAACAATGGTTTCAACAAAATCTATTTGTTGTTTTTAACCAAGTGGATTATACAAATATAATATTTGCTTAATTCAAAGAAATATTTAGTTAAAACACTTAAATACAGCCAACCAAATTATTTGTTACCAACAACTATATATTTGTTTGCACATATTCAACCATAAAATTTGGTGAATGCAAGTAAAATTTGTTTGGGTCAAACAATCCAGTTTTTCCGTGTGAAAACTTTCTTTGTGACTGTATTGTCGAAAAGCATGAACATCTGTGCAATGTTAAAAATTATGGGTATTGAGTACACCATCTCTGATAACATAGATTCGTCAAAAAGCATCTCTGAAAAAGTTGCCATCTTCTCGAATCATATTTAAGATACTATGATAAAAGGTTAAACGATCTATATTATTGTTTTCATAGGGCGACTGAACCTTTGTTATATGGTGTGGATAAAGAAGGTTTTCACGTAGAATCAAATGAACAGTTTTATTACGGGCGATATTGAATGTGGATGCCAACTGTCGAGTACTGACGAAGGAATCTTCATATACTGAGTCTAAAATTTCCTCTTCCAGTTGTACTGTATGCCGTTGTTTAGATCGACCAGCGTTGACATTTCTTTTATTAAACTAACCAATTTCACGTAGACGTTGGTACAGCCGTCGAAATACATTTTCAGTGGGATGTCGTGGTTTGGAAAACGTACGCGATATTCCTGCTCTGCGATGTTTTTTGTAATTACAAAAACTGTGTACCATGCACATATCGGCATATTCATTAAATGTAAAATCCATTGTAAATAAAAGAAACAATAACATAAGAACAATAAAAAAGAGAAACAGAAAAAGTAATCAAGAGGAAACGAGAAGTCACGAAAAAGCGCAGAGCTTGCAAAAACTTGAACACTGGAAAATAATTAATTCAGAATAATGTCAAAATTTGACAGGGATTATTTTGATTGAAATTAAATCCAAATATATAGTAAATGTCCTACAACATTGTCAATTGTGTTTTTTATGAGAGGATGCTAATGAAGAAAAGTTGAAAACAGACTGTAAAATCAAAAAGAAACTGTTTACGGAAAAATTGTAATAAGAAGTTGTCTAAATTCAAAATTGCAGGTGTCTGTACCGACAAATAACGAACACAAACACTTATTAAGGGACTAAAAGCCCAACTTCAAGAATCTCATGAAGACGTAACATTTTATAATTTCGATATTCGATTCTGAAACAAATGCAGTATGTCGCTGCGTGTTGTATGACAATTTATGCGCATATTGTATAGATGATAATTGTCAACATACAAATAAACTGTCAACTACGATTATCATTTACTTGACCTTGAAATTTTCAAAAATAAATATTGCCTTTAAGCAAATAATTTGTTTCGCAATGTTGTCATAAATTAATCTTATTTTAACACTAAAATATAAAAGTATATACAACGCTTCTACACTCACATACAATCAAATTAAATACAAAATTAGAATTTTAGGATCGTTCTTGTAATTAAAGCTGGGAGTTGGCGGACGTTTTCGCACAGCTCGTTTATAGCTTAGCACGGCTATGAAGTGAACGAGAAACCTATCACAGGACGTCAAATAATCATGTGTTCAGCGTAGCGTAGCGCGGCTACAAAAGTTAGTCAAACTTTTGTAGTCGAACGAGGTAAGCAAAACCGTAAATGTCAAAGATCGTGACTATATCACTGTTTTGATTTCGCTAAAATTGATGGATTTGAAAATTAATCAACTTAGTTGAGGGAAAATATAGCACAACACCTTCCTTCGTTCTAGATTCATGATTATTTCGTGACTAGTTCAAAAAGATATTTCGGTTTCAATTTCGTAGGTTAAGTTGTTATATGTATTGAAACGCTTCGCTCGTCAAATAACAAACATTCGCTAAGGGAATATACGAAAAATTAGCGGAGCTGAGCTGTACTAACGAACTGGACTAAACGAGCTCAGTGAAGCCTCTAAGACGCACCAGTCTAGCAAAATCAGCTATTAACCACAAATTATGTACGCATGTAGAATTTTTTACATTTTAAACTTTTTGTTATCCATAAAAATAGTAAGCACTGCTGCAGAGTTTTCCTTTTCTTTTATTTTCAAAAAATAAATAAAGTTAAGTTTTCGATTTAGTAACTTGTTGTTTTGTATTAGTTTATGTTATGCTTATTACTTTGGTGGGTCTTTTTAACAACGGCATTTTTGAAAGCAAGTCAATACAATACCTATATGTACTATTTAATACTAGCAAATTTATTACAGAGTTAAGATCACATAACTTATAAGAAATTCAAACTTTTGATTTATATTTGAGAAGCGTGTAGTCTCATCTGTTGTCAATTTTTAAATAAATCTGTGCAAAATAACGATAATAGAAATTGACAACGTGATCTCTTTATGAATAATATGACTAGTATTTTTATGCTTTTTTTCTAAGTTTTATTTAGCTAAAAGGTTCGCGTGATAAATCGTATTAAGACCCGGTCATACACGCAGGCTTTACCGCTCCCTTAATCACGTGTAGTTGAAGCTTTAAACATGAGACAGTTTATTTTACGGTAACGTGCAAATCGTTAAAATTATAAATTTGTACAAAACATATTGAGCTGTTCAATAAAATAAAGTATAATTCTAATACCAAGATGAATACACACATAACAACACTTGGTTGCAAAAAAATGTAAGACAACTCGGAAAATTCCTTACTTATATTGACAAAAAAGAGAGACAAGTCAATTTACTCAATGTTATGCTGACAACTAATAATAAAACAAAACATGTACGTTACATGTCAATTTATATTGAAAGTGAGCAAGTTGTAATTTCATAGCTAAACTAAAATTGCCCCACTTTCTTGGCAACTGAAATGTAAATTATATTTTACTTTCTTAAAAGATGGGATTCATCATGTACGTCCATTAATTATAAAACATCACCTATACTTACATATACTGTACAAATCATGCACCTATGGTCGGCGCTAAAAACTAGAATAGTGCTCTTCTCGCTATTTTGTAGAAACTCTACAAAAAAGGTCTTACAAGTTTTCTTGATATTCTTATACGGTTAAAGCTGGATTCGCAAAACAAAAAGGAAAATATCACAAAAATAACTGTCCCTTTCTTTGCAGACGTAGGTTTAACGAGAGAAGATATCAAAAAACTTTTATGTAGAGCATAAAATTTTCTCCAAAAAAGTTTGCGAGAGCACTATTCTAACTGTTATGGTTTTTAAGTTATCGAGCTAATTCTGTTCGTGATTAAGCCGTAATAAGTAGTAGTTATAGTACTACTAATCGGGTGTTAATAAAATGATCGACGCGGAATGGTAATAAAATTTCCTTTTATTGAACAAATAGTGCCGCTACAATCTTATTTAACATTTAATTTTTATAATCAAAAACGTTTCATACTCCGACAAAAGAAAAACATTCTTATCTTACATTTCCTGTGTGTACAGCAATTAACATACGCTGTCTTTTGAAGTCCACAGAGCGTAACGGCAGCAAATAGTGAAATCGTTATTAAATAGTGAAGAGTTATTTCGAGGTGTTAAGTTTTCACAGTCTTGTTACCAGAGTAGATATCCTTAATTAAAACACTTTATAAGAGTTCTCCTTAACTTGCATACGTCAATTTTGTCGTCGGAAGTTGCTGGATTTGCTTATTATTCGTGTTTTCATTTTCACGCAGCAGTTATTTATTCTATATGGCATGAAACTGTTGCTTATTTATTGTGAAATATATAATCTACAGTGCGATTACTTTGCTGTCAACGTGATTTTGTACAACGTCCTAGTATGATACTTCCTAAGCGATCGTGATATGTATGTCAGGAAAGTGCACGCATGCAAATACGAGATATTTAACCGACAAAGCTGGAAAAATGGTTATTGTCGTCACACTTATTCAATACGTTAATTCTGAGCAACATAATGGGCACTAGTGTGTGCAAAATTTCTATGATTAATTGGCAATTGTTTGAAAGTTATGAATTTTCAAAACGGCGTCATATATGCGTTCGTCTCTTATGACATCCGTAAAGGCAAGCTAAAAGTGTACTCCTTGAAAGACAATATCCAAGTCTTCGAAATTGTTGCAAGTAAATAAACGAAATTTTGGCCAATTATAGTCCTGGATCATAAATGAAAGTTTTTAACGGACAACTTTCACTACAAAGGAGCGCTAATCTGACATCTGTGCACTTGTTGTTTTGTATATTCATATAACCTCTAACGAAAACAATCATTTTTAACCGTTGTTTATTAAACATGTCCTTTCCTTAATTGTATGTACACTTTCGGAACTGTAAATGTTGACAGAGTTAAATGATCGAACATTGTATCTTCTATGAAAAT
>CM043018.1:84844316-84913246 GCA_023690525.1 Holotrichia oblita
GTCAATCGCGAGGCACGGTACATCATCAATGCACAATTAAATTGCAATCGGTACATAATGCGTTCGAAACAACGGTTTCAGCGCTGGTTGTACAAAATATATCAGACGTGTTGCCAAATCAAACATTCGAATTTAATTTAAAAAACATACCACCACATATTAGATTAGCTGATCCAAATTTCAATGAATCAGGAGAAATAGACATTCTACTTGGGGCAGGAATATTTTGGCAATTATTATGTATTGGGCAACATAAATTATCAAACGATTTAATGCTCCAAAAAACTCGCTTTGGCTGGATAGTGACGGGTTCATTTAAAGGTCAGTTTAACACAAATTCATATTGCAACTTTACAAAAACAATTGATATCCAACAACAGTTGGAAAGGTTTTGGAATATAGAAGAGAATATGTCAGATAGGGTATTGTCATCAGAAGATATTAAATGCGAAAATATATTCAAAAATACAGTAAAGCGCCATGATGATGGAAAATTTATAGTATCAATTCCTTTAAAAGAATCTCCATCAAAGTTAGGGGACTCTCGGGAAAGTGCGTTACAAAGATTGCACACATTAGAAAACAAATTTAGATCAAAATCGGAATTTAAAACCCAGTATGCTACATTTATGAATGAATACGAGCAATTAAACCATATGACCTTGGTCGATGATAACAACGAAAATGAACATTCTTATTATCTTCCACATCATGGGGTAATCAATGAAAATAGTTCAACTACGAAATTGCGTGTGGTGTTTGATGGGTCTGCTTCATCAGATAGTGGATTCTCATTAAACGATCTTCAATTTGTAGGCCCTACACTACAAGAGGACTTACTTTTAATTATTTTAAGATTTCGCAAACACAAATACGCAATATGCGCTGACATAGAAAAAATGTATAGACAAATTTGGATCAATCCAGATCAACGCCACTTGCAAAAGATTCTATGGAGATCATCAGTGGATGAGTCAGTCAGAAGCTACATGTTGAATACGGTCACATATGGCACCACAAGTGCGCCATATTTAGCTATACGTTGTCTTAAACAATTGGCAATTGAAAATCGAGTTCAGTTTCCAGAAGCAGCGGAGATCATTGATTCAAGTTTCTATGTAGACGATTTGATCACAGGCGGAGAATCTTTAGAAACGTTAGACAAAAATCTAAATGACCTTATCAGAATATTGAAGTCGGCAGGATTTGAATTACATAAATGGGCATCAAATAGTGAACATTTGTTACAAACTATCATATCAAATACATGAAGATTGCAAGTTCAAAACTTTGGCAATAATCAGAATACGAAGACATTAGGTTTATATTGGTCATGTATATCAGATAAGTTATTTTTTAAAATAAGTTCACCTCACAATGGGGCCATCACTAAAAGAATCATACTTTCAGATATAGCCCAGATATTTGATCCACTCGGGTTATTGGGTCCGTGTATAATCAAGGCGAAAATTATTTTACAAAATCTATGGCTAAACAAAGTGTCATGGGATGAATCCTTGCCAGGTGACATTCACACAAATTGGGAGACGTTTAGAAAACAGTTAACAGTTTTGAATCAACTGCGAATACCAAGATACATTAGTGATGGCGACATAGATAGCATGGAGATCCATGGGTTCTCAGATGCTTCTCAGGAGGCCTATGGTGCATGTGTCTATGTACGAACGACTAGCAAAGATGGACGACTACATGTACGGTTGTTGTGTGCTAAATCAAGAGCAGCACCAGTGAAAATCCAAACTATAGCCAGACTGGAGTTGTGCGGTGCTCTAATACTGGCACAATTAGCAGCTAAGGTAAAGACATCCTTCAAACAAAGTATTGATAGATCATATTTTTGGACAGATTCAACAGTAACATTGCATTGGATTAAAACACATTCAAATTTACTACAGACATTTGTGGGAAACAGAGTCTCACAAATTCAACGCTTGACACAACCACATGAATGGCATCATATATCAACCAAGCAAAATCCCGCAGATTTTCTATCGCGTGGTGTTAATCCAAAGGAGCTTATTACTCATCAACGTTGGTGGCTGGGACCAGAATGGCTTAAGAGCGACAAACAAGAATGGCCAGATTCATTTCCTGAATTCAATGGAGAGATCCCAGAATTAAAAAAGACTTCGATTATTTATGTATCAACAACAGTCCAAACTATAATCAATTTGAAAATTATTCCAATCTCAAACAATTACAAAGGATTATAGCATATTGTATTAGATTTATAAAAAATTGTAAGTCAAAAACAGCTCGCAATTTTGGCTCATTACAGCCAGATGAATTATGCCAAGCAATGAACACACTTGTCAAGTTAAGTCAAACCAAATGCTTTGCAGAAGAAAGAAAGTTGCTGGAGAAAGGCGATAGTATTTCCAGTAAGGGTTCTTTGCAATCATTGTCACCGTTTGTAGACTCGAACGGCCTAATAAGGGTGGGCGGCAGGCTACAATTAGCTGAATGTAGCTACAGTAGAAAGCATCCATTAATTCTATCGAGTCGAGATCATTTAACGAAATTAATTTTCAGAGATCAGCATGTGACATTATTGCATGCTGGACCTCAACTTTTATTATCATCAATACGCGAAAGTTATTGGCCAATCGCCGGGAGAAATCTTGCACGCACAACTGTCAGAAATTGTGTAAAATGTTTCAGGGCTAAACCAACACAAACGACGCCAATAATGGGTATCTTACCTCAATCACGCGTTCATCCATCATTACCTTTCAGTATAGTAGGAATCGATTATGCGGGTCCGTTTACTATTGCGATGGAATTATACTTGCGAAATTATTCGTGCTATGTAATGCAGTTTAATGTAGCTTTGTAAAATTGATGATAGACAATAATTACGCAAGGAAATGTGTCGATGAACCTTCAGTTCATTGCGCCAGTTGATGATTTTGCTAAATAGCAATTTACGACATATTCTCGGGTAATGAACGAAAGTTAGGTAGTACTAAGTTAGTATAGTATTAGCAAGTAAGAAGTTACAATGTAGGAACTAATAAAATTGAGTACCGGATAACGCCTTTTGATTTTTAACTTATTGATAGTAAACAAATAATATTGCATGGCGATCCTGCCTACTTCGAAGATGTAAAATAGTGTTAAAAAAGTGTCCGATTATATCATGGGGGCAGTACTTCCAAAGAGGAAAAGGAGCTTATTATTTCCCAAGCTGGAAACAGTGGCGGTGCAATAGCGACATCGTCAGAGACGGTATTTACTCTGTGGGAAGTTTGTATCCTGCCGTCGTCACGGCAATGGTTGGGTACTTCATTTGGCGGCGTTGCAGAAAATCGATACAAAAGAGCATCAGAAGAGAAGTTTCCAAGAGCCACGAACTCATTGCAATTGGTGTGCAGAGCGCAAAATAGCCAATGAGGTATTGAAAATGCAGTCCATGAGATGGGAACAGCACTGGAAGACATCAAGAAACTGTACAGTGATGTGCAGGTATTTAAATCTAATATTACAAAAGACAATCAAGAAAGACGCAAAAATGTTGATTTAACAAATAAAAAGTTATTCGATTTAGAACAAGATATGGTTCAACTAGAACAATTAGAATTAGAGTTAAGTAAACATGCAGAAAATATCGAAATAGCTTGTAATATTAAAATTTATAGTACGGGAATAAGAAGTACTATTACAGAAACACGTATTATTTTGGAAGGTAGGTTAGACATAGAAATAAGTATGGAATCATTTAATTAAAAAACAGCAAGTTCATTGTTACCATCTATGGATGGGAATGAGGATACAACCAAGCAATTGGTAGATTCAGTCAATTTATACGAAACGTTTTTGAAGCCTGAAGATAAAAAGCATTTGATAAACTACGTTCTAAAAACGCGGCTATCTGAAAACGCTAAAATACGTTTAAATAAAACATATGACACAGTAGACTCTCTTGTAAGCGACATTCAGAAAAATTTTATAACAAAAAAATCTGCAACCACAATATCAAACCAATTACATAATGCAAAACAATTAAGTAAATCTATCGGCGAATTTGGCTCTGAAATTGAACAATTATTTAGTGATTTAACCTTAGCGCAAGCCGAAAACGATGAAAACTTGGTAAAATCATTGCGATCAGTAAATGAAAAGATTGCCATTAATTCATTTTGTAACGGCATAAGAAATCATGAATTACGAACTATACTTAAAGCTAGAAATTGTACGACATTGAAAGAGGCAATTAATACGGCAGTAGACGAAGAAAAAAATAAACCTTCTTCTTCAAACATTTTTTCATATAATAACCGCGGATATACAAATTATAGGAGTAATCGAGGACAACGTAATTCGAATAGAAGATTCTCACTTCGAAATAAAAATTTTTCGCGACAAAATACGAATTACTCTCACACGCACAACAACAATGCAAATTATAATATGAACCACAATGAAAATGGAAGACGCAGGCAATTCTATCGGCCAGCTAACACGGGTAACCGGGCCAGACGCGGTATAGGCCGGGGCCACGCGTTTTACGCTGAAGCTGACAAACCTAAAACGGAAGAAGAAAATCGTTTTTTTCGAGACTAAACACGAAAATTTTACAGTTTTGAATATGAACGGTATGAATTACGTACGTTTCACATATCATTCAAATCAGTTACTATTTCTTTTAGATACGGGTGCAACAATTAGCGTAATTTTTGCAAATTCGTTAACTGGTAACGAACTGATCGATCAAAATAAGAAATTAACTATAAATGGAATTGCTGGCTCTACTGAGTCGCAAGGTAGTGTTAATATATCTCTTAGGTCGGAAAACAATATTATTAATCATGAATTTCATATTATGAACGATATCGGATATAGCATGCACGGTATTATTGGAACAGATTTTTTACAAAACCGCAATGCCACAATAGATTTTGAAAAATTTTTATTTTCGTTTTGGAATTATCATAATAAAATTATATTACCTCTAGAGTCGAAACATAATTGCTATACTATAATTCCTCCAAGATGTGAAGTTATTAAGTATTTTTGGGTGGATGATCAAAACGATTGTATAGTTATGCCTAATGAAATTTCGGAGGGCGTTTTTACTGCAAGTATAATAGTACGACCAATATCTCACGTGATTCCGGTACGATTTCTTAACACTAACGATAGAGAAATAAAGATCAGAAATTTTAAACCCGTTACAGCCAAATTAAATGATTTTGATTCATACAAATTAGATAATATTCAACTTTCCGTAGATAGAGTAAACAAGGTATTAGACTTAATAAATACTAAAACGTTAAACAAAGAGGAAAAAGATTCTATTCAAAAAATTTGCGCCAAATACGCAGACATATTTCTTTTGGAAAACGATCCAGTTACGGTAACTAATATAATTAAGGAATCTATTACTTTAAAGAATAACGCACGGCCAGTTTATGTAAAACCATATAGATTACCATACACTCAAAAAAGGCAAATAGACGAGCACGTAGAAAAAATGTTAACAGACGGAATTATTGAAGAGACTAGATCAAATTGGTCTTCACCGCTATTAATTGTTCCAAAAAAAGCTGACTGCCATGGTAATAAGCAGTGGAGAATTGTTATCGATTATAGACTTTTAAATAAAAATATAGAAGACGATAGGTTTCCACTACCAAATATTACAGAAATTTTAGATTCATTAGCGGGCGCGTTTTATTTCACGCATTTGGATCTTTCTCAAGGATATTACCAGGTAGAACTAGATCATCAAAGCAGAAAGTATACAGCATTTACTACAAATAAAGGGCAGTTTCAAATGACTCGATTGCCAATGGGACTAAAAACTAGTCCAAGTTCGTTTTCAAGAGTTATGACTATCGCCATGTCAGGGTTAAATTTTGAATCATGCTTTGTGTATCTCGATGATTTAATTGTATTTGGAAACAGCTTACAAAATCACAATCAAAATTTAATTAAAGTGTTAAATAGACTTAGACAGGTTAATTTAAAGTTGAATCCCGTTAAATGTGAATTCTTAAAAAAAGAAATATTATATTTAGGACATGTCATTTCAGCAAAGGGAATTACCCCGATCGAAGCAAAATTAGTACTATTCAAAATTATCCGATTCCTAAAAATGCAGATGAATGTAAAAGATTTGTTGCCTTCGTAAATTATTACAGAAAATTTATTCCAAATTTTGCTGCAATTGCAGTGCCCTTAAATAAATTATCGCGCAGAACAGTCGACTTTATTTGGGACGAACATTGTCAAAAAGCGTTTGAAGAACTTAAACACGCAATAATTAATCCATCTGTCTTGCAATATCCAGATTTTGCGATGGATAATAAGTTCAGCCTCACAAAGGATGCGTCTGCCTATGCAATTGGTGCAATTCTGTCGAATGCTGATAGCAAACCAATTGCGTATGCTAGTAGGGCATTAAATAAAAGCGAAATTGGATACCCTACAATTGATAAGGAGCTACTAGCAATTGTATGGGCTGTGAAACACTTTAGGCCTTATTTATATGGACGTAAATTCGAAATCTTTACGGATCACAGACCCCTAATTTATCTTTTTGGTATGAATAATCCCTCCTCTAGGTTAACAAAATTTAGGTTGGTACTCGAAGAATATGATTTTACAATTCATTATATTAAGGGGAAGGAGAACGCAGCAGCTGATGCGTTATCTAGAATTATTTTAGATTCTCAAGAACTCAAAGATATGTCAAATAATATTTTTGTAACGACAAGGTCTAGCGCGAAGCCACAATTAAATCAAAATACCGAATCTAGGGAAGTTTTTGGTAACACAAACAAGGATGGAATTGATCACCCCGGAATTGTTGAGTTACTAAAACGACCTCTAGGTTCTGTAGAACTCAGGCAATTAGAGGGAAATAAAATTCTAAAAAGTTTTAACAGTAATATAATAAATATGGGTAATATATGGTATGATAAGAGATCTCGTATAATTTTTATTAATGTAAGACATCGATCAGCACATGCCCTAGACGCAGAGTTGAGATGCTTACGTGATGTATGTTACGAATACGGAATTCCGGGATTATGTATCTTTAAGTGTAAAGAAAATGAAAGTTTAATTACCCGTTTGTCAAAAGAGTTTAGTACACTCAGACAATTAGGCATAAAAATTGCTGTTATTAATAAAGCGAAAAGAATTGACTGTAAAGAAACTCGCCAATTAATTTTAAATGATTTCCACTTACTTGCTACAGGAGGCCACGCTGGAATTAATCGTATGTATGCCAATATAAAACGATATTATTTTTGGGAGCATCTTAAGGATGATATTTGTAAATTCATAGCAAGGTGTGACGCTTGTCAACGTCATAAACACTCTACATATCCAAAGGAACCACTGTCAATTACAACCACTAGTTCTTCCGCATTTCAGAAAGTTTATTTAGATTTGGTTGGACCGCTAAATCAAGATAACGAAGACAATAGATACATTTTAACTCTTCAGTGTGAGCTTAGCAAATTTGTAGAGGCATATCCGCTTAAGGACAAGGAAGCCAGAACTGTAGCCATGTCATTTGTAAATAATTTTATATTAACATTTGGTATACCCAAGGAAATTGTTACTGACCAAGGTACAGAATTTTTAGCAAAGGTCTTTAAAG
Source organism: Holotrichia oblita (assembly GCA_023690525.1). Lineage (NCBI taxonomy): Eukaryota > Metazoa > Arthropoda > Insecta > Coleoptera > Scarabaeidae > Holotrichia > Holotrichia oblita. Next base: position 84,851,950 of record CM043018.1, read on the forward strand.
AAATAGCAAAACTCTTAGGTATCACACAGCTAACCTCCACAGCTTATCATCATCAAACGTTGGGTTCCTTAGAAAATACACATAAGCATTTAGGTTCGTATTTACGTATTCAGACCTCTAAATTTCCATATACTTGGAGTACATGGATCCCATACTGGTGCTTTAGTTTTAATAATACAGTACATACTGCTACAAAATATACCCCGTATGAGTTAGTTTTTGGGCAAAGCTGTAACTTACCAACACAAATTATACGTAACACAGATCCGATATATAACTTTGAAAATTATGCCAATGAGCTTAAATTTCGATTGCAATCTGCATGGCATGACGCAAAGAATAACTTGACTGAATCTAAAAATAAACGAAAAGAAATATTTGATAGAAATAGTCATATTATTAGGTATAAATTTAATGATAAGGTTTTATTAAGAGACGAAACCGGTAATAAGCTACAACCATTGTATAAGGGACCTTATAAAGTGATAAGGGAAGAAACGCCTAATGTGACGTTAAAAATAAACAATAAACTAGTAAAGGTGCACAAGAACAGAGTGAAAAGATATTTAGATTAAGATGTCTGGAATATGTAATATGTTCTTTTAGTGTTAAGCAATCTACGATATCGTACGAAAGGATTAGAATTAAGTTAGGGTAAACCATAATTAGGAATGATGTTAAATTTACGTTTTATTTTATTTCTTTACCTTAAGAGCAGTTTCTTCTAGCATAAAATTTAAATATAATAATAATTAAATTTTCTTTCATTACGGGAAAGGTGCGATGGAATTATACTTGCGAAATTATTCGTGCTATGTAATGCAGTTTAATGTAGCTTTGTAAAATTGATGATAGACAATAATTACGCAAGGAAATGTGTCGATGAACCTTCAGTTCATTGCGCCAGTTGATGATTTTGCTAAATAGCAATTTACGACATATTCTCGGGTAATGAACGAAAGTTAGGTAGTACTAAGTTAGTATAGTATTAGCAAGTACGGAGTTACAATGTAGGAACTAATAAAATTGAGTACCGGATAACGCCTTTTGATTTTTAACTTATTGATAGTAAACAAATAATATTGCACTATAAAAGATAGAAAGGGTCGAGGTTGTAAGCATATAAAATGTTATATTTGTGTTTTTGTATGTTTCTCAACGAAGGCTATGCATCTCGAGTTAGTAACAAATCTATCTAGTGAATCGTTTTTATTGGTATTACAAAGATTTATAGCCCGTAGAGGTAAACCAAACGAGATATTTTCGGATAACGGACGGACTTTCGTGGGTGCAAACGCGGAGCTGTTAGAATTATTCGAGTTTTTAAGGAATAATAATGATAACATCTCGAACATATTAAGTCAGGATAGAATTAAATGGCACTTCATGCCACCTTACGCATCTCATTTCGGTGGATTGTGGGAGGCTGGTGTCAAGTCAGTAAAGTACCACTTAAAGCGGATATTAAACAAAACAACATTAATATTTGAGGAATTTTATACTGTGCTTTCTCAAATTGAAGCTGTTCTAAATTCCAGACCATTAACACCACTATCCTCTGATCCAAACGATTTCCTAGCACTCACCCCATCTCATTTCCTTATTGGTCGGTCACTTGTTGGTATACCAGAGCCAAATACCAGAAATATACCAGAGAACAGGCTGACAACCTTCCAATACATACAAAGGTTACAACAACACTTCTGGGTGAGGTGGTCGAAAGAATATCTTTCGAACTTCAGCAGAAACAGAAATGGAAAACCAACCACTCAAGTCTGAGAATTAATGATTTAGTCTTAATCAAAGAAGACAACTTGCCTCCACTGGCATGGAAATTGGGCCGTGTACTGGAACTCTTCCCCGGACCAGATGGAATCGCCAGAGTGGCAACCATTCGGACAAGTACGAGTGTAGTGAAACGTGCATTTTCAAAATTATGTCCATTACCAGTGGATACATAAGACACATGTTAACATAGACATAAGTGTATTTTTCATATTTATTCATGTTTTGTCAATTACCATTTGCTTGTTATATGAAATTATATACGTCTCTTTCGAAAGAGATCCTTTCAACGCGGGGGGCATGTTTAGTGCTCATATGTGCATTAAGACTAGGCAACCAAAGTTGCAAGTAAAAGGACGCAAGAGCACAGAAAAAAGAAGAAGAGACTCTTGACAAAATGGCGAGAGAGCAGCATCACGACAAGAAGCATAACAACGCATAAATTTGTGTATCAGTCATATAGTTAAATTTAATATAAAATAAACGACAGTAAAAGTAAACATTGATTTTCTGTATAAACACAGGGTTAAATACAATAGTATAATTTTTTCAATACAATCGATTCTACGCATTATTTGCAAATGTTTTGTATTTGGGTTCCCTATCCCTAAATTCAACTGTTTCTAAGATATTTACAATTTTCCTTAATAATTTCTGATTGCACCATCTTAAAGAAAAATTAATATTGTAAAGCCCTTTGAAGCGTAACGTACCAAACTTATGCAAACGAAAGTAAAGGGTCATAGATACTGAGAACTGTCATAACTTTCAACAAAATTTATACAGGGTGTGCAGAAATTAGCAACCAGTTCAGATATCTTCAAACATTAAAAATTCTTTTCTTTTTAAATGGTACATAGTAGTTTTTATTGCAGCACTTGATTCACCAAGAAATTTTACATCAATTCGTATTAAAGTCTCATATACCTATTTTTATTAGTTTTTTGAGTTATTAGAGATTATTGGTTCCAACTACGAAAAGTATACTAATATCGATTATTTTTGTCATAGTTAGCTATGAAAATAAAATATATCGGTAAGAGTTGTCAAATGAGTGACAGTTTATCGAGTAGACTCGTTGGTCCGCGCAATATGACTATTAATCATCAAAATGACAGTAATAGTGATACATATTTACATCATTTCTAGAGACTAAATTATTTTTAACAATTAATTTTTTAGTTACATTTGACAATTTTTTAAAATTCATCCCCTGAAATATAATAATAAATAATAAAGAATAACCGTTTAAACTTGGTGTCTAATAAAATTATAATATATTTGTTATTGATCTAAATCTTATCCGTAACCTTTAAACATTCATACATGAACTTTTGAAATGACTCGCCAGTTCGATTCTTACTTGCAGCGTACAATATCGGGTGTTAATAGGAGTTTACCTGTACTGATAATAATAAGGTCTATATTTGTCCAACAGTTACTACAACCGTTTACAGGACAACAATAACAATGTATATGGTGAAAAAGTAAGTAATTAACAAACCTAATATTGAATGTAATAAACAAAAAAAAGAAAAAAAAAGGAATAATACAATTGATTCGTATTGTAGAAATGTATGCAAATATTACATAAATTTCATAGAGAAAACATAAACAGTACGTGAGCAAAAATGCAAATTGAAGTTTACAATATCACAAATTAAATTTATTCTTCGACAATGCTACACTAAAAGTAAGTGGTTGACGGTGGCATGGTAAGTCTGCATAGTATTTATTAAAATTTGTTGACATCATATACCGAAAACTTAATTAGAATATTTGTTTTAGGCGTTGGCACATTTAATAGGTCATATGATCCTGTGTTACATACGGGCATAATGAAATGAATTTGTGCCAGGAACTCAGGTGAATCAATTCTGTTTGCTAATAAGTTCAGTAGAAACTTAGCACTGCATTTATTACGTCTATCGGACAAGGAGCCGAAGTGATGTTCCTCCAATAAGGACACATAGCTTGAACCACGCTCGGGATAGTTGCCAGTAATTCTATATGACAAATACTTTAAGAATCGTTTTTGTATCTTTTCAATTTCTAATTGTTGGTATATCTAATGTGGATACCAGACTAAGGAGCAATATTTCAATTTACTGTTACTAAAATTACGAGAAGATCTTATGATAAATCCGAGAGATCTTGAGGCAGATAAGCACATAAGTGGTTAACCGAGAATACCACCTAAATCGTAAACCTTGTCTTTTCTAGGAATCAGGTAACCGTTCACAGTGTAGGAAAATTGCGTGATAGTATAAGATCCGGTATAGAATACTACAGTGCATTTATTTACATTGAATAATAATCTATTTAATGCATATCACTCTGATATTAAGGTGAGATTGGTCTGCAGGTTAACACTATCTGAAATGGTATCGATAACATTATAAATTTTTAGATCCTCGGCGTACCCTAAGAGCTGATCCAAGTTTTTCAAGTAGATCATTGATAAACATATTAAAGAGTAATGGACTTAAGTTAGACCCCTGTGGCACACCAGAACACATTAAAGAGAGAGAGAAACCATTATAAGTAACATAGCCTATCCTATTGCTAATATATGAAGACATAAATTGAACAAGGGATGGACAAAAACCAATTGTGTCTAGCTTATGTAAAAGTTTGTTGTGATGTATGTGATCTATTTTGTAGAAAACTTTCGTAAAATCAGTATAAATTACATCAACTTGCTTGCGTTGATGCAAAGACGATGACAGATATTGCGTAATATTAATGAGATTCGTTGTCGTAGATCTTGCAGTCATGAGGCCTTGCTGGTGAACTGACAAGAATGGCTTGACATTTGTATAAACTTTTTTATAAACTACTTGTTCAAAAATCTTTGCAAAATTCGATAGTAGCTTATAGGTCAATAGTTAACATTGTGTTTGCGATCACCCTTCTTGCATATTGGTATTATTTTACAGATTTTCCAGGTATCGGGGTACGCTGAGGTCTTAACAAATAGGTTAAACAGCACTGTTAGTGGAACAGCTAGCACTTCGGCGCAGTTTTTAACAATTTCACTGGGTACACGATCATTACCTCCCGTTAGATCCGCACTCAGCCTACTCGCACTGCACATCACACTTTTGTAATTGTTGTTAGCCAACTTTTCAATAATGTCCAATGGTTGTGTTAGTTCCTGCTCGTTGTATATCACTTGACCTGGAATCCGTGATGTGGATCTAATAGTGTTTATGTACGTCCAGAAGGTTTTGGGATTATTGTTAATATTGGACCCAATCTGTGCCTGGTAATCATTGTAAGCGCCTTCAATTTCGCGCTTAAGGACCCCTCGTAGCCTCTTAAATTCTTGTAAGTAATAATCGGATCCTGTAGTTTTCCATATTTATAAATAGTATTCCTTTATGCGAATGAAGTGTTTAATGTTCTTATTAAATCAAGGTGGATAACGACGGTTGTTCGTTTTAATTTTTGGCACGCAGAAGGCATTTCATAAAACTTCTTCGGATCTGGTTCAACAGCGTCATAATTCATTATCACTGTCCAATCAACTTCGGCTAGCTCAGAGCATACAGTAGCCATATCTACCTTGTGAAAATTATAGCGGATGTTATCATTGGATGGAAAATTGATTGATAGCTCTGTTGTGTCTAGATCCAAAATAATCTCTAGGGCTGGATGATGTGAATCTTCGAGAACAAATGGTGTTAAGTCACGAGTACTTTCAGCATTTTGAGGTAGGTTTGTAAATATGAGATCTAGTAACATGTTGTTAGAGTTAGTAACTTGATTAATCTGACGCATTGCAAGTGTTTCAACAAATTGAATTATTATTTTAGATTTTCGATCTTCTAAGGTGTTCTCATTAAAACGGGGAGCATTACAATTACCAGCTACAATGCACTTTTTATTTAGCAGTAGAACTGTCAAAGCATCTAGAAATTTTCTAAATCATCCAAGTTTACGTCCGGTGGTATGTAAGTATGTACATATTAGCAATATATAATAAAATTTGTCGAATGTGTCACTTACACAGTACAAGGTCTATTAATAGATCTATTATGGGGTATTCAGTTCCACGACGGCAGAAACATCCACAAAGGTTGTGTGTATGGGTTCCGCGAAAGCTGAAAGGACACCTCCTCCAAGAGATTTGCCAACTGATTCAAATTATCTGTCTTCCCTATACACTTCAAATGTCGAACCAAAAAGTTCTGTGCTACTAATACCACCGCTTAACCACGTTTCAGTTAATAATATAATATCCGCATCGATATTACCTCGTGAGGAAAGTTATGAAGTTTGGTACGTACATCACATACATTCTGGTAACAAATGCGAAGTTTAGTAGTAACGTTGGACATAGTTATTTTAAAGGATTCCTTAGTTTAATTATTTTCGGCATATCATGTATATATGTATTTTATGATTATATCACTTTCGGCAGTCTCTCCGACTATTCAGTTCCTGTCTGATTTTCCGATACATTTCCATTTGGTCGGGTGTCTTCTCCTTTGACATACCACCATTTTAAATTCGTTAGATGGCTTTAAGTTTTTGAAATTGCGAATAGCTTTGGTAACCTGAGTATCATCAGCGAGTGTCAACTTTATAGGTCACGTTTAGACGGATCATATTTACCCAGACGAATTGGACGAAAATCACCTGTCGGTAAAAAACAGTTAATATACCAGTTACAGTCTGTTGCTAATTGGTCATCTTTACTAACAGCAGGGCTTTCTGGTGCATTGAAGAGTATGATGTTGTTTTTAGGTCTCTCCCTGTCTGCCATTTCTTGAATAACCGTTTCTATATCCAATGCTATTGCATTTTGCGTAGACACGACCTTCTCCTTCACCAAATCTAATTCATTTTTCAGTTCCTTAACCAATGGTTTCAAATCATGAAGATTTTTCAATTGGCCTTTAAAGTCGGAGCAAACTGGACAGTAATAAGTGAGCTTTCCGCCCTTGCTTTTTAAACATCGAACTTCATTCCTATATACTCAAACCCGTACATGATGTGTGTAAGTAATTTTTTCGCAAGTCACACTTTCTCAGGAACAACATCTTTATTGCAGATAGTACAATGCATATTCATAATTATTATTATTTATACTTTTTTTGGCAACAGTGAGTGAACAGAGGAACAGGACGTGAATGGGATTAACGTACTTCACACCAAGGGGCTCGTCTTGGTGACTAAAACACAAAGCAGAGCCATGGAAAACAGAAAGGTCACGTTCGGAAAAATTACTATTTGAGTAACTCTGTGATAAACGAAAATAAAATGAGTTGTATGTATATAACGAAAACAAAATAAAAAAGGAATAAAAACTGTATGGATAAAAAGGTATATAAGGATGTCTATATAGGACAAATTATATCAAATAACTTATGTAAATGTGAAAAACAAATTCACACATCCCAAAAACAAAAGCAATTAAAACATATTTAAAAAAATTTTAATGTAAAAAAACTTTAGTTTACCTTTGGCACAAATTTTAACTTTTTTTCTAGTACTTTTACTACTTTTTCTAAATTAGAAAGATGTCAATAAGTCAACAATAAGGTGACAATTGCAACTGTAATTTTCTTTTATAATTTATTTTTGTAATTAAAAAAAAATCTTGTACCGACATTTCAAAAAAATATACTACTGCCGTATATGGAGACGATGTCTTGGCACTCTCCTCTGGTTACGCAGTCTTAAGACCGGTTTTAAAAATCGAATTAAATATGTTTTTAAAATCGATCGAAACCGGTTTTAAAATCAGTTTCTAAAATAGATTGCAGAAAATCGGGTCTTTGATAACGATTCCTATTTTGATGGTAATAAATCACAAAACCAATTTGACATAAATCCGGTTTCAATTCTCACCCCTAATGTATAACACCAATAACTATGTTTTTGCGATTTGTCCGTACACTGCTAAAGCTAAGAGTCAGCAAATAATTTTCCGAAATGGATTAGAAGCAAACTTTATAGACCCTTTGTATCTAAAGTGTATTAATTATTGTAAAACTTTTAAATGACTACACATACACAGTAAATTTAACGCTATTTTTAATAAATACTCGAAATTTGCAAAATTCTGCAAATCATAATGTTGCTGAAAATGTATATGTTTTAAAATTAGTTTAACATAAAACCTGTTTCGATTCCCAGAACTATACTGGTCATTGAAAAAAACTCCGGTATGTATGTAAGTTATGAAAAGCAATGTATAAATGAGAGAGATTTCCAAATTCCATTCAGCATAGTAATTTTCTATTTGCATCTACAAGGATCAGCAATGATCTACGCATAGTGGGTCATTGTAGTATGAAATAAAATTTGGTTGTCGTTTTCTGATAAAATTAATTAATACATAAAATCTTTATTAATTGTACTAAAGTATTTACCTATGTATTTTTAGTTCATTAGAAAATAAAATCTTGTAGACATTTAACCTGCTTTTATCAATGTGTGCGAAATTGGGTCGTAGTAGAACTGTTTGTATAGACACTTGTACAGCAATCTCGAATGATATCGTCAAATTCACGACCGCATTTTAGTAATATCGTTCATGTGGTATTGCAAAATATATACAGGAATCAAAGAATCGCCGTACCTTTCACACGAGCGATTTTGTAGCACCACCAAGTCGCTAGTGTCTGCGGCAATAAATACCATAAATTCCACTTCTTTACAAAATTTTATATCTGTAAACCTTAATAATGTTTCATACTTGTTTTACTGGATATGAACTCTAATTTATCAAACCTGAAATAAATGCAGCACTTGTATAAAATAGTTCCAGAAGCAGAACTTCATCAATGACAGTTTTACATAAAAAACTGAACACTGATATTCTTTGAATATATTACATCTAATATCCCTTTACCTACTTTATTACACTGCAAATTGCAAATGTTGAAATTCATTGTTACTACTAATATTACCATGATTTGTATCTCATTATGTAATAACTAACCTATTGCAAGAAAAAGTTAATGCAATCCAAATAGGCGTTAATCATGGAAAATCAAAATATAACTGCAGTTAGCAATCACAATGAAGCATAGACTTATGTGCACAATAATATGAAATTATCAATAAGTGAATTACTTACACATGCTAATTATAATGTTGCGTCTAAAAATCTGACATGTTTGTGCCATTCGAATATTGTTCTTAATACAAAACTTTAGCCTGGTTTTCTTCTCTACTGTAGTAATAGGTTGCATATCATATTTTAGCATTTTAACATCACTATTCATAAGAAACAGGCAAATACCATCCCACATAGAGACTCCTGTTACTTCATTTGGTGAATATATCCTTACATAAGTACTTTCCAGTAATATCTTTCCACCTTCAGGGACTGATTTCCATTCAACAATAGAGATTCTACCTCCAGTTTTCACTAAACATAAATATTTTTTATATACGCTGAAAAATAAATATGTTTAAAAAACTACTTAGAATAAAAAATATTAAAATTCTATGTTAGAGTCTAAACACTTTAAGAAGTGCATATACGTCACTAGTAGATATGCGCGAGATCTGAAGCCAGTGGCAACACAGTTAGTAACAGTACTATTCAACGCAGGTGTGGTTCGATCATGGGAAGTACGCCTGCAAACCACTGAGTACTTACTCTATCCACAACAAATTAATAGACTCTGCCGAACCAATATCGGTTTACACGCATAGTGACGTATGTATACTTCTTCTAGTATTCAGACTCTACTAACCTATACAATTTAACATCATGAACAATAAGAGGATCAATAAATCTATCTTCATAATCCATAAGATACAATGTACTACATTTGTAACTAATAATAATAACTGGCCAAACGTCACCCATATATAAATCCCTGTCATCTAAAATAACCATATGTAATAATTACCAAACACTTGTTAACGTAACCATTACCATCAAAAAATGTTATCTCTAATACTTTCACAGCAACATGTCTGGTTGTATAAAGTAAATCCCAGGAATCATTATACAGTCTAACTTTACCATCTTCAGAGCCGACTGCTATAAATCTACCTAAGAGATATATTTAAAAAATAACAATGTTAATAAAATATTTTAATTCTCACCTGAAGCTGCCAAACATGTTATTCTTGGTATATCTGCAGGACATAACATAATATCAAAATCAATATTATCGGTAACATTCTGCCAGGCTAACCAATTTTCATATATATCTTTGTATTTATTACTTGAAGGGGACACATTGAATTTCTCTAAGTATTCTATCAACTGGTCCGTAGGTATTTCTTCGTAACAGCAGTACTTCCATATATCTGTTTTCTATAAAATAACAACAGTCAAGAAGTTAGAGGAGTATTATCATCTCCAATTGTCTTGTTACCACTGTTAGATAATCTACTAGTTGGCTCCAATTGTGATTAACGTGTCTGGCATTATATAAAGTTTTGCCATCGCAAAATGAAAGAATTCTTTCGATAGCTTCTGATGGTAACATTTTAGATTATTTACATGCACTACTATTGTTTAACCTAAAAGCGTTTCAAACAACTGATACACCCAGATATACCTTTGTTTGTGACGATCTACCACGCAAGAATGCCTTTGTTAAAACTTAAATAGTACACTGTTTTTGTGTATAAATACATAAATAAAGCGAACTGTTAACATACTTGTTTCTTCTTTCCTTTTGTTTGCATAAAATTTATTTGCATCCCTTTACTGTCATCAATCCGTAAGATAGATAACATATATTATACAGAAACCTTCCTAACCAAATCAGCATCGCATTGAATATGGTTTCTAAAATTAATTATAGATGACTCTGCAGCATGAGCAACCCTCGATATATAGAACATTCCAAACGCCAATAAGGCAAAACCATGACTTGCCTATTTCCTAACCCATTTGTATTGAACAAAAAACAGAAAATAGCCCTTGAAGGATTTCGAAATTTTAAAGGGGGGCGGATACTACGGTCTAGATATAGAGATGGGGCATCACATTCGTCTCGATTGATATACAAAAAACAGTAACACATACGTAAAGACTTGTGTGAAATTAGCAACGGCGTTGCCAGCAACGTTTCCATAGAGTTACATAAAATGTAGAGTGCAAACTATACAGTAATATACGAAAAAGGAAAATCCCCCATTGCTAAAATATGCTCGCTATACTAATTAATATATCTAGTAGATTTCCTGACTCTTCCTCAAAAATACAGTGCACTTGACAGATTTTATATTTGGCTGACATTACGAAATGTATACCATAAAGAAAATAAAATTTTGTACTTACTGAAATAGGTCGTGTGCACTAACTAGCACTTGAAACTATGATATACTAGACCTTACTCTATAACATAGACTAGGTGCCATAATTTGTCAGGCCGTCTAGGGGGATGAAAAAAATTCTTATTTGGTTGACATTACGAAATGTATACCATAAAGAAAATAAAATTTTTTACTTACTGAAATAGGTCGTGTGCACTAACTAGCACTTGAAACTATGATATACTAGACCTTACTCTATAACATAGACTAGGTGCCATACTTTGTCAGGCCGTCTAAGGGGTTGAAAAAAATTCTTATTTGGGTGACATAACGAAATATATACCATAAAGAAAAGAAAATTTTGTACTTGCTCAAATAGGTCGTGTGCACTAACTAGCACTTGAAACTATGATATACTAGACCTTACTCTATAACATAGACTAGGTGCCATAATTTGTCAGGCCGTCTAAGGGGTTGAAAAAATTCTTATTTGGTTGACATAACGAAATGTACACCATAAACAAAATAAAATTTTGTACTTACTGAAATAGGTCGTGTGCACTAACTAGCACTTGAAACTATGATATACTAGACCTTACTCTATAACATAGACTAGGTGCCATAATTTGTCAGGCCGTCTAAGGGGATGAAAAAATTTCTTATTTGGTTGACATTACGAAATGTATACCATAAAGAAAATAAAATTTTTTACTTACTGAAATAGGTCGTGTGCACTAACTAGCACTTGAAACTATGATATACTAGACCTTACTCTATAACATAGACTAGGTGCCATACTTTGTCAGGCCGTCTAAGGGGTTGAAAAAAATTCTTATTTGGGTGACATAACGAAATGTATACCATAAAGAAAATAAAATTTTGTACTTGCTCAAATAGGTCGTGTGCACTAACTAGCACTTGAAACTATGATATACTAGACCTTACTCTATAACATAGACTAGGTGCCATACTTTGTCAGGCCGTCTAAGGGGTTGAAAAAAATTCTTATTTGGTTGACATTACGAAATGTATACCATAAAGAAAATAAAATTTTGCACTTGCTCAAATAGGTCGTGTGCACTAACTAGCACTTGAAACTATGATATACTAGACCTTACTCTATAACATAGACTAGGTGCCATACTTTGTCAGGCCGTCTAAGGGGTTGAAAAAAATTCTTATTTGGGTGACATAACGAAATGTATACCATAAAGAAAATAAAATTTTGTACTTGCTCAAATAGGTCGTGTGCACTAACTAGCACTTGAAACTATGATATACTAGACCTTACTCTATAACATAGACTAGGTGCCATACTTTGTCAGGCCGTCTAAGGGGTTGAAAAAAATTCTTATTTGGTTGACATTACGAAATGTATACCATAAAGAAAATAAAATTTTGTACTTGCTCAAATAGGTCGTGTGCACTAACTAGCACTTGAAACTATGATATACTAGACCTTACTCTATAACATAGACTAGGTGCCATACTTTGTCAGGCCGTCTAAGGGGTTGAAAAAATTCTTATTTGGGTGACATAACGAAATGTATACCATAAAGAAAATAAAATTTTGTACTTACTGAAATAGGTCGTGTGCACTAACTAGCACTTGAAACTATGATATACTAGACCTTACTCTATAACATAGACTAGGTGCCATAATTTGTCAGGCCGTCTAGGGGGATGAAAAAATTCTTATTTGGTTGACATTACGAAATGTATACCATAAAGAAAATAAAATTTTTTACTTACTGAAATAGGTCGTGTGCACTAACTAGCACTTGAAACTATGATATACTAGACCTTACTCTATAACATAGACTAGGTGCCATACTTTGTCAGGCCGTCTAAGGGGTTGAAAAAATTCTTATTTGGGTGACATAACGAAATATATACCATAAAGAAAAGAAAATTTTGTACTTGCTCAAATAGGTCGTGTGCACTAACTAGCACTTGAAACTATGATATACTAGACCTTACTCTATAACATAGACTAGGTGCCATAATTTGTCAGGCCGTCTAAGGGGTTGAAAAAATTCTTATTTGGTTGACATAACGAAATGTACACCATAAACAAAATAAAATTTTGTACTTACTGAAATAGGTCGTGTGCACTAACTAGCACTTGAAACTATGATATACTAGACCTTACTCTATAACATAGACTAGGTGCCATAATTTGTCAGGCCGTCTAAGGGGATGAAAAAATTTCTTATTTGGTTGACATTACGAAATGTATACCATAAAGAAAATAAAATTTTTTACTTACTGAAATAGGTCGTGTGCACTAACTAGCACTTGAAACTATGATATACTAGACCTTACTCTATAACATAGACTAGGTGCCATACTTTGTCAGGCCGTCTAAGGGGTTGAAAAAAATTCTTATTTGGGTGACATAACGAAATGTATACCATAAAGAAAATAAAATTTTGTACTTGCTCAAATAGGTCGTGTGCACTAACTAGCACTTGAAACTATGATATACTAGACCTTACTCTATAACATAGACTAGGTGCCATACTTTGTCAGGCCGTCTAAGGGGTTGAAAAAATTCTTATTTGGTTGACATTACGAAATGTATACCATAAAGAAAATAAAATTTTGTACTTGCTCAAATAGGTCGTGTGCACTAACTAGCACTTGAAACTATGATATACTAGACCTTACTCTATAACATAGACTAGGTGCCATACTTTGTCAGGCCGTCTAAGGGGTTGAAAAAAATTCTTATTTGGGTGACATAACGAAATGTATACCATAAAGAAAATAAAATTTTGTACTTGCTCAAATAGGTCGTGTGCACTAACTAGCACTTGAAACTATGATATACTAGACCTTACTCTATAACATAGACTAGGTGCCATACTTTGTCAGGCCGTCTAAGGGGTTGAAAAAATTCTTATTTGGTTGACATTACGAAATGTATACCATAAAGAAAATAAAATTTTGTACTTGCTCAAATAGGTCGTGTGCACTAACTAGCACTTGAAACTATGATATACTAGACCTTACTCTATAACATAGACTAGGTGCCATACTTTGTCAGGCCGTCTAAGGGGTTGAAAAAATTCTTATTTGGGTGACATAACGAAATGTATACCATAAAGAAAATAAAATTTTGTACTTGCTCAAATAGGTCGTGTGCACTAACTAGCACTTGAAACTATGATATACTAGACCTTACTCTATAACATAGACTAGGTGCCATACTTTGTCAGGCCGTCTAAGGGGTTGAAAAAAATTCTTATTTGGTTGACATTACGAAATGTATACCATAAAGAAAATAAAATTTTGTACTTGCTCAAATAGGTCGTGTGCACTAACTAGCACTTGAAACTATGATATACTAGACCTTACTCTATAACATAGACTAGGTGCCATACTTTGTCAGGCCGTCTAAGGGGTTGAAAAAAATTCTTATTTGGTTGACATTACGAAATGTATACCATAAAGAAAATAAAATTTTGTACTTGCTCAAATAGGTCGTGTGCACTAACTAGCACTTGAAACTATGATATACTAGACCTTACTCTATAACATAGACTAGGTGCCATACTTTGTCAGGCCGTCTAAGGGGTTGAAAAAAATTCTTATTTGGGTGACATAACGAAATGTATACCATAAAGAAAATAAAATTTTGTACTTGCTCAAATAGGTCGTGTGCACTAACTAGCACTTGAAACTATGATATACTAGACCTTACTCTATAACATAGACTAGGTGCCATACTTTGTCAGGCCGTCTAAGGGGTTGAAAAAAATTCTTATTTGGTTGACATTACGAAATGTATACCATAAAGAAAATAAAATTTTGTACTTGCTCAAATAGGTCGTGTGCACTAACTAGCACTTGAAACTATGATATACTAGACCTTACTCTATAACATAGACTAGGTGCCATACTTTGTCAGGCCGTCTAAGGGGTTGAAAAAAATTCTTATTTGGGTGACATAACGAAATGTATACCATAAAGAAAATAAAATTTTGTACTTGCTCAAATAGGTCGTGTGCACTAACTAGCACTTGAAACTATGATATACTAGACCTTACTCTATAACATAGACTAGGTGCCATACTTTGTCAGGCCGTCTAAGGGGTTGAAAAAAATTCTTATTTGGTTGACATTACGAAATGTATACCATAAAGAAAATAAAATTTTGTACTTGCTCAAACAGGTCGTGTGCACTAACTAGCACATGAAACTATAAATAGATCGTGAGCACTTAGTAGCATATGTAACTATGATCTACTGCACTGGTACCATAATTTGTTATTTTATCAAATAGCTCAGTAAAACACAATGTAAAAATACCACTTCTAATTACGTTGTTGTTAAAACTATGTACATATGACCAGTGATGGCAAATTGGATCCACTTGCCAGCACTAATCACCAAGAAATTTCACAAATAATTCCTATATATATATATGCTGCGCGCATTTTTTTTTAATTTATGTGAGCAATGTTAATAAACTAAAGAAGAATAAAAATATAACACATTTTTATAAGAAATGTCTCGCAGCAGCAATTAACATAAACAGCTTTCAACAAATGATTTTATGGTACGAAGCGTTCATGACAGTTTTAATTACAAATCGTAAATGTTATTATTATGAAAAAAGTTTGCAAAACTTGATTAGTATTTGTTCAAATGAAACAATCGAATTTTCGGATAAAGCATATGATATCAACATCGAGAAAAGTGTTCCACCCAAACTTCCTACGTATAAATATAGCCCATTCACACGCTTTTTTGAGGAAATATTAAATAAGATAAAAGACAAATCATTCATTGATGATCCTAAATGTGGTGTGAGTAATGACTATCAATCACTTGAACTAGCGTCATTAGTTTAAAAAAAAATATATTCCATACCTTCCGTTGTGGTCATGTATTTTACAACCATTAATTTCACCTAATAAGCCCGGTAGATGTAGTAATGCTATTGTTGAGCGATGGTTCGGGATTATTAAAAACCAAATTTTGAACGGAGAAAAAAGGTTAAAATGCAGCAGATTTATTAAAAAGGTTAGGAGAAAGGTAAATGCGACAATAACTGAGATACGTTTGGGCTTACCTAAAACTCTCAGCAGAAAACGTAAACGAGATCAAAGTCCTTCAAACTTTGATACCGAAGAAGGTTGGTCGAAAAAAGGCAGCAGTCGTATAGGCTATTTTAATCAACCACTCCTCAAGAATATGCAACATCAAGAGCCTTCGCATGTCAATTCTCCGTCAAAAAGAAGCTGTTTGTATAGTCCTTCAAACAAACCTGAAATTCAAGATCCTCATCCATCCGCATTGCAGAATTATCTTCTTCCTGATACCTCGTACTATATGAATGCTGCTTTGAAAGGAATTTCTTTTAAACTTGGTATCTACAAAAACGAGCATAATAAAATCATAGTAGGCAGTTCAGATTTTAAAACCTTACACTATTCCGAAACTTCTACCAATTATAGAGAAAGTTGGCTTAGTGCTCATGTAATAGACGCATGTGCAATATCTTACCTACGTAACAGAAAAGATGTATGCTACATTGACAGTTTGTCAGGTTATCTTGCTTTCAGTGATGCAGCAGGTAGTTATAAAAATTTTTTCCCTTGTATACATCATTTAAACAATACTCTTTCGTTATCATACCTTACAGTTATCACAACAATCACTGGATATTATTACTCTTTCATATACCGATGCGAAAAATTTATATTTTTGATCCAGCGGGAGAAATTCCGCATAGACAAGAGGAACTTTTCAAATTAATTAAAAAGTTTATTTCAGTTAGGGATAGGGTTAATAGTGAGGAAAAACTGAATTCTAGAACATGGAGTTTGGGCAAAATTCCCGCATCAATTCCCACACAAGGAGACTGCTACAATTGTGGAGTTTATGTAATTTATTACATACAAAAGCTGTCATTCGAAAGTAATTTAGAAAACCTTTGGCGGAGCTTTAATCGAGACTTTAATGCGAACATATATCGAAATACATTTTACAGACATATCTCTTGCAAGGATCAGAAAATATGGCGGAGGTGTGCATTGTTTGTGGCCAACAGGAAACTGGTAGCTCTTGGCTACTATGCAATATTTGCAACAGGTGGACTCATTTCACTTGTTTGTCAACTCTGATATCGGAAGATGATGCATCTCAGCCAGAATATGAACACCACTGTACTCTTTGCACCCATCAAACGCCATTCTCCAGTACAACTAAATAATGTCCATCAAGAAAATAATACTTTCACTCCGCCTTGATATTACAATTAGCAAAACACTGCTGACTTAACTATTCTTTATCTCTTTCAATTAGGGTTAGTATGTGTTATAGACTAAGGCCTAGTATATCTTAGTTTCATGTGCTAGTTAGTGCACACGACCTATTTGAGCAAGTACAGAATTTTATTTTCTTTAGGGTATACATTTCGTAATGTCAACCAAATAGGAATTTTTTTCAACCCCTTAGACGGCCTGACAAAGTATGGCACCTAGTCTATGTTATAGAGTAAGGTCTAGTATATCATAGTTTCAAGTGCTAGTTAGTGCACACGACCTATTTCAGTAAGTACAAGATTTTATTTTCTTTATGGTATACATTTCGTAATGTCAACCAAATAAGAATTTTTTTCATCCCCTTAGACGGCCTGACAAATTATGGCACCTAGTCTATGTTATAGAGTAAGGTCTAGTATATCATAGTTTCAAGTGCTAGTTAGTGCACACAACCTATTTCAGTAAGTAAAAAATGTTATTTTCTTTATGGTATACATTTCGTTATGTCACCCAAATAAGAATTTTTTCAACCCCTTAGACGGCCTGACAAAGTATGGCACCTAGTCTATGTTATAGAGTAAGGTCTAGTATATCATAGTTTCAAGTGCTAGTTAGTGCACACGACCTATTTCAGTAAGTAAAAAATTTTATTTTCTTTATGGTATACATTTCGTTATGTCACCCAAATAAGAATTTTTTCAACCCCTTAGACGGCCTGACAAAGTATGGCACCTAGTCTATGTTATAGAGTAAGGTCTAGTATATCATAGTTTCAAGTGCTAGTTAGTGCACACGACCTATTTCAGCAAGTACAAGATTTTATTTTCTTTATGGTATACATTTCGTTATGTCAACCAAATAAGAATTTTTTCATCCCCTTAGACGGCCTGACAAATTATGGCACCTAGTCTATGTTATAGAGTAAGGTCTAGTATATCATAGTTTCAAGTGCTAGTTAGTGCACACGACCTATTTCAGTAAGTAAAAAATTTTATTTTCTTTATGGTATACATTTCGTTATGTCACCCAAATAAGAATTTTTTCAACCCCTTAGACGGCCTGACAAAGTATGGCACCTAGTCTATGTTATAGAGTAAGGTCTAGTATATCATAGTTTCAAGTGCTAGTTAGTGCACACGACTTATTTCAGCAAGTACAAGATTTTCTTTTCTTTCGGTATACATTTCGTAATGTCAGCCAAATATAAAATCTGTCAAGTGCACTGTATTTTTGAGGAAGAGTCAGGAAATCTATTAGATATATTAATTAGTATAGCGAGCATATTTTAGCAATGGAGGATTTAATATGGTTTTCCTTTTTCGTATATTACTGTATAGTTTGCACTCTACATTTTATGTAATTCTATAGAAACGTTGCTGGCAACGGCGTTGCTAATTTCACACAAGTTACGTAAAGTCTTTTTGTTGGACCATGTGTAAGTCCATTGGCACGTTCTAAAAATTTTTTGAAATATACAGGTGTCCCAAAAAAAGTTACACATCAAAGTTATCAACATTTAAATGGAATGCCATGTATATTATTGAATATTGCGACGACGCAGACTAAATAAAGGCAAGTTACTGTTATATTCCCTATACCTAGGTTCAACAGTTTCAGAGATATTTATTAACAATTTTTGAAAATGTAGATCAATATTTAGAATGACTACCTGCTGTACGTATTTAAATTATGTGTTTTAAGTTGTATTTGTATCATTAGCAAAACCATTACATCTAATAAAAATTGGCTAAAATAAAGATGCTTTGTAAAAATTATACAGAGTGGTTAAAATCTTACCTCTAACTGTGGCTACCATATTAAGGTGGCGTTTCGGCAAAGTAGGGGGCGCTGTTCGACAATAATTATTAGAAACGTAGTATTCGGAAAAACTAGACATTAAAAATGTATTTTCGCGTTGTTACATTGAAGATATCTTTGTTGTAAATCTAAATATCTTTTTTTAAATTAAATATTCTTTGATTGCGAGAAAAATGAGAAAAAATATAAAATTTTGATAATATTACCTTTAGAATATGTAGAAAAATATACTGATACGATCTGTATTGAAATAATTTCAAAATATGCAGCATTTTTTTCAGGAAGTAAGTTTAGGGGCTGAGTATCAACAACAGCCCCATATCTGTCCAAACAGTTTGCCAGTTTTATGTTAGATGTCACTAGCATTAGATAAGTATTATATAACTATGTATAGGCAATCAGTATAACACCAAAATTGACTGCTTTGATATTCAGAAAAACATTAAATTAAATGTTTTATTAAAAAATGTAAATGAAGAAGAAAAAGTTTAGAGTCATACATACGACTCGTTTCTTTTTCCGTAACTGTGAAAGATAGTCATACATCATTCTTCTTCCTTATAACATAACTTGAACAGTATACAGGATTATTATTGTTATACCTACATAAAGGGAGATTCAAAATGATTGTCGAATCCGCTCCTATAGATAGTAGCATAGTGTAGATATATGCCGTATGTGTGCCGTGGCATATACGTACACCATGTCACTATCTATAGGAGCGGTTTCGACAATCATTTTGAATCTCATGGTATATTGCTTTCAAAATAGTGCGCATCACGCTTATTGGATTTAGTCAGTTTAGTATCACAAGAATTGCAAAACTTGATTGTATGCACAAATATACTTTTTTATAGAAAGGTCTTACTAAATTATTTTTATTCAAGTAATAAATTGATTTCAATACTTTCGAGACATATTCTTACAACTACACATGCATAAGTAAATACATGTATTGATGAATCATTACTTGTTGTGGGTGTAGAGAAAGAAAGAAAAAGAAAACCCCAATATCGCTCTTTCCTTTTATTGATAAATAATACAGATAACAATTCATTCCACAATAAAATTTACAGTCCTTTATTATATTTACATTTAGTATTTCACATACATACACTGTGATGGTTATAACGGAAATTTTAATAATAATTATCTATATAACATGTAGTCCTATCCATTATAGAATATATACTTCATAAGCGTAACTTATGTGGAGAAAGATTTCCTGTCTAATCCTAGTAATCTACTACAGCTGCGCGTGTGCAGCTTTCACTTTATAAGCTGCTGAATCCTCTCAGGCAAAAAACACCCAAGGAAAAATTGCCTTAATTTTGGAACCATTAAGTTTCTACAAAGTTGTTCATCACTATATACCTATTTCTTCTATAAAGAGTGGTTGGGTTTCATCAATGAAAACCACAAAGTAGTACAGCTTCCTTTTCCTGATATTTAGTTGGCCTTGAATCTATAATATTTTTCAATAAGTGATTATTATTACATGCAATTGCGACTGTTGAGACGTGATATCGCGATCTTCCAAATAAGTATTTACCTGAAAATAATAATTATGGTTCCTTTTCAAGGACGGTTTACCACTAGAACTATGTAGAATTATATACAGAAACAAATAATATACAAAAATATTCTCCCTTATTCACTAAAATAACTATATACAACGAAAAAATAATCCAAAACTAACGAAGACGATGAAAAACAGTATTACTTCATTACATCAAGCTTAGCCCGTAGTTTTGTGTCTTGCTTTCGTATGCAAAGGACCTGCAAAATCGATCCCGACTGAGCTGAACGGGCGCGTTGGAATCAATCTTTCCTTAGATAAATCTCCCATCTTAGGAAATACAGAACGTGGACGTGTCTTAAAACATTTTACGCATTTATGAATAACTCCTTTGACAGTGTTTTTGCCGCTTATAGGCCAAAATTTATTGCGTACGGCTGCCAGAATGAGTTGTGGATCGGCATGTAAATATCTTATGTGTTCATATTCTATTATTAATGTAGTTAATTTGTGGTTAGAAGGTTGTAGAATTAGATGTTTTCTTTCATAGGGTTCTATTGAGTGTTTTATCCTCCCTCCTTCCGAGTCTATGAAGGGATTTAGAGATATCAATTCACTAGATTTCGGAATTGGGTTAAACTTTGCTAAGCATTTCGACTGGAAAACAATAGATAAGCAAATACAATTTTAATTAGAATAATAATATTAATAAATTATCAAAAGAGTAGTTATTCGCTCACTTTTCATTGTAGAGCAAAAGTTTATCTTATTTTTCCCAGATTTTTTAAATTTTAATTTAATCGTTACCGTAGGTGCTGCTATCTGTGAGTAGCTCTCCGCTATGTTGTTGGTAATATTCCTATCCGATTCGGTAACTTGTCATCCTTGACATGAATAGAAATCTACTATGCAACATTACAATAGACAGCCATCGATGGCGCTAAATGTTAAACGATTTATCATCCACAGGTTGTTGTTTTCTTCGGGTAAACGGTGAAAAACTGTCAGTTTCAGTTATATTCCGTTTGTGTTTGGTGTATGATGTTGTTCAAGACGTGATATCGTTTAGCGTGTGTGTTTACTATCGGTGTGTGATCGTTTTCCAACATAAAATATTACGTTCAAAAATGAGTGTGAGATTACCCCCGTTAGAATTTACCGAGTGCATCACTGACAGTCCGTATTTTCGTGAAAATCTTCATAAACATGAAAAGGAACTAGAAAATACAAATCATCAAATTAAAAGGCTCATAAAAGAAGTTAAAGAACTGCTGGATGCTGCAAATAGTAAGTTATAATTTTCAAGCAACACATTTCCAAAATACTTTAGTTATTCAAGTAACAAAATCTTGGATAAATGAAAACAAGACGATATACCTATACATGATTAAATAAGTAGATCAGTGGTACAAAATGAATAAATGTATGTATGTGTGTGTGCCTGCATGATGCGGTTATTTTATAAATGAAATGTACCTGTTTGTCGGTTACAATAACGGTTTTATAAATAACAAAATATGTAGATTGAATTAACCTTCATATTGTTTGAAATTTTATTCTAATCAAATGTTTATATTTACATGAGTCGTTATTGAATGTTTTCGTGACATATAAGCATAAATATTTATAAAAATTTCTTCTTAACTGATGTAATTTTAATTTGTTGCGATAATTAGCGTATTGATAACCCTGTTTTATCAAATTATTTACTCTTTCATATATAATTTTTAAAAGGGGCATGGAATTGACATTTGTTTTAACCTAAAATAATTTTGACCAAATATTTGTTAGCTGTTATTTGTTTTAAAATAAATAAAGATCTTATTTATTTAAAGAAAATAGTTCTTGTTGTACTTGCATATATTATATATATATACTTGAATTTTAGCTAATTTACCGCTATAGGTGAACTTTTTATATCCATGTGATTTATTATTAGCGGTTCATAAGCATAAGTTAATTTTTTAACTAGGTACAAATGTTAGTATTTAAATGTCTTGTATATTTAGACAAGAAAGTTATAATTACAGTACATGTCCAGAAAATGCTGTATACTTCTGTGGAAATTTTATTTGATGTAGGTACCTGTTTAATGTTGTAATATACTTTGCTGATATACAAAAATGTAGATATATATCAACTTACATTCGTCTCAAAATAAATAACGAACCCCTACAGAGGTGATATTAAACTTTCTTACTTATAGTAGTGGTGGTATTAACCATTCTAACAGACTTTCAGAACTTAACACATTATATATTTGTATGCTTGTGTAGATTTTGCAAAAATTGAATATGCGAATACAAAATATATAGGTAGGTATGCTTAACTAATTTTTCGTAGATCCTACAATCTTTTATTGTTGTAGGAATACAGGAATAGCAATTAACTGAATAAACTTTATCTACTATCTACATATTAAGTATACATTATGAATATTCAAACCAATATTACTTAAATATTTCACTATTTTATAATTTAAAATATTGAGAGTATATTTCGTTGTAAGTTATGATTCAATTTAAGTCTATGTGTGATAGCTGAATGTCTTTTTATTTCATAATGTCCCGTGCGTGTACAAATAATCCCAACAGATTCTGTTATGTATTCGGAAAAATCACTACCCAACGACACAAACGGCCGGAATGTTACGCCTTTAATAGAAAATTTATTTTTTTACTATGTTGGTCTAAAAATTAAATATCAGGATAAGGAATTGACTCTTCACATTTGCTACGCATGGTGTGCTGTTACTCTGGGCGGCTGGTCAAACGCGGTTAGAAAAGCGCTATACCATTTGCAAGACCTTTGATTTGATGTGAACAAACAGGCCACTTGTCTAATTGCTACTTTTGCTGGACGAAAACTTTCGGGTTCTTCAACAAAAATAAGAAAAAAATTAGTTACGCTAGTGTGTTTTCTGTTACTCGTCCAGTATCTCATTCAGAAGCCTTGCCAGTATCAGGCCCTAAAGGTGTTTGAAGTGAAGAATATGCCATTACAAATGCAGAGGAAGACATTTACAAGTTATTATTGACCAGCGATGATGAATATTTGCCATCTCTAGAGGATAGACCACACTTAGTAAATCAGTCAGAATTAAATGACCTTATTCGAGACCTGAACTGGTTAAAAACTCAAACAAAAATACTAGAATCTAGACTTCAAGGATGGCAGCTGTTAGCTCCGGGCACACATATTTCTGTGTATCGCAATTGCCTGACATAACTGTCATAGTGCTTTTTAAATTAAGAAAGTTGATTCGAACTTCTGGTAAACCGAATGTGACACAAAGGCATAAATAATTTCGTAGATCAGATGATGTTACTCTCTCTCTAACTACAGATTTTTTAGATCATCTTCCACGGAGGTCGTTTTTTAGGCGCGGATAAAAGTTTAGAAATGAAACCGTTACTGAAGCATACTAAGTTTGATATCAGGAGCTTGTCATTTATTTTGAGACAAATTGTATATTAGGCTACAGACTTAAAAATATTTTAGTAGAATAGTGCAGCATGAACTATAAAGTAAAACATAAAACTAGTCTACTTTTGGGTCACCTTGATCTACAATTTTTTGGAGAGTTTGATGAGTAGCAACAGCGCAACAAATACGCTTATTGAGTACACAAATACTTACGTTCAGATGATAGTTGATGGACACTTCCTTAACCTACACAATAACCGATCTCAAGTAGCTCAGCGGATTTGGAAAGGCCGGAGAGATAAAATTAACCGCAGTCCTTTAATTGCCGGTGCCAGGGACTGAATCTCGGACTTGTTATTGCAAAATAACATGACTTAGAATGTTCCAATTCTTATGAAAGGAACACACTATCTCTCTTTACTCTACGTTTTTTTTACAATTTTAAGTGAGTCAAATTCCTCATACGTTTTTAGTGACTATAGGTAATTTTGGAGACCAGAACGAAATGAAACCCAAAAATGATCAATAGTAACAACTATATTCATTCTATTCTATTAAAGCAATGGTTATATTAACCAAAATAACATAAAATTTTATGTAGTTTAGTTAGGTAACTTATTTCCTTAGGATATCGCATCACAGTTACACAGAAACAAGTGAGAATGTTCATTTAACGAACAGCTACCCTGATACGTAAGATTAGCTGCAATTTTTCCTTGAAAATTCGTCAAGTTCCTTAAATGCGGCCAGTCAAATAGTCTCCCATTTTGGGGGAATTAGCGGAAAATTCCTCAACGTTTATTCGCTGATTTCAAAAACTGACTCCAGATGCAGCTGGGCTTGTTGACAACAAATGCTGTCGTTCAAATGCGACCAAAAGTTTTTGGTTAATATTAGATATGAATATAAAATCCTAATATTACCTTAGTTAAAAATAAGATAAATAATTTGCAATTGTTATTAAATTTGAAAATTGGAAATAACAATGTTAAGCTATTTTAAAATAATACAGTGAATCGATTTCACTAGAACATGTAAAAAACGTGTATTATTCAAACATAATCGATGACCCGGTGCTATTAATTATACAATCGACAAAACCAAAACGATATATCCGATTTGTAAACACTCCATTAAACTATTGTTAATGACACAAAACCGAAGGGAATGAAATGTTTATTAGACTCTCCATAATGCAGCGTTGTCATATTCACACATAACATAGTTATCATTCTGAGGACGTTTCGTGCGAACGTATTGTCCGGAACATGTATTGTGTTATAGTGGATCATTGGTATATAGTTAGTTGTCTCTTCGACAAATTTGGGGCCAAACGTGCTGGTATGCCGCTCTGTCGGCATCATGTGCCGTCCTTCGATTATATATACATTTTTTTACATTGTTCTCTCTATAGGCACTATGGACTGGAATGAACATGAAATTTTTTTCATTGTACAATATTATTTATTACCGATAAAAATTCCGATAGCTTTTCGTACGTGTCTGGTTAGTTCAATAACGTTGTAATAAATACAGAGTTTATTAACAAACTTATCTCTACATTTTTTTAAGTTATAGCTAATTGATTTGATTATTAATAAAACGTGTATAATGTGTATTAATTTTTATGAAATCTACTTTGGAATGATTTTATGCAAAAATAATAATGCAAAATTATCAAATTCAGCCTCATGAGGTTTCACGAGTCATCGACATGAAATAATAAATTTGATGGAAACAACAATTTTTATTCTGACAAATAAGGAACAGTTTAAAAATTAGGTGAAAATAATGGTTTGAACGAGGCAATCAATTACGTCCCTTAAATCTTGTCGTGGAGAGATAATGTAAACTTTTTAAAACTAGGTACCTCCAAAAGAAAATAGAAATTCAGCTTGTATAGTTTTCTAATTGCTACTCAGTTGGTTATTCAACCACTTTCAGTTTAAAACTAAGCTTGAATTGAATACAAATTATGTAGAAAAAAATATAGAAAAAGATTTTATTAGGTAGTAACGTAGATACTCTTACAAAAAAGGGTGTGGAATTTTTTCAAAATTTCAAATCATTCGTTAATTAACAATTACGAGAAATATGTGCTTTTCTATCTTCTGTGAATTTTATCATCCCATTTTTTGTAAATTACGATTTTTCTAGAATGAATAAATTTATGCTCAGAATAGAAACAATATCACTGGTTTTTAGGTGTAGCAGGTACCTACTTGTGTACGTCTGAATGTCTATACATTATTTTACACTAACAATGCAATAATAAAGTCGTTATTCGTTGACACGTTTTGTATAACTATACAGTGACATCGTATGGAATAAAAATCAAAATCGAAGATAATTCTTTTGTATTGTACCTACTCTTTTCTGTATTTGACCGAGTATTCAGCTCAGTATTCGATAATTGCAAAAAAAAGTAAGGGCTATCCATAAGAAATTTCTGTGAAAAACGGGAAAAACCATCAGACAGTTGACCATGATTACAGGTTGTCTATTAAGTAATGTCTCCCCTTTGAAGATTATATCAAATTTTCTTCCGCTCACGCCGATACGGTCATTTTGGTTCGGTTGAGCTATTCTGAATACCCAACTATACATCTCAAGGGCATTTACGAAAACGACCGAACGGGCATGAGCGGAAGAAAGTTTGATAAGGCTTCAAAGGGGAAGACATTACATAATATACAAACTGCAAATATACAGTGGTCCATTTAAAGTGTAACACTGTAATATCTTCGAAACCATGTGTTATGAAAAAAAGTGTTAGACAAAAGTTTAACTATATGAAGGGGCTCATTCGATGGCGCTACTGTTGTCACTATAAAGAAAGACCTCGAGAAAGACACAACTGTCATAGCAAGGTCAACTCTTTTTTTTTTCAAATAGCATATGGTATTTTTTTTATCAAATTCTAAAAGAGCAATAAAATATGAATAGAAAAATAGTAAACCACATATGACCTCAAATTAATATTAATCGAGATATTTCGGAAAAATGAGGACATAACAAAAGTCAGTGCAGCAATGTTCGTTTGTTAAATGTAAAAGTAGAAAATAAATGTTAATAGTAGCTACAAATTGTTTACATAAGGTAAATAGTGGAAGAACGCAGACGGCTATCGAATTAGATGTTCAAATTGGCGGCCACCAGCCCCAATGCACTTTTGTATTCGCGCAGAAGAATCGCTATATTTATTTTAAGTGTACCTACAATACCGACTTTTTTGACACCGAAGTATTATAACCGAAGTATTAAAGTAGTAGTAAGGTACTATAATATCGACTTGTTGTATACGACACGGAACCAACAACACCAGAAAACATGCAGCAGAAAATAAGACATGCATGTGGAGACATTTCTGAAGACATGTTACTGCGTGTGCATAGAGATTTTTCTGCGCGAATACAAAAGTGCATTGGGGCTGCTGGCCGCCAATTTGAACATTTAATTCGATAGCCGGCTGCTTTCTTCAGCTGTTTACCTAATGTAAACAATTTGTAGCTACTATTTTACTACATTTATTTTCTACTTTTACATTTAACAAACAAAGGAAAAACATTGCTGCACTGACTTTTATTATGTCCTAATTTTTTGGAATGATCGATTAATGAACGGGTCGATGGCCGCAGTGGTTAGGCGGCTGACTATTGTTGTGAGGGGACGATAGGCACCGGGGTTCAATTCTCTAGAGGGACGGTGACATTTTTTCAGAGAGTTTAATCCCGGATCGACTTGCCATTCGCTGTTGGGAGCAAAGTGATTAACAGCGCGGCATCATAAAAGACGATATGATGCTGTCACAAAGCCAATTGAACACAACATACACACAAAAACGCTATACCGCGAGAGTTGCAGTGATAGCCAGACAAGCGATACAGTTTACGGAGTCACTGCAACTAAGCACCCACCACATTAAAAAAATATATATTAGTTTGAGGTCATATGTGGTTTACTATTTTTCTATTCACAATTTATTGCTCTTTTAGAATTTGAAAAAAAATACCATATGCTATTTGAAAAAAAAAAGAGTTGACCTTACTATGACCTTTGTGTCTTTCTTTATAGTGACAACAGTAGCGCCATCGAATGAGCCCCTTCATATAGTTAAACTTTTGTCTAACACTTTTCTTCATAACACTAATGGTTTCGAAGATATTAGTGTTGCACTTTAAAAATGGACCAGCCTGTATGTATATACAGGGTGAGTCATGACTATTTCCTCCGTCTCTTGTGTCTAAACGCTAAAAGATATTAATTTTACATTTCAGTCAAATATACAGGGCTATGAGAAGCACATTTTAAAATTATTTCCAATTATACAGGGTGATTCAAAGTACAACATATCAAAGTTTGGGTATTTTTAATGCAATACCAGAGGCAATAGCTTGTATTATATACCATTTTCGGGTTCTCCGTCGTAATTTAGGATAATTTTCTTAATACTTTTCTATATCTATTTACTACCAATTTTGAGAAAATTTGATTTTTACGAAAATGTAGGCTTTCCAGAAAAAATGAAAAACACGAAAACTGTATGATTTGGAAGATTCAAAAACTATAATTATATTCTCTAAAGCCCGTGCTCTTTCCTCTTAGAATGAATGTATTATGTACAAGTTGCCCAAAATTTAACTGTCTTTCAATACAACTTCAGACGATTAAAACGCGGTTTTATCAAAAACAATGATTCATTCTGTTTTCAATATTTTGAAACAGAATTAAATTCAGCATCCCTACACTTGTTTGTATTAAATTTTGACTTATGAACGTTTTTGATAGAATTTGAAGAAGATTGTAACAATTTTTTAATTGCAAGCTATGGAAACGACAACAAACGTTCTTATTAGTATGTGTCCAAATGGAAAATTAAAATTATTTAAACATGGATATTTTAAATTTATTTTGTATTCATGGGGAATATTAGAAGATTATTTAAAGAACTTTCCGTGTGTTCAATGAGAGATATCTTCATTTGATAGCAATCTCTAAATGTAAATTTAAACATATCGAATCAAATTCTTTAAAACAGTATAGAAACATCGTAAAATAACCACTAACGAGCACAGAAATACAAACATACATACATAAAAAAGTTATAAATGCTGGGGCAAAAACAGGCAAAAATTTGATTCGATGCGTTTAAATTTCTGTTTGATCACCTATTTCAACGAGTGAGTGGTCGAATGAGTTTGATCTCGGTGACTTTCCAGCTAGATTTTGAATGTTTAACGTTCTAGTTCTGGTTGTAGCAACTGCTATTATTAGAATTGGAATTTTTTTTTTGGAAATTGCCTTCATCTGTACTTTCGTGGCCAAGAGGAGGACTTCAAATAGAGAAATCTGCTAGTAAAGCAATGATTTATCTGGAAATTATGTATGTACGAAGTTTAGTTTTTGGGGATAAATTATGTATTTGTGTTTCGGTTAAACGTATAGGACGGTAATATATGTATGTATGTACCTACATACTTACATATATTAGAATCAAGGTTATTATCATGTTATTAACTTACGATTGTACTTTGGAAAATATATTCTATTTATTTACATAGTCTAGATATTTTCATAATCGTTATCTGTGTTATCGAGTTAATTTGAATAAAGAATAACAATATATGTTAACATTACTATTGTAAGCATCAGAAGCATCCTATTAATTATATTGAAGTTATTAACTTAATTGCATTTTGTAATGTGAAAGTACTTTTTTACATTTTTTTGGTATTTTCTGGTACCTCAATAATGGGAAGTTAGCATAAATCCTCATATTTAGTTAAGAAAGTATAAATGATTTAATATTCGCGCGTATTACAAAATGTAGTTGAATTAAAAGTCTCAAGTTATCACATAAGATGTTTCACCATGTCATGGTTCGTGATAAGTTGAAATTTAGCAGATATTTGCGATGATTTCATCATGTGAACTATTATACTTTTGATGCGTGTACAGTTAAGCTCTTATAAATCTAGTGCAAAATGACTACTACATAAACAACAACGCTATTGTCTAATTATATTGTGTATGTTTCATAGTGGGGAATGTATTATTCAAATTGAAACAAACAATTAGAGTATGTAATATTGTTTGCGTCGACGTATATTTTATAACCTTATTTGTGTAGCAATTACTCTATTTTAAATCTCTTTTTTATCTTATCGTAGCAAAGTGTATGCTGTATAATTTGTTCGAATATCTTAAATTGCTGCTTTAGAAGATTTAATGTTAATCTGGATATTATGCGTTAAAAACGATGATTTTCTAAAATGAAAAGGAAAGTTAAAACCTGGACTCTTCTATTTCTTCTTGTACGATAGCTATGATAATATAAACAAAGCGATTTATGAGTTATTCATATGGATTTGGAGCATGAAATCGCTACACGGGTGTTTCAGTTGTTTAAATAATAATTTATTTTGATGCCGGCAACGTCGTAATTTACATTAGCTCGCGGACAATTTACATTAGTTATGGTCGCCTGAAACTTTATGCATATTGAATAACATAGTTGTTGATGAAGTGCGCAGTTATTCTCCGTAAATTTTTGTTTTATTGAATGACAATGTTTAAAACTGTGCAATTGAAAATATAGATCAGTATTTACTTAATGTAAAAAGCAATTGCTTTTGCAGAATAATTTTCAATTTGCATCTAAAACTTTTATGAAGATGAGAATCATTAATCTTTCAAGTCTTTGAGTATAAATTATTTATTAGGTTACTTATATGCATTTTTTAGTTGATGTTAGTTAGTTGTCGCTATTAATTGTTGATGCCTATTTTAAACGAGAACAACTATAACGGGTTGATGTGGAAATAAATGTCTGATTAGGTATTTTTCTATTAATACAACAGATGTGATACATTTAATTGAGATCCAATAAGAAAATTATAAATATTATAATTTAATTATTGGTTTATAACATTTCTTTCCTCATGATTTAATCCTCTTCTGTTAAAATTAGCTGTTCTTGTGATTTTCACAGCAGGACGACAAAAATCTGTGGCAATAGAAATATTACTATTATTTTAGCGTTGACTTCTGTCTCATTTAAGAAGTTTGATTATTTATATACAGCACTAGATATAACTATTGGCACCGCAACAAGACTTGAAGGTAGATATACAGGATGTCTCAGCGAGACCGTTCATTAGAAGTTTGAAGGGCTCTGGCCATAATATAAATTTGAAAATTCAGAGTTATATACAGGGTGGGGCACCATATTCGCCTCGGTTAAGATACAAAAAACGGTAACACATATTTAAAATCTTTTTGTTGGACCATGTGTAAGTCCATTGGGTGCACGTTCTAAAATTATATTGAAATATACAGGTGTCCCAAAAGAAAGTTATACATCAAAGTTATCAAAATTTAAATAGAACACCATGTATATTATGGCATATTTCGATGACGCGGACAAATTAAAGGCAAGTTACTGTTATATTATCTATACCTAGGATCAACAGAGATATTTTAGAATTTTTGAAAATGTAGATCGATATTTAGAATGTGTACCTGCTGTACGTATTTAAATTATGTGTTTTAAGTTGTATTGTTTCATTAGCAAAACCATTACATCTAATGCTAAAATGTCAAAATTATACAGAGTGGTTAAAATCTTACCTCTAACTGTGGCTACCATTAATGCTCAATAACTTTCTTATTTTAAATAGAACATCCTGTATCTAACATAGTAATTCGATTTTAATTTAATTTCTCTTTTAAATGTTATTAAGGTTCCCTATATCTAGCTGTTATAGTTTCTTTGTAAAAGTCGATTTAGTATTTTAATTGGCAAATATGTACTAAAAATTTAGTTAAATCAAGGTAGCTTTGACAGGATGACAATAATTTGAGATATTAATTTTGTCTAATATGCTTTTGAAATGTAGGCATTGCTTCATATTTATTGGAAACCAGACAAAAATTAACCAAAACATGTCTTATTCGACTTGCCATTC
Source organism: Holotrichia oblita (assembly GCA_023690525.1). Classification (NCBI taxonomy): domain Eukaryota; kingdom Metazoa; phylum Arthropoda; class Insecta; order Coleoptera; family Scarabaeidae; genus Holotrichia; species Holotrichia oblita. Next base: position 84,883,980 of record CM043018.1, read on the forward strand.
GCTGTTGGGAGCAAAGTGATTAACAGCGCGGCATCATAAAAGGCGATATGATGCTGTCACAAAGCCAATTGAACACAACTTACACACACAAAAACTACACCGCGAGAGTTGCAGTGATAGCCAGACAAGTGATACAGCTTACGGAGTCACTGCAACTAAGCACCCACCACACATTAAAAAAAAAATTACTCACTTTTGACAGGGTACAGAATATACTAAAAAAAGACGAGCGACTCTGATGAAGTTCAGTACGTGAACAGCCCAAGTTTTCACTAACAAAGCTTTCCAGAGAAATTCATATTAGTAAATTACAATGAGAAAATTTTAGAAAATCCAAATTTAAAAATATTTCTTCCAATGAATCGACTTTTGCCACTAATGGTGTACCTTAACCCATTATGTACTAAATTCTAAACTACAATATTTTGAAAAAGTTAATGTCTGATGTATTTCTTATCATTATGGTATAATTGGACTAAATTTTATTGAGGGAAGACTTAGCCAGCATAATTATTTAAATATTTTGATTTAGCTTGTGGGCGAACTCCCGTAGGAAGCAAGATATCATTCGTATTTTCCAGTTGACGGCTATCCTTCCCCGCTCGACTTTGCAATTGTGTGAATGATTGAATGAGCATTTTTAATAAAAATACATAGCTAATGCTAATCGCATGTTGTGGTCATCCAGATCTCCAGATCTGAAAATTATGAATTTGTACTTTTAGGGTAATAATACTTTATTCAAATAGGCTACCAAATAATACAGAAGTTTTGAAGATTCGTATTAGGAAAGCTTTAAATTCCATCTCCTGACCAGATAAGGTCAACATTAAGTGTATTTAGGACAAATATCGAGAAATGTGCGAATAAAGGCGGTGGCTTTCTTAAATAAATAAATAATTTAGTTAAAAAATAAAATATTGATAAGTTAGTTCGTAGTTTTACATCTTATAAAAGTTATTCGATTTTGTTAAAATTTTACAAACTAATTAAATTATTATTCTGAATATTTGTTTCTAATAATATTATCGTATACATTTTACTGGTGAAAGAAATTATTTTTTTGAAATTTCATCTCAAAATTTTTCAGCCTTCTTGTCCATGTCCTGTCTTGTACATGCGTCAATCCGGAGATAATTCTGTATGGAGTTTTTAACATAAAGTAATTAACGTTAGTTGGAGCAACACTAGAAATGGAAATACATACATTAGCAGCAACTCCAAATTTTCGTTGAACGTTGAGCAGTCGCAAAGATAAGAATATAATTAAGGTCGTGCTGTATAGGATGTATTACTCATGTGGAATTCGTTTATATAATGTTTTTATTATTTATTATTTAGATCTGCATGTATGTATAAGTAATAGGTAACTCATGTTTGAGATGTTGTACAGTAAATATAGCAATAGACGAGGTTACTAGTAGATATGTATTTATTTTTTTAGAGGTTATACATATCCGTGGTACAATCGGCAAACTATAATACATATTGTTAATCAAATAGAAACTCGTGCTTTCATAATATGTACTTATTATAACTTCCTAGTTTTAGAAACTTCAAGGTTAACCACAGATTGCTTAAATACAAATTTGGTAAAGTATTAATGTATTCAGATGTTGCTTACTTTTAAAAGTGACCTGTTATTAAAACGTAATAAGGTCAGCTTACGAAAATATTGAGTGAAATTCTTACATTGTATTACTTAGCGTAAAATACCAATGACACCTAAATAAGTTAAAAACTTTTATACATAATATTTTTAAAATGTGAGTAATGGATTATACTGTTTGTGATTTTTTACCATTTATCTATTTTTTACCTGTAGCTTGTTTGGAAATTTATTAATTTAATAAATAATCGAGTGTCACAATCATAGCTTTCCTTTAAAACAAAAATTGATGTGGAATATTTGTTGCAGAAGACCGTATTTTATGATGTTCGAAGTCTTATAGTTACTTATGAAGATAGCTCCTAATTTTTTTTTTCGGTATTAATAGTAGTAGATACAACCTTGGCTAAATGTGTTAGACATCCTCATAAAACCCCATTATTATAAGTATTATTACACTTCCAAGAAAATGAGCATCAAATTTATACTTAATTTACATATTTAGTGCTTACTTTTGGACAATAGGTATGCAGGCAGCAATGTTTCGATTTTAAATATTAGTGCGTATTATCGATGCGATTGGAGAGAGGTATGTGTTGGGAGTTTATAACCAGGATATTTTGTGTTGGATACTTTCATTTTTATCGATTAAACTTAATTTAGTGAAACAATGCCAAAAGTTTGTGAGTTAACCAAAGTAGAACGTGAGCAAACAGTCCTACTTAAGACACAAAGTAAGACTTTAATCGCTATAGCGAGAATAATGAAGTATTCGCGATGTGCGGTTCGTATCACCCTGCAACGATATGAATAGTGGATCCTCAACAAATCGACCAAAAAGCGGCCGGAAACGCCTTTCGAACCTATAAAAGTAAACGGTGTCTAACACAATTGGCCAAGACTGTAAGTTGACTGTACTGTGTCCAATTATAAATGAAAATTATGAAGATTAAATTTGCTATCTGTGGTGAACATGTACTAACTGCATCAAAACACAGGGTACGTTTTAAAAAATGTCCATGTTTACAAATTGAGGTCATGCTGTGAGATTTGAAGAAATTATTTCCATAAGAAATATTCAATCTGGGAGAAAACAACATTCATTAAGCAGCCATACAGGTTACAATACAAAATGATTATATGGAAAGTAGTAGAGTCTGTCCCATTTATTATAGCCGGGGTGTTCCATATTATTCAGCTCTTACCCGTAACACGCTACAACCGGTACAATAAAATCATAATTTTGATTTGTTGTTACATTGTTTATGCAAATATATATAAGTGTTGTTTGTAAGATAATGCACAATTGCAGTGATTGAGGTTTTAGCTCCAGTATATTTATCTATTAAAATTTAGTAAAGTGAAGTAAAAGTGTAAGAATATACAAAATTTCTTATTTAAAATAAGAGAGGTGCGTCATTTCCGGTAATGCCGAAATGGAACTACATCATTGTTACTATCAAAGTGTAGCTGATTACAAATCAAAATGCACCTAGTTTTTCTCATAATGACAGGCACCTTCCCTTCAAAAGTCGAATAAAAAAATCCTAATATGAGGTATTTGATTAACGGAAGAAATTTATTAAAAAGAAAATGGAATTATTTCACGATATGGAGATTGAGAATAATAGGCTTCTTCCATTATCACATGTATACAGTATACTGTAGCGGGCTAGGTGATTCAAACAACCCACACTGTTAGATATCTGTACACAACATTACTCGGCTCAAAAATTATCAATTATCACAAATTATCGCTTTATATTTTCGATCCTACTAAGTAATTTACAGAGACAACTACATCATGTCGATTTTTCTTTCGCAGTTACAATTATGAAATTATCGGAATTAAAAAACAAATCTGTTTGTTCTTCTTAACTGTTTTGAATTGTTTCTGACCTGTTTTTAGTGATGGTAGTACTATTTTTACTGTTATTTTTCCGAGAGATTTTTGAGCAAAAGTCCCATACTATTTTCAGAGTGTCCATCAACTAAGGGGAAAGTTGAAGCTAAAGTCAATTTTGACGTTTTTCTTTATTCATGCAGTAATAAATTTGGACATATTAATTATTTTAGGTGTGTAAAACCTCAATTTTTAAATACAGTGAATTTTGAAATAGATTGCAGTAATAGAATATAACAAAATGTATAGCAACGTAATACGATACCGTGATACAAATCGATGTATGTATATTATACCATTAGCTTTAATAGAACAAGCTATTGCATATATACGAAATATTCTACGTTTCCAGACTTATATATTAATATTGTATACTGTACTTTATTCAATCTGTATAGCAATTATTACTAACCTATTAACTTAAATGAAAATAGATTGTCAGTCACGACGCAATTTTTGCGATGGAAGCTGACTTGGTGTCAGTTTGATATCAATCCACTTCGTTTCATACGGGGGACTTAGTAATTAGATTATTTATAGTGAAACTCAAGCCGTTCAGTTACTCCAACCTAAGTTACACTACAGATACCGCTATGAATTGATTTAAAGAAATCGATGCAGACCACAAGCCATAAACTCGTTTGAACCTGAGAATAATCCAATGAAAAGAACAATATACTTTTGTATACAGGCTGAAAAATGTTGCCTATGAAAATTTTATTTAACAAAATTCACAGTTTTACACGATAGTCGATTTTCAAATATCATTTGTTTCTTTTTGTATTGACGTAATATTTTGTTATTTTTTTATAGCAATCTCCTAATCTTTTTATTAATTTTAAGTAATCTTTTAATTGTCGAACGGATATTACTCTCCCGAGTTAGTTCAAAAATTGAATTTAGTAAGGACGATATTTTTCGTACGTCATGATATGTATGCTCAAATAGTACATATTTTACCACAAAACGACTTCCTTAGTTTAGAGGCGTTTTAAAATCTATTTAGCGTTGCTACTTTGAACAAAAAATGTTCACTACTGTTAACAATTAATAAAGTCGGACAGGTATTGAAAATCAATATTTTCAAAGATACTTGGTAACGTGGACGAACACTTTCACACCGTCGATCTTTGAAGATGGTTTACAAAGACATATAGCTAACACAAAATGTTTATTACGACAAAGTACGGAAACGAAAGCAAGTCAAAAAATTAACGAATGAACTCATTTTTGAACCATTTTAACAAATTCAATATAAGCATGAAAGAGTAATGCCCAAATATATTTTATTAGGAAAGGTTAGCGATAAAAAAATTATGGGAAGTTACCCATATAAAAATATAAAACAATATTAATAAAGGAAGACAATAGCATTAGGTACTTATGATTCAGTTAAATAATAATATCCAAGTTAGTATGAAGAAGAGATAAGGCAGTGAATAACTTCATTGAATTGTACACTTCATTAGAAAAGGAGTAGGTACACCATTTTTTTAAAATTATTTGTTGTAGTTACAACTCTAGCGATTTTCTAACTTATATTGCTTATCAATACTTTCGCTACAGCTCTTACTGTGCAATTTTGGTGTATGTAAGCGTTCCATGATTTTGCCTCGCCTGCGTAATATGGTGCTGTTAATTATATCCCCACAGTCAATGGCAACTCGAGACTGACCGCCGGAGGTATCTGTCACAGGTCGTCTCTAACTGAGGTCGAACACCCGCCTGAAGATCCCTCACCTCTTCAGTTAACTAATCTTACCACTTCAACTAACGAGTCGATTTTAGTAGCTATGATTTTATAAACAAATTACTTGGTAATATTTAAAATCGACTCTGAGAAACTAAAACTTCAATATATGTAAACTCATAGAAAATATTGTATATACATACATATGTAGGTATATAACGTGCCATTCAGAAACATCATAATTATTGTAGACTATACAGGGTGTTTCCTAATTTGAATGTCAATATTTTAGGGGATGATTTTTTGGTCCATTTTAAAAAGAAAACTTCATATGAACGTATGACCTAAACGTCTGTCAAAATAGGTAGCTGAAATTCTGTACGAACGCCACTGGTGCAATAAAAAAAATGTGTTGCACTCAATAATGCTTCTTGATACATAGTACACGTATACCACATTTCATTAAAATATCTAAAGTAGTATTGCAGGAATTAATGAAAAACTATTTATTTTTGAAAACTTTACCACCCTGTATATCAAAAGTTAAGACATTTAGGTCATACGTTCATATGAAGTTGGATATGGGATTTCAGTGTTCCTGCTTATTATTCTGTCAGCAAAAAATTCTCTCACATATTGAAGTGTTTGTATGTATGATCGTATGTGCTGTTGCACCATCTTGTTTGAAATACATTTTGTAATGTGTCATCATTCAGTTGATTTATAAATGGACCGATGGTATTTCATTGCGATACTGTGCAGCAGTAAGTGTGCCTTCAAAAAAAATGAAGCCCGCCAATCTTCATCGACATATTCCAACTTTTTGGGGATGCAATGAACTTTCAACAAAAAAAAAGTAAGATGACCACAACCTCATATTCCGTGAATTTACATATCCAGAAAGATGAAACCAAGCCTCATCTGAGAAAATATCATGTTAAGGGTATCCTCATTGTTGAGATTATTTTGGAACCATTTACAAAATTCCACTCGTCTTGGATAATCCACTCGAAGAAGCTCATGAAATCATTGCGGCTTGTACAGAGTGGGCCAGAAGGCAGAGTAGGATTTAGCAATTAACTAACTTTGTTAGTTGTCAACCAATATTATTGATACTCCGCACAGTAAATGTTTAACATATGGAGATTATGGAAAACAACATCCTTCAAATGACTTCCATTTGCGGCCTCGCAAAGTCGTGTTTTTTCGATTGCATTGGTCATAACATTGGTTAAGATGTGAGGAGTTAATGCTCGGATTTCTGCACGGATATTGTCCTTGAGCTGCTCAAGTGTACGCGGTTTGTTCATGTACACACGTTCTTTAAGGTATCCCGACAGGAAAAGTAATTGGGGGTTGTAAGGTCGGAAGAACGTGGCGATCAATTAACATGGGAATTTCTTGAAATTATCCGCTCGCCGAACAGTTGCCTACAGAGGTTCATTGTGACATTGGCTGTATGGCAGGTTTCCTCATTCTGCTGAAACCACATGTCGGAACGATTTTCTACGCGAGGACGTAAAAAATGATCAATCATATCCCGATATATCTCACCAGTAATTGTCATACTGTTACCGTTATCAGATTCTAAGAAGTAAGACCCGATAACTTCCTGCGAGGTCACCCCACACCAAACCATGCATTTCACAGGGTGCCGTACCCCAGAACCGATAGTTCTGTTTATTGACGAAATCATTCAGCTGAAAATGAGCTTGGTCAAACATGATAAGTTGATTAATAAATTCATTGTTTTCTGGGCCTAATTCTTGGCTGCAAATCGCATAATTTCGGCGCAGTTCGTGGTCCACAGGATTCATTTCCTGCACTAACTATATACATGTTTAATTTATTTTTTAAAATTCTTCTTAAAGCCTTGTACACACTAGTAGACATGTTGCGCGATTTTGGTCTCAGAGACGAGTCTAAGGTTGTCTACGTAGACATGTCTATAGACCAATCCCCGTCTACGGGCCTGTTGCGAGACCAAAAATCGCAGGTCTATGGTCTCCCGACAGGAATGGGAGACTTCATGCAACATTAGACATGTTGCGCAGCATTTTGACAGTGTGGACGTCAATTGGAGTCTAGAGACGAGATGTCCCAGTCTGTCTCCAGCTGCGAGTGGCGTGGTTCGACTGTTTTTGTGTTCGGCTCTTGGTGTGGTTCTTTATTTTTTGTTTTTATACAGTGCTTTGTGAAGATGTGGTCGAACGAGGAGGTTTTAAAACTGATTGACGATTTCCAAGCGTCTCATTGTTTGTGGGATGTTACAAGTCCCGACTACTAAAATCGGGTAAAAAGGAAATTGGTCCTACGTTTCCGCTTTCTTTCACTATCAATTATCACTAAGCAGGAACTAATTCCGCACAATGCAATGTCCTCCATAGTGGACAGCGAAGATGAGACTGATGAGAAATTCTTTGTCTCGTCTAAATCTACACATTGTAGTGTAGACGCTAGACGAGACAAAAAATGGTGTCTCTAGACGGTCTATGGACCGTGTCTCTAGACTGTCTATAGACGGTCTATAGACAAATCGCGCAACATGGTCTACTAGGGTGTACAAGGCTTAAGGAGATTCCCAATTCCTTAGAACGTTTTCTCGTTGATGTTTCTGGTTCTTCTTCGACACTGGCTCTAACTCTTTCAATGTTCTCTTCAGAGCAAGCCGAACGTGGTCTCCCAGTAAGGGGAAGTTTCATCACAGCACCGTTTTTCTTTAAGCGTGCCATTAGTTTCCGAATCATCGTCGCTGAGCGTCCTTGTCTGACGTAGAAATGTTTGCGATAGATCCTACACTGCCTTCTGGCCCACCCCTTATGCACGATAGTGTAAACTTTTCTTGAATGAGTTGGCATGTGCCATAGGACAGATTTTGTGGATCATTGCTGAAATGGATGTTTTTGGATTTTCATCAATAATATGTTGAATGATTTCAATGTTTTCAACTATACGTTTAGATGGCCGTCCACTACCAATTTTTGGACTAACGTTACCAGTCTCCCTGAATACCTGACAGATCTTGTGAAAAGCACTGTAGTCAAAAACTAATTCAGGATAATCTTCACAAAAATCAGCCATGCATTCTGGACTTGAATATTGCCACTTACCATTCAGTTTGACACCTGGAAGTAGCATTCGATCATTTTTGTTTCTTCTACTCTGTGTTGAATATCATTTTTTCAATTTAATAAACATTCAGAAATATTCGACACAAACGTTCAGATTGAATGTCAAGTAATCAATGTCAATTATTATATTAATATGTTAACAATTTCATATAAATGTTTTCTCAGTAACTTGTACGAAGGGGATGTTGGATATGTGCCCTTGTGTGTTTAAAAATATCTTGGACAATGGATATCCATTTTTGAACATATCTGTATATGAATAATTTTGGAGGGATATGTAAGTTATTAACAATTAAAATTTGTAAACAACTTTGAACATTAAAAAACAGTAGATAATCGACGTATATGTATATGAACGGGGCCGGTAATTGATTGCATCTTTTATTACAATATATGTATGTATATGAGAGTGATTTCATGATGTATGATATAGAAAATAATAAACAAATTCGTAATTGGTATCAGTTATATAATATTTCTTTAAAAAGTTAAGTAAATACCTACAGTGTGTCATCCAACAATATACATATGTACCTACTTAGTTTCAAGGCAACGAATTAATGCTAATACATGTACCACTTTGCACACCTGTCTGTATTCTAGTTTCCCGTCGCTTTAAGCCACAATTAAAGTACATTATGACGTATTTTAATTGCATTATGCTCTGGTTAAATTATTTTGCACAGTGAACGAAAAAAGTATCCTACCAGTGCGCGAAAAATGGAGGCCTCTTACTCAAACTCTACGGAAACTTAATTGTCCTAGTATGCATACAAAGAATGTCTGTGCCGCATACAGTCCATGTATGTAGCTACACTAAGACAAAGTACCCGTGGATTTTGAGTAAGGGCGCTCTTCTTGCATACACTGGCAGGACAATTTTCTGCCACTGTACTATCGTCGTTCACACTAAGTATTTTTGAATGACTTGTTTTTTTTTCTTTACTGCACCTACACTTTGCTCAACATTATTGAAAAGCATATTATAATTAGACTTGTTTCTGTAACAAGTTCCAGTAAATAGACGTAATTTATGGAAAACCAGATATAAACCAAACTTAGTTTTTTATACTACTGTACATTAACAAAACTTGATCTCTGGCAGACAATGCTCATATGTAGAGCTGGCATATTGATGCCACATACATAACCGGAAATATTTTCAGCGTTATCGGGTTTGCGATCGGCAACTAACCGTAGGAATGAAAGAAATCTTGAATTGTAAATTAGTATGCAGTTGTGTTGTGTGTGAATATGCCACGATTGATTAGCCCGTTTAACCGTCCAATGCGGATTTTTTTCTTATAATTTAAATTAAATACAAAATTGTATGTGTATGCTGCTGAAATATGTATCGAATTTGCCATCTCTACTCATATGTGCTCCAATTGCTAGTTAAACAATTAAGCAAAGAAAAACAAATTTAAATTTGTGTTACTTTAACGTTAAAGTTTCATAGATATTCGTCAGGTCATGTGTCTGATTTAAATTATTGCCTTAATTTGGTAATTAATACAGCATAGAAAACTTATTAATAAAATTAGTACCGTAATTAAATTATAACCAAGAACACAACAAATCGCCATAAAAGAAATGCTATCATGAAGTTCTTAAATCTAACTTTTGATTCTGCAGACGTATGTTTTTTCATAAACGAACTGTTTTGTTTTACTTTTGTTACTATCACTTTCGATAAGTAAATTGTATACAAATGCCAAGACATTGATTTAGTCACGTTGATTCATCTAAAATAAAGTTAAAATGTTTACTTGTTCGACATTTTGCATTTGTTTCCTTTGGTGTCTCAAAATATTTTTTGAAGCATATTAATTTCGTACCAGACAAAAGGAGCATATAAAATCTTAACTTGTGCAAGCAACAATAGTCGTCTGGCAAAATAAGAAGAAGTATGATGAGTGAGAAGCAAAGACGTTGTTTGCTGGTAGATATGTAGATGAGCCGTTTCGTAATCTTAGAGATCTTGATTTATAATAATAAACACATTTCTTTACTTTTAAACTTTTACAAAAAGATTATAAACATCCAACGCGAATTTTTCTGAATTATTTATATGTATGTATATAAAAATAAATGCAATGTCATAGTATACTGCGAATTTGATATGACTTGAAAGATGACGTTTTAGCCATGAATGTATTTCTTGCGTTCATTTAATCACACTCGTTTTATAAAACATCCAGTAATAATCGCTCAGGTCTCTTTTGACTGCTTGTGGAAAATGATATTAAAACAAATATTACGCTTTATCTATCGTTCATTTTACGAGATATGGATATGCGCGTCTGTTCAAACATTCCGTCCTTTTTCGTGTTATTGATAAAGACACGGATATTTGAATGCATATTACTAGCCGAAAAGCGTCCACTAGCGATAAGATTGTATGGTGAGCTTGCTTTATATTACACACATACATACATACGTGATTATGGGTGTATGTTTGAACTCGTTACCGATACCCTAAGAAATGTCAAACAATGGACCTGTTTGCTGTGTAAGCACATATACAGTTTGAATGGATTTAATCTAACATTTATAATTTTGTGAATCTTGTACATATAAGCAAGTAATATAAAACAACATATCTTTCTAAGTCTCTCTGTATTGTGTACAATGAAACAAATGTTTTTGAGTATATAGAATTCTTGCCTAGGATTCTACCTTAACATGGCAACATCTAAGTAACTTTTTCGAAAAGTGTGAAATAGAATATCTTTTATTTCTCAAATTAAAATTGACGATATTGTAATAAGGTCTGACTAATAGGTATATGAAAGGATTTGTTGTACGTTTTTTCTTGAACACCTTCTGAATTTTAGATATACAACCACTATTTCGAGTACTTTGAAAAGCAGTATATGTACTTAATAATCGTAACTTGATAAATATTGTGACTGTTTGTTTGCAGATATGAAGAATAAATTGAAATAGGGGAAAAAGACTGGAAATATTGTTTGTTACAGCTATTAAAGTTTCCTGGAAACATTTTGTCTTCACTGAGAGAGAAATTAGAGAGAATGGAGGGGTTTGTTCTTTGCTTATTGTCTCCCGCTTATCGTTTTTTACTTTGAATGAGTATTTCACACCATGAGTACATTCGTTAATTTTTTTTAAATTAATGGCACTATTTAACTAAGATTTTTGGTGTGACAGTTACGCCACATATTATTGTTGTTATGCAATTTTTTTTTATCTATATTAAAACTTTCTAATACTTCCGGGTTTTCCGGAAATTCGATAAAATTTAATATTTTAAACTGAACATTTGCATTTGATTTTTGCATGTTTAGATTAGGAAAATAAGTATTTCAACATTAAAATTTAAATTTTTTGTTTGCAAGTCTAGTTTTTTTTATTTTCAAGTATTCATAGTCTCTTAATCTAGTCATTTGTTAATGTACTGTGCTATTGTATATTTCTTCAATTTAGATATTTTTTCTAATTGGCATACAAGGTATTTTATATTATTAAAATTGTCAAGAATTTATTTTTTATATACCTAACAAGAAATACCCAGGGAATTTAATAAACAAACTAGATTGAATGGAAAACTGTCAAAATGGAGTTTGTAGTGTTGTAGTAGTAATGGAAAACAACAATGTAACATTCGTATTTTTGCAGCGTTATTTAACCTATCTCTAATAATTCTAGGAGGTGCTACTCTATATTGGAAAATATAAACCCAAAAATTTGGTAGTCATGGAAACATTTTGCGGAGTGTATTTTTTTACCTCAGTATAAAAATATATACCCAGCTGTTATCTATGATACCCAGATTATGACATAACAGCTTCTGTTATGTACGACGAGAATTCATTACTAAACGATATACGAGGCAGCGTTTTTATATTCGCGGAATGGGGGATAAGGGGTGGAAATAAAAAAACCAAATTATTTTTCTTTTTCAATATATTCACCTGCAAGACGGATACATTTTTCACATCTTTCAATTAATTTATTTATACCCTCATAAAAAAATGATTTCTCTTTATCTGCAAAATACGCCGAAACTGCCTCCTTGACTTCATCATCGGCAGTACATTTTTTACCCCGCAGCTCTTTTTACATTTTCGGAAACAGGTAATAATCACTCGGGGCCAGGTCTGGGCTGTAGGGTGGGTGATTCACAATTTCGAAGCCCACCTTATGCAGGGCAACTAACGCAACGCGGCTCTTGTGGACGGGCGCGTTGTCGTGCAAAAGCAGCACACCTTTCGTCAATTTTCCCCATCTTTCTTCTTTTAGTCGCTCTAATATTGAAGCGTAATATTCTCCGGTTATAGAAACACTTTTATCTTTATAATCAATCAAAAATATTCCTTCCGAGTCCCAAAATACCGTTGCCATGAGTTTCCCAGCTGATTGTGACACTTTAAATTTCTTGGGAGGTGCTGTGCCCTTTTTATGCCACTGCATGGAGTCTTGTTTGGACTCAGGTTCATAATGATGAACCCAAGTTTCGTCTCCAGTAACAATTCGACTCAATACAGCATCCTTGTCTTCATTACAGAGGTCCAAAAATGCACGCGAACACTCTACGCGCTGTTGTTTTTGCGGCGGCGTGAGCATTCTCGGCACCCATCTTGCGCTGACCTTAGACATGCCGAGATGATCGTGTAGGATTTTAAAAATTGTTGTATCGGATACTCCAACCATTTCTGCGAGTTGTTTCTTCTTTAGTCGATCATCCTCGAGTACAATTTTTTCAACTTTTTGGATAAGTACTGTGGTGCTCCCGCCCGGCCTCGAGTCATCTTCAAGGGATTCCCTTCCTTGTTTAAATAAACTATGCCACTTATACACCATGGTTTTTCCTGGACAAGAGTCGCCGTAAACCAATGACATCTCATTCATTATGGTCGCGACTGATTTTCGTTGCCTGGTAAGGAACGACACGATTTTTTCCATATTTGACTTTTCACTCCTGATTATATCACTTGGTTGAACAATGAAACTTCGTATTTATACTAATTAAGAGTCGCTGCACAGGCCACGCCCCCAATGCGCCTAATCACCCCCCTAAAACCCGCTCATTCCGCGAATATAAAAACGTTCCCTCGTAAATGGATTTTTTTAGGACGCCAAATTAAACGTCTATAGCAAGATGCACATTGGAGAAGACTTTAAATGACTTGGAACGCGGTGCTTGGAATTGTTTTAAGACCGTGCCCCAACATTTTCTAGGAACCACAAAATCTGACAATTACATAGCTATTGTTAATGAACATCTTAGAAGTTACCATGAACTGGGTTGTAACATGTGTCTTAAAATACATTGTTTACACTACACTCGCACCTGAATTTCTTTCCCCTGAACCTCGACGTCAGTGATGAACACGGCCAGAGATTTCATCAAAACATTTCTCTTATCGAAAAACGTTATGAGGGCAAGTGGAACAGTAAAATTCTGGCTGATTATTGTTGGAGTTTGATATCAGAAAGTACCATAGAATAGTATTAAAGAAAACTAGCAAGAAAAACATTTTAAGACAGAACGTCTGTACTAAAACCTGACGTGCCAGAATAAATTTGATTTTATTGTTATTATTACTGCTATACATAAGAATAAGTAAAACTGTACATAGAAAGAAAAAATTAAAAATTAAAATTTGTTGCCTAGTGTTATTAAGCACCAAAAAGGCGAAAACAATATTATTCTGACAAATATAGGGTAGATGGATGCAAGTTAATAAAAATATTATTTCGCACAGCAGCAATATAAATTACAAGACAATGACTTTCGTCTTTACATTTGTCAACTTCTTTATGTAATTTGTTGTGAAAGACTTTCCTATGAGCACAGTTCATCGCTATACTTTACAAAGATATGACTTTGCTTAGGCATTGTTTCCTAGAAACATCTGCAAGAAGAATTTGGACAAATAGAAAGAAGAAGATTGATGTAGTCTTAAATATTAAGTTTTTGACAAGATTCTACAGCTTTTTAATAATTATTTTTTACAAGTTCATGTTGTTCAATTCATATTGATTGCCATGCCTTCTGTTATATGGTGTAATCGCTCCTTTTTAAATTGTAACTTATACTTTCTATATCCTGATTGGATAATAATTATGTTCCTTTTTACGGCAATGTGAAAATATCGTGTAATTTTATAAGAAAGCAAATACATATTTAGAAGTGAGAAGAATAATATAGATGTGGAAAATTTTGATCTCACATGAATTTAATAGTAATAAATATCGTGAAACTTTTAACCATTAAAGGGAATTGTTTTGCATCGTATGGTGGGTGATTGTTGATAAAAGATGATTCATTGCGATAATTCTAAGTATCAGAAGTAAAGTACATCACGAATGCGTTACAGCAAATCGTTAATATCAACACAATTATTTAAAAATGCTAGTTTTTGGTACGAAACCTGACGCCTTCAAGACAGCAAATACTGGAAAAAATGCATAGGATTAAGTCAAGCACTCATTATAACACAAAATCATGCGAGTATCATGTTAATTTCCAATAAATGGTCTGCGTTGTTGAGCAACTAGTTCAACGTAAATCACTAGTACAAACAATATAATAACGTTAATTTTCTGCAAAAATAATTTCATGTCAGCGGGACGAATTTAAAATTGGTATTAATTTTGGAAATTACCTTTAATTTCGGGAAGCGCGAAGTACATCAATCCCGTTCCCATCTTGTACCGCTGCTCGTTTACCGACACTGATTAACAAGTCATATTGATGATGAATGTCTCAAAAAACAATACCCCACTAAATATAAGTGTACTGAAAGACAAGAGTGTGTGAAATGTAATCATAAAATATACAGTGTGTCCCAAAATGTCCAATAACAACAAACCTGTAAAGTCCTGTGCTATTAGCATCGTAATAAAAAAGTGTTTCAAATAAAAGTTTTTCCAATTTACAAGATATACTTTGTGATATGAAGAGATTTCGAAAATTTTATACAGCCTGGTCATTATGTCGTTAGTTCTTTTCATCTCTTATGGCAGCCATCTTGAATTCACTTCCAATCGAAAAATGTTATAAGAAAAAGTTGTTCAGAATTACGAAATACAGCCGTATGCAAAATTTCAACTCGATCGTCAAATATTTATTTTTCCCATGTATTATCTATCGCGGTGGCCCAAAATGTCCGCAACAGCCTCGTAAATCCTGTATTATAGTCGTTCAAAAATATAGGGTACATGTATTGGATACATATACCCGATACACATCGTCGTTTCAACGATCCATCGATACCATTCACTGTTTACAGTGTATTTGAGGTTATGAATGTATATGATAGATTCTTCTGGGGAAACCAAAGTCAATTATGTCCAAATATTCCCCAAACAAAGCATCGCCCTCATCTTCCCCGAAAAATATCATATTTGCAATAACGCAGGATTTTTAAATTAACCGTTATACAACTGTTTATGTTTATATACATATTTACATATGTTAAAAACATGTCAACAAACGCGATGCATTGTAGCCATATGTTCGCATAACCAATGTACAACGTTCCTTAAAGTTAAGGGACCGTTAAACCTAGAATATTGACCGCTTAAGTAAAGCTATGCTTAACGATATTTAAGGAAAGCTTAACTAGCGGTGCAAACAAATTTTTTAAATTTAAGTCCGGCTTAATGGTAAGCTGCGCTTAAACAATGTGCAAACGGCCATAGATGTTTTTGCTGTGATGCAACTTTAACTTAATTAAGTCCTGTGTAAGTCTTCATTCACCATTTTTCTTTATACGCCATTTGTTTTCGAAGATTTATATCATGTAGTCTTAGAAGTTACTTTGGATCTCGAAGCAATCCAAAAGCAAGTTAATTTTTTATCCAATAATAGCATTCATTATAACTCTAAACTAAAGTCGACATGGCGACCATTCATTGCTCTGAACTTATCGATGTTGATTAGACCATTTAAATGAATAATTATGATTTTAAACCAGCTACGAATAATCTGGTCTTTTATATCGTATTTGATGAATATGCTTAAAATCAAGCAACGGCCGGTCGTTATCTACCTTGGTTTAATAAGAACCTTATTCGCACAACGGAATATTATTTTTAAGTAAATGGAAATCTATAGAGTTGAAATATTATTATAAGGTTACATGATTTATAATAAGAGAATGGCATAACCACTGGATGTAATTGAATCTATTGCTCATCACTTCGTTGGAGTATTTGAACTTGGCCCAACTGTTCCGTTTGCTAAGTGCATATCCACCATAAACAATCGTAATTATAGAAAAGGATGTGATATGGAGTTCGAGTAGAACACTAACTCGAGTTGACCAAGAACGGACTTGACTGCGAGTAGTAACCGTATACTCATAAACATTTTAAAAATTGATCAACATCAAACTGATAAAAATTTGCTACAAAAAGTAAATTTTTATTCGAGTAAAACAATGTATTACACAAAGGGATGTCTCTATTTTTAGAAAGAAACACTGTTTCTATTTAAACTGTAAATACTACTTAATTGGAGTCAATAACGACGATGAAACAAATAATACTGTTAGACAAATCAATATTACCAGTACAGTTACGTTAAATTTGTATGTATTCGTTTGATTTTGTTGGGAGATTCTATCTCGTAGAAGACACTATTTTTTTGCTATATAATTATAACTAACTTGAGCGTTATACAATGTGTTATCATATTTCATCAAGCCATATTTTCGCTATTAGTTGTTCCAAACCAAGGTCTGTTACAGAAAAACGTATTTAAGGTATACTAAAATATCTGTTTGTATAAAATTTATACACAAGATTCGTATTGAACCAGACGTAAAATAGGTACCAGACTATCTGCACCGCTAATATCTATCATATGTCTTATTTTATAAATTATTTGACGGGCCAGATAGCTTGAATTTTGCGCCACCAATAAACACATAATTTAATAATAACCAAAATGTATACTTGCGCCACCAATTTTAGGAGCTTGTACCTCCCTCTCCAACACCTTATTTAGTAACCATAAATAAATCAGAACGTATGGAGACCCTCCACACGGTTCTATATCATACGTAAGAAGTAAGCTCTCATTTATACACAAGATTCGTATTGAACCAGACGTAAAATAAGATTTTGCAAAATTCGTTAATAATAATGACGGGAGAAAGTTCAAAATAGGGTGGATATCGTTAATTTTAGAGCTTGCACCCCTCTCCAACCCCTATATATTTAATATTTATGTTTCCAAGCTAGCCCCCCTCATCACAGCAGAAAGTTCAAAAATTAGATAGTTTGCACCCACCTTGCGCCAACTTGCGCCACCAATTTTAGAGCTTGCACCCATCTCCAACCCCTATATATTTAATATTTATGTTTCCAAGCTAGCCCCTCCTCATCACAGCAGAAAGTTCAAAATCGTAGATAGTTTGCACCCACCTTGCGCCAACTTGCGCCACCAATTTTAGAGCTTGCACCCATCTCCAACCCTTATATATTTCATATTTATGTTTCCAAGCTAGCCCCCCCTCATCACGGGAGAAACTTCAAAATAGGGTAAATAGCTTGCACCCACCTTGCGCCACCAATTTTAGAGCATTCTCCAACCCCTATATATTTAATATTTGTATTTCTAGCTTTCCCCCTCATCACGGGAGAAACTTTAAAATAATTAATAATTAATTAAATAATAATTAATTATTTAATTAAATAATAATTAGGTTAATTAATAATAATACACAATTTTATTTTTGGTTTGTAGTGGAACTAATATGTTTATTTTAAATTTATTTCTAATAGTTTTATTTTTAATGTAATTCACTATTACAACGATATTCACACATTTGCAAATTCAATATTTAGACAAGGATTGATATATGATTAGTTTTACAAATGACATGTCAGTTAGTTACTCAAGTTTTCATTGGGGTACGAAGGGGATGCAAGCCCTAAAATTGGTGGCGCAAGTTAGCGCAATTTTGCAAGCTATCTACCCTATTTTGAAGTTTCTTGATATCAAAATAATTTATCCACCCTATTTTGAACTTTCTTACTTGGAAACATAAATATTAAAATAGGGGAAAATATTTGAAATTTCTTTCGTGGCGCAATAAGTAATCTACCCTATTTTGAAGTTTCTCCCGTGATGAGGGGGGCTCCTGCAATTTTTTGAAATAATTACTCAACTGGAGGTGCAAGCCATTATAGTGTGGCGCAACTATGCATAGCCCGGTGCAAGATTGAGGGGGCCAACTGACGGAGCCCGTAAAATAACCGAAAGGATTTGTATCGAAAATTCGTTAATAATAATGACGGCATATCGTGTTACTAATAAATTGTATAGACTGTTTATGCTCTACGGTCTTCTGTTGATCATGGTGTTGATTGATTGACTAAATGCATTCGAAGAAGACATCTCTAATCAATATTTTCATATAATTTTGTATCAAAATAAGCCATACTTGATAGAAAATATAAAATTTCTTTCGAATTTAATCACTCTATCTACTAAATTCGTTGGTTATTTGTGTTACTGTGTCTAGTGACATTAAATGCGGTTAGTTTGTGAAAGAAAGCAAGAAAGTCACATTATGCAAGGTTCGTTAAATATTACACTAGGAATCATAAATATTGTTTTACTTAGTTTTTAAATGATTTTGTTACAACTTTTCTTATGTCAGGTTCTTTTTCCCTTACACAGAGAAAAATCTGTGCAGCAAAAATATTCACTGCGCAGTAGTAACGATTTTGTAGGAATAGCTAGCACACTTTTAAGCAACGTAATTTACACCTGTGTGATTTTGACCGAACATTGTTATAAAAATTACAGGAGTTTGTAGTATCATTCTTGTTAAAGATAACAACATATTTTGTAGAATCTTTTATTAAGTAGATTTTGCAGTAGTACAAATGAAAAGCTTGTTGTAACAGATTTTTATAAAAATTGTGATGTTTTACCACAATATTTGTTGCATAAAAATGCTTCAATAAAAATGCAGTTTCTTCTGTTGAATATAAATGTTGTTATAAGAAGAAATAATTATTCCTATACAGGGTGCCCGGATTTCGTAGGGACAGCATGGACAACTTTTATATTTGAAGACATAGAGAGAAGGTTAAATTAGCAAAAAGGTGTAGATTCAAAAGCTTGCTTAGAATCCATTTTCAAATTTCACGTGTCATGCTTCATTTGTTTAATATTGATGAAAAACTGAAATCTCCTAATTTCTTTTCTTTGCCGTAACTTTTGCGATACTTGAAATATTAAGATGCGGTTTGAAGCAATTCAAATTGTAATCAAAATACTTTTATTGACGCTTAATAAAACAAATTTCCCTTGCGCAAATTTTTAGTAATCTCACCTAACCTCAAAATTTTGAATAGGAACCGTACAATTTTTGTAGCTCCTTTAAAACGAGATTTTTTCTAAATACAATCATGTATCATATGATATGGAAATTTTGTCAAAATTTGGAAAATTAAGCTTATTCTGATTACGGGCAGACATCACAACTTTTTATTTATCGCGTTATCTGTGAAAACAACACGGTTGTCATGTTACGAACCTGTCAGAAGTGTGAATGTTATTACTCCAATTTTTTAACAGATAATTTTGAAAAATACGATGTATTTTGTAACGTACCTATATCAAAACTTTGTAGAGCGTAAAACTAACATTTAGTAACACAAATTTTATGTGTGCTTATTATTAGTAACCTAATCTCACCTCAAAATTTTTCATTTGAACTATGTAATTTTTTTCTGAGTGCAATTGTATATCGTATGATATGGAAACTTTTTAAAAATTTGAAAAATTAAGCGTATTCTTTTTAGGAAGCAATCTCAACTTTTTGAAATTTCCTGTACGCTATCTTTTTTTGTTTCTTTTGTGCCGCAAAAAGAACATTTTGCGCTTCCATATTAACCGAGTTATAGCGATTTCAAAATCCGGCACTGGCATGTCGTTAGCCCCACCGGGGCTGTCGCGATAGCGGGGCTGACAACATTAACAACTTGTTGAAGATATTGTATTATTAATTGAAACATGGCTGAGCAGTGATATGAGCAGCATAGAGCTTTTTGATTGCACTTTTGAAATACATATGTATATAGCGATAATAGAAAATCGATTTAGTTGTTCAATCCATTCTAGATAGTATCCTTCCAGCTTTAGAAGAATCTATAAAGACATTTCTAGATGTTTTTGCTGTGATACAAGAGAAAAAACATTTTGTCCTTCAATATTAACCGAGTTGTAGCTATTTCAAAATCCGGCCCTGGCATCGGGGCTGTCGCGATGGCGGGGCTTATGTCATGCCAGAGCCGGATTTTTTGCGTTAAAATTATATCGTTTGATGATATATTGCGAAGTTTTTCACTTGATTTCGTGGTAGAGAAGTAGAACACTAAACACCACAAACTTTGCTGTCAAAGCGCGTCGGTGTTTAGTTAAAAGTTTTTGGTGTTTAGTGGGTCGAAGTGTTTAGTGTTTTATTATAAATTGTCGAATATTTCTCTTTACAGCTCATTAAGGTATAGTAAAGATATTTGTAAATATCTGTGTCCATAATCTATCCCTATTGTACACTCGGTACGACTTAATCTTCGAACGATTTCAATGAGTTACCTTATTAAAATCGTTCAAGGATTGTCGTACCAAATATACATGTAATTAGTTGTAAATTATGAACGGCTGCAACGACACCAGAACAAAGTGCTTTTGTGTTTATGGCACATAACAAATTATTATAGAAGTATTTTTTCATATTTTGACCTATGAAATCCGACACGAAATTTTCGTGCATTAATAATTCAGAATTTTCAGAATATAACATCTATCATAATATATGTAGTTTTACACGCGAGTGTTTTGGTATTATAAAGTTGCCAATTTTAGGGAAAGTGGATGACCTTTTCACAATACGTGGTTGTTAAAATACGTAGACAGTAAATACATTAGAGTAGCAATGAATAGAATATTAAATAATTACCTACAATTTGTTCGGTAATGGAACTGAAAGCTTCTCTAATCATTGAAACACATATTCCATTTAGAGTAATTATAAATTACCTAATTCAGAACACATGGATATGTAGAGTTTAAAATTGTTAATTATAGCTCATAACGTGAAGACAGAAAGTGTAAGCAAAACGAAGAAATACGTATTTATGTAACTAGTTAGGAAAAGTCTAATTTTCGCTAAGGAATGTGTACGTGAGTTATATACTAAAATTACATTTCCATATTTAAAATTTCAATGGAATTTGTTTCCAGAACGAGTACCTTTTTAATTTTATGAGATATAAGTCAAAGGATAAATAATCGTATTTTAAATAGCTCAGTTTACACTTTAAGTATGATTTTATACTTAAAAGGAACCAAAAAATATATTTTGATATATTTGTTATAATGAGATGTATCTCTTTGTAAACCGAGCATATTTTTCAGCGAAAATATAAAATAATATGTTTTCTACTACTTATTATGATCGCAAATATAGAAGAATATTTGCGTCTCCGTCATACTATGAGTAGTCGAGCTTATAGTCTCTAGTGGTGTAGACGGCTTTGCACATTATTCAGTTCCAGTCTTATACAACATACAGGGTCCGGCAACGAAGCGGGGACGGAAGATAATACACTTATAAAAAAAGTTTGTCAAATATTTAGTCGTCGGATATTCTTCTGCGCCATCAAGTGCACGTTTTAAAAATATTTTGTTTTATACAGGGTGTTCCAGATGGAAATGCCAGACTAAAGTTGCATTTTTTTAAATGGAACATCCTGTATAATAATAGAGAAAATGATCCGCGCTTGAAAGCTGGTTACAACGATATAATGTTGTATCGGTCTAAAGTTGATAGTTTAAAAGTAAACAATGATTTTACTTGATAAATTGATACATTTCAGTAGGCTATTCTGCATAGGTAAAAACAAAAAATTCGAAACCAACAGAGTAGAATATTTTTTACTAGTATGGATTGTCGTTACTATGTGAAATAAATTCTGCAATTGCTCGCTTTATACAGGGTGTTCACAATTTTGCGAAATCGAAGAAATCTCGAAATTTTTAAATGGAACACCCTGTATATTTTCGGCTCATTGGAAAGCCCTTTTACTACTACGCTTTCTATTGATACCTAGAAGATGCCATCATCGCCAGAGAAGCGAAGAACTCAATCTACTAGAATTCGCACATACTGAGTAAAATTTTAAATCCACACACACTCTCAGAGACGATAACATATATCATTATATATTTTCGCCAAGAGATAAACAACTGTTAAAATTGTTGAGATACAGAAATATTCACGATTAATAGTTTCTAATTGTGCAGGTGATTATGAAGTACCTCGAAAAAACTCGCAAAAGCACTCGAGAAAACTTTAACTCGATCCTTTTAAACACAAATATTCCAGTTATTTTCAGTGGAAGGCCATAGAAGACATCATTGAAAATGTAGGAGTTTTAGGTGGTCATATTCGACGAGATACAACTCAATTATGATTTGTTGCTCTCAGTAAACAGTTTTCTTCCTTTATTAATTAATTTCCTTTAGTTTGACTGATCTTCTTTGTCTTAATTATATCAAAATATTTCGATCTTCTTTTCAATACTTACACAGGGAACACCGGTGATCCAGAAGTTCAACTTTTAACAAAATAAAAGAAGACGTATTTATAACGGTTGAATTAGTCGGTACTCGTAGCATAGCGTCCTCCAAATATTTGAGCGATTTTTTACATTTTGTAATTGTATCGAAAAGATAGATATAAACAAACTACATAAAACTAAATAACACACTTCTAATTATGATATAAAAAACATAAATATTTAAGAATCGTACAAATATTTGGACAAGATTATATCACGAAATCCAGCTATAAATAAACATACATACATATGTGTTGCTCTTGTACCAGGCTAGTCTTTCAATCTTCAAATTTTTACCGAAATCTGAATATGTGTGCTCGTCAATAATGTAGAGTTCGAATGCCTCATGCTTAATATTTTATATCTTATTTACGACAGCGATGTCCTGTATGTTATATGTATATATAAATATTATGTTACTAGCTTTTGTAATATTTCTTTTTGTTTCTAATTTCTAACCTTTTGTTATCTACAGGCTGTCTCACATGTACTTTTCCTCGTGTTTACTTGGAAGCTAATGGCGATAAGAGCTTACAATAAAATCCAGTGAAATGAACACGATATTGCATAAAATGTAGTTATTGCAATAATATCGGCATAAATGTCATGTCACCCCCCTCCACCCACTTAATTTTTCAAATGGAATTCCTTCTTGTTTTGGGAAATTGTTGGTTGCTAGCACATTTAGAAATGCTCCAATTACTGTAGAGAAAAAAGAAAATTTTGAGAAAGAAGAAGAAAGAAAATGTTATTTTTATTGGTATACAATTATCTAAGATTTCATTAAACTACATTTGGACATACAAACACTAAAACCCCTCCTTTTTTATAATAAATAAAATAAATCTAACAACATGACTATATTTTTAAGACTACTAACAACCAAAAACTATATTCAGCTATCGGGTATCTCTTCCTCTCCCTATTTTAGTAGCAGAATTATGTGCACAATATTGTCTCCATTTTTGTAGCACAAATCCAAAATATTTACACCACCACTCTATCTATTGTAGCATCCACTTACTGTTATACCGAATAATAAGTTTACCTATATGTTAAAATTATTATTAGTACTATTACTATTATCTGGCTATCAATGTAATTTTAACATACGGATACCCATAATATATGAATATGTTCAAAAGAATGTATTTAGAATTGTCTCCGCCAATAAATTTAATATTAGTCTCCAGAAAATATTAGCCAGAAAAGGAAATATAATTATAATCAAATCAACTTGTTTGTAGTCACTGTATATTTCTACGATGAATTGAAATACATACAACCTTGGCCAAATGTGTTAGACACCCTCATAAAACCCCATTATTATAAGTATTATTACACTTCCAAGAAAATGAGCATCGAATTTATACTTAATTTACATATTTAGTGCTTACTTTTGGACAATAGGTAAGCAGGCAGCAATGTTTCGATTTTAAATATTAGTGTATTATCGATGCGATTGGAGAGAGGTGTGTGTTTGGAGTTTATAACCAGGATATTTTGTGTTGGATACTTTCACTTTTATCGATTAAACTTAATTTAGTAAAACAATGCTAAAAGTTTGTGAATTAACCAAAGTAGAACGTGAGCAAACAGTCCTACTTAAGACACAAAGTAAGACTTTAATCGCTTTAGCGAGAATAATGAAGTATTCGCGATGTGCGGTTCGTATCACCCTGCAACGATATGAATAGTGGATCCTCAACAAATCGACCAAAAAGCGGCCGGAAGCGCCTTTCGAACCTATAAAAGTAAACGGTGTTCAACACAATTGGCCAAGACTGTACATATTTACATTGGATAAACCGGTTAGGTTTTCATGATATATTCTGTAACAAAAAAATTTTTGTCATCTAGCCATGATGTACTACGGTAATGTCATGTAAGTTTCGCTGTTAAATTTGATGGATATTGCTTACATCGATTAAAGTATTTGCGAATAATAATGTTTTTTTTTTCTTATTGCCAGGCTGCAGATTATTTTCTTCTTGAACTGAAATTATAAACCATACTTATGGCAGATTGTAATAGAAGTTTTCGGATTATGTTTAGGTTAAGCCAATTTATGTTAACTTTTTACCAAAATACATATTCGGATAAAAAGCATATTATTACGTAAATATTTCGGCAGTAATGTTACCATATCAATTTTTTTAAATATATACCTAGTTAGTGTCGTTTCTTAGAATTTATCCGAAAAACATATCTTGTAGTATCGGTTAACAATCTCAATTCAACACTTTTTGTACCAGTTATTGTCTTTTAAATGTAGACTTTAGAAACATTTTATAGCTATTTTCAACATATAGCTGATATGAAGTTGGTTTACACTAAATACTTGCTTTAGAGTAATGAATTATAAAAAATTATAACAGAACGGAGAAAATTGGATAAAAATTAATTTCTTAATTTCTTGTCGCAAATGTAAATGCGACTCTTTCTGAAACTTCACCACTGGTATTATTACATTTTATATACTTTTTAAACTGCAGAAGCATCCTTGTTATAAACGAGATATACAAAAAGTAATCCGAAATAGAAATACTACTAATATGTATATTAAGTCCAAGTATAATATGAATGAGTCATCTACTGTGAAGGGAACTAAACTACGTGCCCAAGGGATTTTACAGGAATTTATAATCTAAGGGGCCGGCAACCCTTCTTTGATGTAATTGCTATGGAGCACTGATGGATGCTTTCACTGTTATTTAGTACATAGTCAAATGATTATATGCAGAACTGTCGCTTTCTTAATTTTATGTATGTTGTTTATCTTACATCTGCAGCAACTTCCTATGAAGATTATCTCATAGAAGTGGTTACGTCCGCAAATTGTATCGGGAGTTCGCTAATTTGTGTAGCTGTAAACCATTGTATTTTTTTGTTGCCCTTCGCCGGCTGTAGCCAACATGCTACCGTTCTGCTGCTGCCGGTTGTAGTCTGCATTACAATAACGCTTAATCAGGAAGTGGGCACGCTCTGGAATGTCACATAATATTTTTTCCAACGCTAGTCAATACTCTGCTTTGTGTCCTGCGTTAACTGAACTCACATAAAGTGCATAAATAGAGGTATTATTGCGAAATTGTACTGCATCTATGTTGCAATTAATATAATACATGATATGTATGTACATACATATGTATAGTTATGTCCATGGAAATATAAATCTCTAAAATCGTGGGATATTTGTAAGAAATATCAAATATAAATAAAGTTCGATAAATTAGCAAGTTTAGTGGTATTATGTAGAATTTTTCATGTTTTTACTCATGTGCTTTTTTACCTAGCGCATTAAAATATTAATTTTTTTTGCGATAAGATAATACATAGGTACATCGGCCTTTATTTATTTATTGTAAGAAATACAAAAATACTGGAGCAACGCTTTATAAAAATGACTTAATTGCAAGTAATGAACTGTAATTATAGAAACTCGTGCAAAAAGGACAATTATACCTAGACCATATACAAATATTATTATTGCATAAGCAACGTTAAAGGCCCAGATTAAAAATAATTTTAAATTGAGTAATATTATGAGGTTTCTTCAAGAACAATTGACGGTATCAGTCAGTATGTGTATAACTTGTAGTTGAGCTTGATATACTTTTAAGCTCTTATGAATGCTGCTTATGAACAACAAATACGAGATTTCCATTGACAGTATCACAATCACAGTGTACCAAAAAAGTCAATATTACAATATAAAAGCTTAATTCATCAGTGAGATGCTTTTTGTAGCTTTCAAATTCGGTGATGACATAAGTAAGTAGTGAATTTTAAGTGAAATAATTATTTTTCATTTAATAATATGGGAGAAGACTAATTCTAATTTCTGCATTTAAAACAATTAAAAAACAGGAAAGTGCAAGGGTTTCAGTTTAACAAAAAATTATCGATAAAATTATTTGAAAGAGAAAATTAATAAACTCTATCTTAAGAACATATGCACAGAAGATTCTTTGCTTTTTGAACACCCTTATATTTTATTGTAACTTCAATACCGTAATATCTTTCTAAACTCCTTATGCCTAAATTGAAACGATAATGATCACAAAATAGGTTACGTATGCAGCACTCAAAAGCTTTGACGTCTATGCCTACTATAATGTGTGTGTACCCTTTTAAATCCGGTCTAACTCCGCTGTATCATGATATATATATATACATACGCTCTTATATACACACAGACGTACTACATACATATATACGTACGTCTTTTTCTGTCATGTAATTTTTCATGGCACAGATTACTATTATAAAAATTGCATTGATTCACTTTTAAACCAGCTTGAGCGTTATGAACATCAACCTAATAATAGGAATAGCTAGTATGCTTGAGCATATGTATACACTGTTAACTAAATGAGCGTAATATATTGGAGTTAGGAAGTATATACACCGGTATGTACACAAAATTGACACTATTCTGAACTGGTTGGTTTCTTCACATACTGAACATGAAGTCAAATTAATGGATACCACCTATATTCTTTCGATGTACATCTTGTAGGTCAAAAACGATAAAAAAAATAATGAGCACGGCATTCGGCAAATTGATAATAACAGTACTTTTTTTTATTTTTGATAAGGATGAGTCAACACAATGCAGTGGATTTATTTTGGATGAACAAAAAGATTAAGATTGGAGAAATCATCAATCAAAACAAGTTTGTTATGCTTGTTTTTTGGTTTAGTTTCGTATCCGTATTTTAACTAGATAGTCATCTTGGTTACGATCATCATTATCATAATTTCTAAGTAATTTCAGCGCTCAAACGTTTTGACATTTAATACTTACCTTGTTTTCCCATGTGTTTTGATCATCCAAGTTGTTTCTTCATGGCTGTTTCTGCCTGTATTAAGTACAGTGATGTGCTTTAGTACTGACTTATCCCTCGAGGGCAGTCGGCTATCTATTTGACTCATCTCTATTGTACATAGAGGTTATATTTATAAGTTTTATGGCACTTTTGAATTAGTTTTAATGCACATCACGGTACATACATCCTGTGATTCTAGGCTATGTCATCTATTCTACTTCATGTCAATTCTTATTATTATCTCTTTCGATTTGTAGTTTTTAGCTTCATTTTGATTTTTGGAATTAGTGTATTCCATTTTTTCGTTATTTTGACCGCAAGGTTAAGATTATTTGTTATAGATGTACTTAGTATCCCAAAGGTGTATTAACCAAGTAACCTTGGATTTTGTGTGCATATATACTGACATGCTGTTACAGCGATTTCTGAAAATGATACAATTAGCATTTACAAACTGTTGGTACACTGATCTGAAACTCTGTCAGTAAACACGTTGACGACCCAATTTATGCTATTCGAATCTGCAGGCAAACTGCTTTGATGCCATAAATCTTCATATACAGTTCAACATAAACAGAACACAATGTATCTGTTCCCCTTCTTGGATATTTGAGATGAACGTCTTGTCATTGTCTACTATACTAAGCCAACCTTCCTTTTAGTAAAATACCTCAAACTACTTTTTTAACCATTGTGTAAATATGAAGTTAAATACACTTACTGCGTTAAATAGATGATCCCCAATTCTCTGAGACAGAGTATCCGCAAGATTTTCTCAATCTACCGTTTTTCATTCCCCATTGAACCTCATTATTGCTAATAGTATTTAACTTTAATAACTTCATTCTACAGATAAACCGTTTGTTAAATATTTTAAGTTTCTATTTATTTCATATTGTTTAAAAAAAAACAG
Organism: Holotrichia oblita; assembly: GCA_023690525.1. Lineage (NCBI taxonomy): Eukaryota > Metazoa > Arthropoda > Insecta > Coleoptera > Scarabaeidae > Holotrichia > Holotrichia oblita. The sequence continues at coordinate 84,912,671 of CM043018.1, forward strand.
TTGTCTTGTATAAATAAAATATTTAAATTGTAAGCAAAATATGAGAACATAATTCGACGTTGGAATTAACATACAGTTAAAATTCTGGCTTTTGATTGGAAAGTTCTGTACCGATTAACGCGCACAATCTGTATTAATGCATACAGACATACGGTATTTTGTTGGTATATTTCTAGCGTGATGGATATTCTTACAGCTTTATTAGTGCGATGTCGATATCGGATTATTGACAGGTGAGTAATAATCTACGTATCGAAAGGGCTAGAATTAGGTCATACGTCAATCGGCGAACCGCTAAAAATAGTGTTTGTTATGGGGGAAGTGGATTTAGTACGTAATATGTGTATAAGAAGAGATGGAAAGAAACGTGTTTGTATTATAACAAATAACTTTTGGCAGGCTTTAGAAGTTAACGAGATGTTTGGGCTATCTAAGATTCATTGAAAAAAAGCTTTTAGTTTGTTCTAAATGTTTAAATCACAAGGAAAGGTCAGATTGATTTTGAAAAGGACGTATAATTAATATATAGTATAAAAAAAGTAAAAGGCTGCCAATGATGTAGGGGAGGCGCGAACA
>CM043018.1:84913746-85156315 GCA_023690525.1 Holotrichia oblita
TTCAGGGTACAGATCAATGATTAGCATTTAGATCAAATTTAAACTTGAAAAATGGAACCAATATATTTCAATTATCTACAGGAAAATTACGACCATTAAATAGTAAAGAATGCATATGCAGAATAGATTTACACAGATAAATCAACTTATGTGATTCATCCGAGATGGTTTTAAACTGCTAATATTCAAGGTATATTCAAAACTTTATCGTATCATCGAAGACGAAAACAAATTTATTATGATTTTTGAGTGGTAAAAAGTGTAAGAACAAATTTTTATATTTACAATGTAATTTATACATTTATATCATATCTTGCACGAGGAAAACAAACCAGCGTTCAACAAATGACACAACAAAAAACATAAACTTGTACTAAGATTTTGTGTCTAATATAATACGAGTTTGTATCTAAAGTATTATATATTATAGTTTCAATAATTATCAATAAATGTTTAACATAAAAGCAGTGTAGGCACGAAAATTATGATGCATCAAGTAGAACCTATACATATATATAGAGACAAAAGAAAAGTATAATCAATCGCAACCATCATTGAAAAACTGCAGTGATACATACACAACCAAAGAAGAAACCGCTTGCTTGACCTGAAAAAGATTCGAAAGACGTTTTACCATTAAGAGTACTGTAAAATATTTGATCTAATTGTTAAATAAATGCACGAACGAATTATTTTATCAATTGTTATATTTTCTGCACATCAGCTCATAATTGTTTAGTGGATATTTATGTGTACACAATGCATCGTGTTTTTTTTTATTTTTGGTTTTGTTTAAAGAAAAACAAGAATAAAAACATGCCCTTTTCTTGTGAGCATTATCTAACCAATATTCCTGCATGAACTTGCGGAAGCAATGAATAGCAATTGCTAAAGTTCTATCGGTTCGTTCGAGCGAATACACAAAAGCAATGCGTTTTATTTAGACGATACCTATTTTCGAAAATATTGTTTTTGTCACATGCAAATATACAGTGTGTCCCCGGATCGACGCATGAATAGGTATTTATTTTCATAGAACACTTAAAAAATAAAACAACACAAACATTTCCTTGGCATACTCCTTGGCACAACTTATTAATCGGAACAACTTTTATCAACAACATTTCATTGTATCTCCTGCAGAAACATTTTATTAGTGGTTAACTTTTCTGAGGATTTTCAAAGTATGTTCGACCTTCTTAAAATTTTGCATACTTGCATAGTTTATTATTCTGAATAACTTTTCTTAATAACATTTTGTCGTACCTCGTACAAAAAAGGTACTTCATTAGTAATAAGAACTACCTTTTGTAAATTTCCAAGGCAAAAAATTTACAGGCTCTTATACCTATTCATGCGTCGATCCGAGGACACACGGTGTACTGAGCATGTACAAATATGTAAAATACTATTCTTAGGTATTTTGTACACCGAGACTCTTTTAGAAGATTGATCCTTTACAACCTTTATTTCAATCTAAAGTTATACTTTTTGATGAATGATAGGTTACTACTACACACACCATATCGTGCTTACATGCGAAAACTGCTCTCAGTATGGATTTGGATACGGCCATTTAACAGTGATAGCGATAGCATTCGTATCACTTCTCTGACCATCTAATTCATAATGGTATTTTGTTTAACATTTGAAAAGGTATGCATAAAATGAATAAGGATGAAAAGCATAATTAAAGTTGAAGAAAATAGCTGTAAAAATGGATAAAACAGGTTTTTACTATAATTACCGTTTGTTATTATTTGATTTGGTTCAAAAGACAATTCTCCATCATTTTCTCCTAAGCAGGCATAAAGAGTCCGAACTCGTCTGTAAAATAAAACAAAAATATCCATAAGTTTCTTTCTGCGATATCATAAAATAAGAAAAAATGTTAATCTATTAATTGCGCATGTACCATGAAAAGAAGGTATGAAATAAACGCAATGCGCCTATTGATTTTATTTTTAATGTTACTCCTCAGAATTTAGTCAAGCTTATTCACTGTTGAATAACATGTGTAGTTGTAAAATGCTTATCAAACCTTATTTACACGTAATTAAATTTATAAGAACATAGCGACCTCATAATCAATCAAACCAAGTTTTATACCAAGTATAAACGACGATATACGACGATGTAAACATGTAAATATTGCAAAGTTGGTAATATACCAATTACACATTTGTATTACAATTGGAGACTTACAACACCGACATCCAAGAATTGTAAAAAAAAACGAAAACTTAAAAAAATCCACTATTACTCTTTAAAATAGATTTAATTGTACGGATAAAAAACTTATGAATGGGGGACATATTCTGTTTAATTATAGAGTTACAGCGTTATCTCGATTTTTCTTATAGCAAATCCAACGAATTACATGAGAAAGGTATACACATATTTCCGTTATTTATATAACGCGTTATAACTAGAACTGCCATATTGATGCTATATACATAACCGCAAATATTTCGCGCGTTATCGGGTTTGCGATCGGCAGTTAGCCATGTGAATGGAAGAAACTTTGAATTACAAATTAATATGCAGTCGTGTATAAATATGATAGGATCGGTGAGGTCACTTAATGTGGATTTAATTTTCTTGTAATTTAAATTAAATGCGAAATTAAATGTGTACGCTGCTGGAATATGAGTCGAGATTTGCCACATCTAGTTATACCTACATCATCTTATTTCACTCCCCTATGTTTGTATTTCGCGGAATATATCAAGAATAAGATACAACAATTGCAGTATGCCGAAGAAATTCGACATAATAGGTAAACAATACAAATAAATATTAGGGAGTATTATAAAAAGTTTTTATTGTTTTTACAAATATGTACATAATGACGTTATAACCAATTCAGCAATTAACCGGTAGTTCAATTAATATAATTCTGAAAATATTCTTCTTTAAAGCTTGAGCTGATATGCCAACTACTGCATACGATCTGCTACTTCATTGCAGTTATTGGTAATTGTTGCATGTTATCCTTGATGAGTGAGATCAGGTGATGCAGTTATAATGTGTTATACAAATGAATGTTTACGCGTTTATATCTGTTTTATGTAATATCTTGGGTTACTTGTAACAACAATCAAAATAAAGCTGTAACTTTATCACTAAACGAAATAGGCCTATCAGTTTTTATCCATGAAATAATCTAATTTAGCTTACCAAAGATTGAATAAAATTATATATGATATCCTGTATATATCACTACAAGTATCATCGTGATGTGTAAACTTCGCCAATTTGCTACACATACCAATGGCTTACGCATGTAATTTTACATTTAATTTATATTTATAATTTTAAATATGTACGCACTTTATTCACCATCGGTCGATTAAGTAAGTTCACCGCTCGTGGCATATTTATATTCGACATGATCTGCATACTAATTTGCAATTCAAGGTTGTTATTTTTCGGCCGTACGCAAACCCGACAACGCTCGAAATATCTCCTGCATTGCGTGTGGTAAGCATATGCCACGTTCAGTGATGTATTTGATAAATATATCACATGTATAATAAAATGTTAATTAAAGGTTATCACATTCACATACTTGCTTTCCATGTGTACGACGTCAATATGATTGTATGGATGTTCACAAAATATGTTATATTGCAAATGGTTTCTTGGGAATAAACAAGTATCGCCGTCAAAAGGGAAACTTTACCGAGATACCGGTATCATTTGTGCTGGTACAAATTAAGATATCACAACATTCTAGAGAACCATACCATTGAAGGATGGGGGAGGAGGACTTATGACGCAATCATGACATAGCACAAGTAACCTTAACCGTTAATCGGGTTAATTGTGATATGAGTATATCTCTTTAAAGTTTTTAAAATAAAAGTAGGATATGTAATCGCATGTCATCATACCGGTATGCTTAGGGGTCTCGCTAAAATTTCACAAAAGTAACGTTCAGTTGACTGGTTACATTGATTTTAAACTTTCAAGAATCAACAAAAAAAAATTGAATGGAAAAGGTTTTAATGTAAGCAAGCTTTATGAGCATTTACAAAAGAAAATAAAGACAATAGTGTTTTAGCGTGCACTGGATGGTGATTATGCTATAACATAAATCAGTAATTAAAAATATATAGAAAACTGAACAATTTTCTTTCGCCATCGTACTTTATAATAATTAGAAGCCAAAAGTTATGCAAAAGGAAAACAGAAATATGTAGGTTTTCTGACCTAAATATGTTTTTTTGTCATGAAAGATATGAGAATAAAAAAAATAGAGTGAAATATCAAAGCAGAGACAGCATTACAGAAATGAAACGTAGGTATTTAAGAATTATACACAACACTACTATCTTCACTGCGCGTTACGGATTGTATACTGTTTATAAATCTCTTCGATTTTATATAAATAATAAAACACAAAACTCACAATTATTTCTCTCAACGGCAATGTTAACACTAAACGTGACTGATTCATAAAAAAATTGACAATTACATATGTATGTAATAAATGACATTTATTAATTGTCCACTATGCCACACAAGAAATGTACGTGAAAGTATAATTTCTTAGCGTATTAAAATAAATTAATATACTACAAATGAACATTTGGATACATGATGACTTTTGATCGATTTAAAACAATTATTCTGGAAATATTAGCAATGTGTTGCATGTAGCTCCATCTCTAGCGGTTTCAATTTTCTAACATTTTGTTGCAGATTTAGACATATTGAAAAGCGTAAAATTTACGAAAAGAGTAAGAGACAGATATAAATATATAAAAAAAGAATAGAAGAGCCGGTACATTTCTCAATCCTAGTGCGGTATCTGTGCCTAATACTAACTGAATAATTCCAGAAACAGTGGCGCATTCTTTCTTTTAATAATGGTAAAAATATGAAAATCTATACGAATTAAAAATGACTACTACGACATCAATAGAACCCTTACCGTACAGGCGTAAATGAAGGACTAGATCTACCACTAGATGTCGCTGATGTTGAAATGTTAGTTTTCCATACCGCATCGCAAGCTCTGTTTGTGTTAATGGAATAAATTCAATGTTAATGCTCACATTATATTGTAAAAGAATGAAGCTAGAGCATGTTATAAAATATACGAAAGGGTAGATTGCAAAAAGTATGTTTTAAAAGTAACACTTACACTGCACCCTGAGCTCTATAACTCTTTGGATATGGCATTCCTATATTACTCCGTTTACTTTTCTCGGGTGATATACTCGTATAGCCTATATTATTCCCACTATCCCTTGAATTTGAGGATACTGATTCATTTGAACTGCTAGCACTATTTTGTTCTAAAAACACAGGGCACATCGGTTTTGCAACAATTTCACAAACAAAAGAACTCACCTAACTTTCCATATATTCTAAAGTTTGTAGGACTACAACTTTGCATCCCCGGAATATTGCTTTCTGATTGACTTGATATCCCTGAACTTCCTAATTTTTGCATCTTTCGATGATGTACTGTTTGGTGGGTGTTATTAGGTAATCTTTCACTTCTCGACATATTGTAATACATGGAAATAGTTTGTGGATCATGAACATTGCATAAGCTCGCAGAAATATTAGCAGGCCCAGTAGTAGGTTCAACATAAGTCCTCACAGAACACGTATAAGGCTGATAAGTTCTTGTGCTATTATTAATATGATTCGACGGATACGTCTTAATTGGGTTGTAATTATTCTCTGGACTATCGCTAGTTATGTAGATTGGTGATACATGGCCGCCAGTGTGACCAAGTGAAACAGAATTACCAAGAGGACCGCCAGTTCCTATGTGGTTGATGTTATTCGTGTAGTTACTACTTTGTGGTGATAACTTTTCTGGTGATGTATTATTTGTAGGTTCTGAATTGAAAATTTTATCATAATTTTCGATTAGAATCTCTACAACGATATTATAGAATTTTAAATCCATTATGGATGCTACTGTTTCTTCTTCTGGTCGTAAGAGAGTTGGTCCAAAACACACACCCAAATTACTGACGGTCATTAAGTTTTTATCACTTTTTGAAACCACTCTAGAGAGCAAAAGAAAAAAGTCATAATCAAACTGGAAAACGAATAAGTACAGGAATATTGCTCTGTTTTTTTGAAAGATACTTAAATATTTTTTATAATTTGAAAAGATTATGAAAGCAGAAAACGTACCTAGTTAAATGCTTGACTAATATCTTCAAGATATCAAAATTCAATTTCGGTATCCTATACACCAACGCATGAACATCATTCACTCTCATCTGTCTCGAATCATTTTCTGCAACATAACATTAAAATATACTTTTGTAGTAAGATATGCAAACAAAATCGTAGAAAATACACTTACTAACAGCCGCTATGAATCCATTATGATATCTATAGGTCATTAATGGTTCTGGAAGATTTCTCAAATAACTTTTCAAAGCACTTGTGATGGTTTTCGTTTCCCATTCCTGTGAATCATCTAAATTTGTTAATTTCTCATTTTTCCGGCGATCCAAACCCGTATTTAGTAATTTGGTCACTTTTGAAGCGACCCCTACCACTCTATAGATACCCTGCTCTTCGAGACCACGACTTTCTAAGACCTCAATGCATCGTTTTACAAAATTGATGCCTACATCGTCTAGAACGCGTTCTTCGTTATTTTGCGGTTTACCGGTTGAAGTATACATCTGAAATAAAGTCAAATGTCAGATAAATGTCAGATCTTGAATATTGTAATATGATCAACAAATTGTTGATATACCACATTTCAATTCATTACCTACATAATATAAGCTAACAGGGCAACAAATGCGTAATTCGTACAGGTAACTGATTTCGTACCTAATTAACGCAGTATTATTATAAGGGTAAGACACAAATAAATAATAAAAATTATTAATTATTTTAATAATAGTTCTTTACCTGTAATATTTTATAATAAAGGATAGCATTATTATTAGGATTAACATAAACAAAGTACGGCAACATAAAGATAAATAGAGGATTAAGACTAAATATAAATAGGTGGGATAGGTGAATTAACGGTGATTAAAATAGTAGTAGGGATAACAAATAAATAGAATTTGATATTAAAATTATCAATTTGTTCTGTTATAAAAACTTAATAATAGACTAAGTTGTAAGAATAATATTCAAATTTATAATAAAATATTTAAACTAAAGCTAGAATATCAAACAAGCAGAAATCCGGATTAATATTAATGGCGTGATAGATGAGACCAATAATACTAAGACAAAATAAATTTGAGGATAAGATGGTAATGATTTACGGCAAACATGCTAAGTGTATGGAATCGGTATATTACCATCAGTGTGGTTGGTTGACACCTTCTTGTTAAGCGGGGGGAGTACATATTCATCTATTCTCTCATTTTTATCGTGCGAAAGTATGCAATATGTCCGGGTTAAAAATGACAAAGGCGTATAAACTTTTTATTGTAGTTTTCTGATTGATACCTCACTTGCAGTTTGCAGTGCCCATTACAATATTATTTATGTATTTATTTGAACTATAATATTCTAATTGTCTTTTTATTACAATGTGAAGCTACTAATTTATAGTAACTGTTAAAAAATGCTTGTAAGTGGTTTTAATCTCTCCGACCTCGTCAGCACTCTCCAAATGCAAGATCTAATTTCATTGCAATTCACCACTCAACATGTATTTTTTTATTATTTTTTTATTTTTTATTATTTTATTTTATTTATTTTTTAAGAAGCAAAATAGGTTTCCCCAAAATATCTCAATCTCCTAACATTCAGCGTTATAAAGAAGAGTGGCTCTAGATAAATGGAGAATTCAGACCAACATTAGTATTTTGGCGACAGCAGTAAAAAGTGCCAGGATGTCTGGAGTTTAATCTAGGAATATTGAACACGACTTTCTCTAGAAGAGCAGGACAATGGATGTTGCTATTAACTATCTTGTGTAATGTATTGAGATCATTTGACTTTCTTCTATCTTCCAAAGATAACAAATTATATCTCAGCAAACAAAGTGAGTAATCGCACTCTTTCAATTCTATTAATATAGATATTATAATAAGGATTCCAGATCACGCACCCGTATTCCAGTTTAGAAACTATTAATAATTTATATAGATGAATAATACAGAATCTGTCTGTAAAGGCCTGAGATATCCGAATTATGAAACCCGACATTTTAAAACTAGCCCTGACTATTGCATCAATATGATATTGAAAGGATAATTTAGAATCAAATATAATTCCGAGATCTCTAATATTTGTAACCTCAAAGAGAAGATTGTTACCAATGGGGTAATTGTATTGAATTGTTATTTTCTTTTTAGTAAAACGAAAAAAATTGCATTTTTGTATATTAAGAAAGAGCCTATTTTTCTCACAATATTGTTCAACATTATTCAAGTCTGACTGAATCCTTCGACAATCAGCAAGGCTACCAACCTCAGAGTATAACTTAAGATCATCTGCGTATAATGAGAAATGAGAATGTTTTAATACCGCGCCAACGTCATTGATGTATAGAATAAATAACATGACGTCACATCCACATACTCAGACCTCGCCCCATTTACAACTACAGCCTGCTTTCTGTTTCTTATGTACGACTCGATCCATCTTAATAAATTTCCATGAAATCCAATAAATTTTAATTTTTCAATCAATGATGATGATGATTTATGATTTATTTTATCAAAAGCTTTTTGAAAATCTGTAAAAACAACATCTATGTACTTGTGATACTGAGTCAATCGTACTATAAAGAAAGTTAGTATATTCTAATAAATTTGTTATTGTAGATCGATTTCCACAGAACCCATGTTGCTGTCGTATAATTATATCTTTAATTTCAGATTTAATTGCCGAGTTGATAAATACATTCAAGAATTTTTCCAAAAACAGGCTGCTTCGAAATGAGGCGATAATTACTAATATCATTTATAGCACTTTATGCACTGGCGTGACCAACGTCCGCTTCCAACTATCAGGAAAGACCCCACTATGGAGGGATTTATTAAATAAAATAAATGGAGGAGTACTTAATGTTTTGGAGCAAGATTTAACAAAGTGAGGATGGATCCCGTCCGAACCAGAACCCTTATGTTCATTGATTGACTCAAGTGCATGAGCTATGATGTCTATACTAATTTCAGATAAACCAATTACCCTGGAAGGATTTACATCATTTTTAGCAACATCAGTCACGCCACCCACCTCAGGCTCAAATACCGAATGAAAATACACATTAAACAAATTAAACACATCATATATATTATTCGCTGTTAGCTCATTATAGTTCTTAAACTGAGGAATAGATGCTGTTTTGCGTTTAGATGATACATATGACCAAAAGTATTTGACGTCTTTTTTAACGTTTTGTTGTACTGATAACAAATAATTTAAATAATCTTGATCAACTGCTTGCTTAAAACGACGTCTTAATAAAGAAAATCGATTTGGTTATTATATTTTTTCCACCGGCTATGAGCTCTGCGGTTTTGATTATATATTTTTATTGTAGTGCTTGTACCAAGAAGAAAATTCGAAGATTTTCTCGGGCTGGGCACACACAAACGCACAATACGATTCAATTCATTATAAAATACATTTACTGCGTTTCAATTTCACCCTAATTTATTGCAGATATTAAATGATTTACCTCATTATAATTGGCTTTTCTAAATTGCCAGTAATCGCATGGTACAAAAGAAAAACGCGAAATATTAGATGGAGTATGTAACAAGAAAATAATGGATTTATGGTGTTGGTCCTTAGTTACTAGTGGTTCATCAACCGCAATTAAGTCAGATACCAGAGCATTTCGAATTACTAGGTCTAAAATTCTATTATTAGTATTTGCAACATTATTGTATTGATAAAATTTTTAAAAAGACAATGAATTAAGTAAAACGTTTTCCTTCCTTCCTTATAAAAAAAAATGTATTGCAAAACATTTGCGACAATGGAGTAATTCTAACTTTACCATGGCGCCACATATTGAAAACAACGAGAAATGCCAATAAAAACAAAAAAAATGCCAATAAAAACAAAAAAAATGCTAGGCGCTTATGGTATATTGTTGGAATGACACTGCAAATGAGTGCAATGAAAATAGATCAAGCATTGGAAACGGATGGTAAGCCGCATATGGAATCACCACTTGACTGCTTAGCAAATCTCGACATCTAGCGAGAATGACAATCCACAAATTGTCTAAGATAAATCGGTATCTGCGGTTACCGATCTATGTTATTTGACACGCGGTAGTGCTACTTCCGACCTTGTCCACTAGAAGGTTGGAATCAGTTCCATTGTCGCAGGTGTTTTGCAATATATGTATGTTGATTGACGAATTGCGATGAAATTAGGTCTTGCATACTCCGTTTACAATGCTTGATCTATTTGCATTGCACTCGTTTGCACAGTAATTCCAACAAAATACCATAACCGCTTATTACAGACATTTTTTGCTTTTTTTATATTGTGGCATTTCTCGACATTTTCAAATGTTATTTAATACTCTACGAAGCTGGTTGAACAAAAACATGTTTTATACTAATTAATGCAAATACTTACAGGTTCCTTTCCGTCCATAATGTCCATCCAAGATTTTCTATCAGTTTCCGATAACGCTTGAAATGTATAAACTATGCCAGGTCTTGAATCAACTTGTAAGTCGAAACAAAACCTCTTATCTATTGAATCTGACATTCTTCTTACACAAGATATCAACAATAATTCTTCCTGCAACGCTAACTAGAACAAAAAAAACAATAAAACAAAATGCTTAAAATAATGTGGATGCAATAGTACTGAACTTACTGATTTCGACGTAAGTTGATTGTAAGGTAACATAGTGAATTTTTTGGTTTCCTTGTCGTATGTACAATAGTATTTGGTCCACGTCGCCCCAAACGCTTCTAGAATTCAATCAAAATAAAAAATACATAAATACAATAAAAATTAAGTTACTTTTTTCTAGTAAGAAGAGATACCCTTCTTTTTTTCCTTTAGTATTACGCAACGGTTCCTCTTGCGTTTGTTTTTGTACCTCTGCCATGCGTTTTCTTAATTTACAGCTGTAATCTTCAAAATTGTCGCGTGTCTTCTGTATTTTACATTGCAGATCGAACATGTAAGGTTGGAAATCTTTGGCTACTTCATAACCCTGGACATACATTAAGAAAGTTATTTATTGTTCACTTTCAGAGAATAGCTAAATGATATAGGCAACTATTAATAAAAAGTGCCAATGTTTATAATTGGAAATATACATATATTTGCGTCTACTACAAAGGTTCTGCGTTTTGGGCAACTAACCATTTAAAATTTGTTTTATTACTATTTGTCAATATATGTATGCATATCGTCTATATACATTTTATTCATATGTTCTTACGTTTTTGTAGTAGGTGCAGCTGCAGCCGCTTCCCAAGTTGTATTACTTATCGATACTACCTACTGCAAATGCGTGTAAATTGTGTATAGTGGTGAGCATAAGTCACCTGGCAAATTTCCACAAATTAAAAAAAAAAGTACTAATTTTAAAAAACGATAACACAAGATTAAAAACGTTGGTTTCCTTTCATTATACCGCAAAAATATTTAATAGGTGTTCAAAATATTCACCGTTTATTCACCGTATCGATACACTTAAAATAACGTTTCTCAATCGAATTAACAATATGGGCGAGCATCGCGAGGTCTTCATTGATGATATCAAACTCGATTGATATCCAATGTTTGAGATCTTCGACGTTTGCGATTGGATGCGCGAAAACCAGGTTCTTCATCAGGCCCCAAATTGAAAAGTCCATCGCTGTAAGGTCCGCAGACATTGGGGGCCAAGCAATGCAGCCACCTCTACCGATTCATCCTCGGAAGTGCTGCGTATGTGATTTGTGGAAAAGCATCCTAACTTACTAACTGACGCATGTCCTGTTTTCAAGGCTGCCAGGTGACTTATGCCCACCCCGTTATGTAAATCTGTTTCAGTGACTTTGTTACAACATCGCCTCGCCGTAAATAATGTTGCGCTATTAATTATGTCCCAGCAGCGAATAGTAGTTCAACCAAAATACCGATCTAGCAAGACGTGACCATAAGCTTTGTCAATAAGATTCAAGGTCCGAACCTTACATACTACCCTACCTCTAGTTAGCCGCTGATACTACTACGACTATCGAGCAGTTGATTATTATGATTTTCCAATATTATATGCATTTACAATAATAATTTCATATGTTCGATTATGTGCATTTTATGAGATATAATGACAACGATAAATATGACAACAAAAATATATATAGTCGCATGAAGTCTCCTGATGTTAAATATTACAAAACAAAATATATTTTTTCTTCAAACGTCAATAAAACTGACATTTCTCGACTGAGTAGTCGGCAAAGTGTCACTTTTCCTCCGCCGGAGGTTTACTTTTCACTTTTCCGCCGTCGGAGGGAAATAGTATATTATACTATAAGGGAGAGAAATGCGTTATTTTGTTTGTTCTGTTACCAATAATCTTCGAAGTATTGGGTTTAGGTCAGATAAGTCAACTGGCTATTGTAACATCATGATGTCAATTGACAAAATTTAATCAACGGTGGACAGAATGGTCCCTATTAAATTAATTGAATTACTCGCATTGGATTAGGTTTTTTAGTTTGCGATTTCCGCATAGTCACGTAATTTTGATTTGGTTTTGCAGTTATAGTATATTATACTATAAGGGAGAGAAATGCGTTATTTTGGCAGAGGTGCAATTTGAAGCCCGAGGTCTACAATGCACCGAGGACAAAATAGCATCTCTCCCGAATGGTATATACTATTTTTTCTACGGTCTCATTAACTTAAAAACACATATTTTGTCATTATGAAGTAAGTAGCACCAGAATTATTGTATTCGGATTTGAGCATTTATTTAGCAGTCGTTGAGTTATTGTCATAACTACAAAATAAACAAACAAAAAGAATTGTCACATTAAGGTGCTAGTTTGGTTTAGTTTAAAGTTTGTTTAGTGCACAATCAATAATTGTGAGTCGGAAGAGATTGTGGAGGCTGCAAATATTGCAATAAGCAATTTGCTGCCTACGAAGTAAAGATCTTCATACGATATAGACTACAATTGGTTCAAAAAGTGGTGCGCCGAGAAAAATGTTCAAGTATACAGCGAGAATCTTTGGTTGGCATACTTCAGTGAAAATGCAAAGAATTACAAGTCTTCCACATTACGGGCGCAATATTCTATGGTTAAGTCATGCTTGATAATTTACGACAACATAGATATAAGCAAATTCCCCAAGCTGAACCGGTGACGGATATCAAGCGAAAAAATCGAAAATATTGACAAAGGGTGAAATCGACCGTTTTCTATCAAGTTCAGATGACAAAGAATTCTTAATGATTAAGGTAAGATTACTTTTGTTGTTAGGTATTTCAATTATTAAGTATTTTGATTTTTTATAGGTTGGATTAATTCTGGGGATTGCCGGAGCTTGTCGAACTGATGAACTAGTCAATTTAACTGTAGATGATATTGAGGATGTAGGCTCTTCCTTGATTGTAAAAATTCCAAACACTAAGACAAAGATTTCACGAACCTTTGTGGTTACCGATGTGGAAAATATGTTTGAATTGTTTCGAAAATACCTGTCCCTTCGTCCTCCCCACATCAAGCATAAGCGCCTTTTTTGTACTACAAAGCAGGAAAATGTAGTTCGCAGCCAGTTGGCAAGAATACCATGGGAAAAATTCCGAGTGTAGTAGCTTCGTATTTAAAATTACCTGACGCTGCGGGTTATGCTGGTCACTGCTTACGAAGATCTTCAGCGACATTACTGGCAGATGCTGGTGTGGATATCACGACAATAAAGCGTCTTGCTGGTTGGAAATCAACGACAGTCGCTGAGGGTTATGTCGAGAACTCCATTGAAAATAAGACCAAAATTGCTAATCACGTTTTAGTAGGTACCGCTACTAGGGCAATCACAAAAACTGTAAATGTAAGCGAAAGTAATATTCCTTCTAATATTAATTTTGAAAATTGTACAAATGTAACATTTAATTTAAATGTCAATAAATAATTTCAATGTTATCTTTTTTTGCATGAATCACAAACGTTCTCCATAATGTAAACTCCCTTGGGAGCATTATACTCCCTTGGGAATAATCGACTACTTCTGTTTTAATTTTGATGTCATAGAAACTGATTTCTACTCCCGACCGTGGAAAAAGTGTTATTATGGCAACATACAAACCAATACAAACACATGATTTCAATGGTGACAGTGTCCACTTGACAGTTTTATGATGAGTTACGATAGAAACAGCTCGTACTTAATCATCGGCCTAAACGTCCAAACATCCTACCAAACCCGCTTATCTTCAATAAAAACAAATATTTTTGCATAAATTTGCCGACGTTTGAAGAAAAAATAGCATATTTTATGTGGAGGAAAAGTTACTTTTCATGGCTTGCTCTCTATAAACACTAGCGCGCCATGAAAAGTATCACTTTTCCTCCGTATAAAATAATATACTATTTTCATTTCTTTTTAATTAGAAATTCCTCAAATGCTTAATAAGAACTAATCCAATTTAATAATTATATACTAAATAAGATATAATTAAATCAAGCGAAGTCTCTATACTTGCAATGTTGTAGATATTAGAAATGCTTGGAAACCAACTATATCAACTCTCTTGATTAAATAAATCAAAAATTGATGTGTAAACAAAATTTTCTTTTGATCTTAAAATACTATTTTCCATAACATCGCAGCATCTGTTTATGTACGAACTATAAATTTCAGCATTTGTTTTGAAATGTAAATACATTTTTCCATGTATACATATACTAAACAAAATAAAAATATTCAATATACAAATGTATGTAGCATATGTCTTCCCATCATTAAACTTTATTAGGTAAAACTGAAATATAAACAAAAAAAGAAGAATAGAGGTACCTAGTTAAATTTTGAAAATTGTGTAGTAGTCAACTCCATAATTGTTCTAGAAGTAAAAAAGAACTTGAAACGCGATTTTTGCAACACGAAACGATAATAGTAACGCGCAGTAAATTCCTGGAAATTCGAAAGTATGGTAGCCACCGTAAATGTGCCCGCTAAATTATAAACTTCCAAGTTGATGATATTGAAAGGTTTTATGGAAGCATAAAATTCTAGTATTACTTTGCATATAGAACAGCAAGTATATAGAAAACGGTGAAATTGACTCCAAATTAACTTTGTAATTTGATGTAAATTCTATTATTTCCACTATCGCGAAAAATAAAGACTTAGACATTCGTAACATGATGACTTGGACAAGTCTTCAATTCTGAAATAAATCGCCAATCGACGCTCTACTGTTAGGGAAGACAGATTTTCAATATTCCGAAGGTTAGACGAATCGATTTTTATTGTTTTGAATCGCCAGATTAGTTTTCTTTCAGGATACATTTGTATAATAAATTACTGAAATGATATCCATAAACTTTTTGTCATACTTAGAATACATATGTATACAGTAATGCAAATTCTTCGAAGTTAATCATAGATCCTTATAAAACTTGTACCTGTGTAACTTAAAAATTTGAATAGAATAGATAAAGTATAAAGGCTCTTCTCGAAGTACCTCTTGATTTTAAATATTTAGGATGGAATAAGTACTTGTATAATTCAACAATCTAGTAGATAAACACAAGCTTGCAGTAGAATTTCTACATATCAAGTACAGGTTTATGAAAAGTTTGAGTTTGAGATTGAATTTCAAAGAAAATTGTTTCACCCACGCGTTTTTTGGTTGCAAAGTATCATCTAAAATGCACATCGTTCATTCTCAGTTGGAATTGTCTCCTAAGTATGGTATGTAACTTACGTTAGCGACAACCAGAAAAAATACTTCCATAAAATAGAAATGGAAGAAAAGCTAATTGAATATGTTATCACAGATTAAGAAGGGCTGCAGATGCGATGAGTGTAATAGGTCTTCATATTTTTCAAAATACCAATAAATATTACATGAAATGCCATATGACACAATTTTTTCATTAAAATTTAGAATAACTAGAACTAAGCTAAACCTCTTACTAAATGCAATGTTTATGTAAGTCCTCTATCAATATTGGATATAGTTGAAATTTATTCTACAGTATCATTGTTTTTGTAAATTATTCTACCAATGTTTACCAATTTCACTGATATCATATCTTTCGCAGTTTTTAAGATACATGGATAAAGATCATGTTATCATATATGTACATCCCAGTTAGAGAATTATACCCCATTTTTGTACAGTTTATACATTCGTTCTTATAAGATATACAAAAAAAATACCTGGTGATAAAACGTTAACCAGCTAAACATAAAACTTAATAGTGTCTCCACGAATTCAAATTTCTTTCGTTCGTGAACTTCTTGTATAAGGTAAACGTATTCCATACTGGCGTTGTAAAAATGGCGTTCTGCCATATCCACTGATGCATCTGCCTGTAAAAAAAATAAATACACGAAATTTTAGTATATGTATATTACACTTTCAAATCTATGTTAAACAGATGTTAAAATAAATCAGCAAGATGTGAAAATGAATCTAGTAAGATTACTTTCATATTGAAAAAGTAAACTTTATATTAAGCTGGGAATAATGATTGGTCATTAACAATTAAATAGTTTACAGTACTTTATTTTGATAATGACGAAGAGCAATTGGAAAAATATAACATAGTAGTTTCAAGTTTTTCTGCCGAATGATAGCCTGAATATGATAAATCTCCTTATATAAAAAAAAGAGTCGAAGATAATGACATAAGTTATAATTACAATTATTGTCAATTACTGGTTAACTTGTGTGTGCGATGAAGTTATTCATAAAATACAAATTTTTA
Source organism: Holotrichia oblita (assembly GCA_023690525.1). Lineage (NCBI taxonomy): Eukaryota > Metazoa > Arthropoda > Insecta > Coleoptera > Scarabaeidae > Holotrichia > Holotrichia oblita. Next base: position 84,930,624 of record CM043018.1, read on the forward strand.
AATTAACCGAAAAATGTTTTGTTACTAGACATTTTCCTTGTATATGTATCAACATCAACCTGCTGCACTTAGGTACTGAAATCTTCCATAATTGAAGGCCAATACATCTAAAAATAGGTTTACAGCCCTAATAAATCATTTTCTTACTACAGAAATTTTTCCATAACTAACATGCTTTTGAAATGATTAAAGCACAATTTGAACGCTAATAATTTTATACTATTTATAGTGAATTAATTATTTGTGCTTTCATGTGAAAATCTGACTGAACATACCGAAAATTAAAAAAGAAAATACATACGCATTCTAAAATAGGGACAACGTAGCTGATTCATTCAGAGGGACCTTTGCTAAATCTACTAAGCACATGTCACATATGATTTTTTCACTACACGGATCAAAAACACAGTATCTTATTACTCTTCATAGGTAAAACTCCCTATTATTAAAATCGTACAATCTATAAATCACGTTACTGGTTTAAATATATGTATAAACAGTATTTTAGATCAAAGCGCGCCAAGTTAATTTATCATTGTAAATACCCCTGTTCTATATTAAAATGTCAATCAGGACCTTACCAAGTACGTGATGGGCTAGGGACGCGCAGACTCCCTTTTCAAGTATTGCGTCATCAATCGATAGTGTAATATTTAAGTGTGACGTTTTATGATGTCATCGACGGTGTACCTGATATTGCTATGCCGTCATACGTTTTGGCCTTCTAATTTGCAAACAAGAAAATTTAATATACATGTAGCATATTTTAGATTCTGAATACATACAAAACTTTGGAAAAAAATCAAGAAAACTCGGTGCGAATGAAAATTCTCTTTAATTTTTGTAATTACTCGCAATATTGAGCCGCTATAATTGGTGAAAAATTTGAATGATCATAAATCATAGAACGAATTAGAAGTTTATTTCCTAAATATGCCACATAACAAGCTTTTTAATTACCACGTTGCCGCTGTATATGAATTTTATCTAAGAAAGCTTAATTTAAGGTTTGATATCATTTATGATAAAATAGTTATGCTGTTAAAAATTATTCGGACATGTAAATTTCCTGTGGAAGAAGTAGTAACTTTGCGGAAGTTTCTTATGTTATAATTATACATATAAAGACAAAGCACCTTCAATTCATGAAGAGTTGTTAAATATATCTATGAATTTAATTATTCGGAAATTCGTGATTATCAGTCTCCCAATGACAATCTCTAAGCTACAAACAAGGAAAATTAAGCAGCTGATACATTTGTATAACAATAACTTAGGTTCTTGGTCCTAGATATTTCGGACTAATGAGACTAAATAGGATCGAAACATGTATTTAGAACATATTTAGACAAAAAAAATGAGTCATTCTTATGGGAAATTCTCCTTTCTTCTGAGATGCTAGGTAAACCTTGTTACAACATGGTGTGATAATAACAACTTTGTTTAATACTGGTTACCGGAGCAGTTCTATGCACGAGCTATTAACCAAATAGCGTAAACGAGATCTCATGAAAAAACTTTGCAACTAGAAAAATCTGCATGTTAAATGTGCGAGCATGTGGCATTAAAGCCAGATACGTTAAACGATGTATTCGCAGTAAACGTTATATTTACATTAATTATCCTCAAAATATTGCCCGGCCAGTTTTGGAAAAAATAAATTAAAACACTAATCAAGTCAATTCGAATGTAATTTACTGCTAGCGAAAACCCTATAGAACTTTATCCTATCAAGATCAAGAAACGTACTCAAATATAATTAACAATAAGAGAAGATAATCGTTAGTGAAGTATGTAATAAATACTTCATAAAATGCAAAGATGGAGTAATACATAAACATACGATATATAGTACACATCATGTATGTACGATGAAATGTACAATATATTGAAATACATATTTAAATCTGACAAAATAGTTGCTTCGGGCAAAATTTAATAAAGACAGCGATACACGTGATGTATGTATGTACAGTCTGCAACACCAGAGCGTATGCACCATAACCAGAGCTGTCAAAATTACACCCAAAATGTAATTAAATTACAATTACAAATTACCGCATAAAGTAATTGAAAAATCAACTACCAAGCACAGCCAAATTTTGGAAGTACTTGAATTCCCAGTTACAATTTCAAAGTAATTGGCATTTGTGCAAATACTGTAATTAAATTATTTGCAAAGTAATTGAATTAGTAACTTGTAATTGAATTACTGACATGTAATTGAATTATTATTTGATCGCTACAATTATGTATGTTTTGAATATTTCAAATACTTTCTACAAATTTTTTGCCTGTATAGATATCAAACGCACTTGCACTTTTATAATAGATGGAGAGAGCGGCAAATAAATCAGCATAATTTTGATATAAATTTTATTATACATGTGTAAATACATTGTATATAAATTCTTAAAGTATTGTTATATAACTTTTACATGTAACTCTGCGCATTGGCCTTCAATAGCAAAAGTTTTTCAAAATGTTTATCAGAAAGTGCATGCCGCCTAGGCGCATTGATTACTTCTGCAAAGGAGAACAAACGTTCTACAGGAGCTGACTAACGAAGACATGTATTGTATTTTAAAAACAATTGTTTTAAAACTGGATAGCTATTGAGAAGGGAAAAATCGGTTGATATGTCATTCAAATACTGTAACGTCTCTAGTTCAACTTTTGTTTTAAACGTGTTTGTAATTTCATGTTTAGAATTATCATCTAGCTCAAAAAAATCATCTAATGGCTGCGTAAGATTTGCTTTACTTATATAACCTTGCTCAGATTGTGTTTCCTTACCGGCCTCAAATACTAGCCTAGTTATATTATTATTCAGATTTTGTATTTCAAATCCTTCAAAACTATTGACCCATCCCAGTTTGAATTTTGGTATGGTAAAAGAAGCCAATATTGCATCCTTGCATTCTATCGTATAAATCACTTCATAGATACTGTTTGATGAAATTTAAAAAAAAACACTATACTACAGGCCTCCTACAGTCGACTTATGTTTACTCGCGATGAAGACAACCCTTTCTAATTTTACCGGGTGCCCGGCTTTGTGGCTCCTTTCATACTAACAGTCGAGCGTCTGCCGATGTCGATCGAGGAGTTGTGATTTCACATATATACATACACACGTGCCCACACACATAATACCTATATTTCAATTTTCAGTAACTGATAAGTAATTGCAAAACCAATTACTTTTACCAATTACATAAAGTGCTTGAATTATCAATTACATTTGGGTGTTTACAAAAGTAATTAAATTACATGTGATTGAATTACTTCTTGTAATTAAATTACATTTTGAAGTCTTTTAATTGAATTACTTGACAGCTCTGACCATAACTACCTCTTAAAGATGCGTTTCCAAGAAAACCAGCCAAATATGTGAATGAGACAACTATTAGCTTTGTTTTGGTTCGGAATTCAGGATTAGTAACAGAACTGCGCAGAACGTAAGCGCACAACATTATAATTCCAGAGTGGTTCCGAACTTTTAATAACCAAAACACATTTTAGGAGCCCGTTACTGCCATCTTTTAGATATAGACTAAAATATAAACCAACAAAATATCAATAGCGAATGTTCTGCGCTAAGTCTTTCAAATCCTGTCTCTGTCTTAGGATACCACTCACTTTTCATAAATTTTATTCCCAGGACAGTAATTAATAAAAAAAAAATCGAATACAAACTGAAGAAAATCTCAACCTTTAAAAGACAACGTAAATATCAATGTCATTGTCATTGATGACGAACATATCGAAATAACTCGAATTTCTGAACACATGCACCGATGACGTAATTTCGAACTAATCATTCAGAATCGGTACTCATGGAAGTGCAAGAACTGTTTGAACGGTTCCAGAATCATTCTGAATCGATTGTGTCAGTAACCAAAACATCGGATTAAAAATTCGGTTCACGTTCTTAATTAACCAAAACGCTAAACTGTAAATGCGCGTGTGCAACAACTCTAGAACCATTCTGAATTCTGAACCAAAACAAAGCTATTGTGTATTACGCGTTGCAATTTCAGATCAGTTGTATGTGTAGTTTCGTAGACAGAAAGGTATCCATTCGCGAAATGCAAGGGTAAAACCACTACTACGAGAAAATCATGTTAAGAAGCGGTTAACGTGGGCACGAGAAAATGGTAACTGCAATTGGGACAATGTGATTTTCACTGATGAGACGTCATTTTGGGCATTTGTTCCGCCCAAGAAAACATGGTCAATCCGTAGCAGACCCACCGTCGAAAGAAGTGTTAAACACCCTCTGAAAGTGCATGTGTGTGGATGTTTTAGTACGCACGGTTTTGGAAAGTTGTGTGTTTTTACCGGTAATTTAGACGCCCAGAAGATTGTGAAAATTTATCAGAAATATCTATTACCGTCTGCCCAACAACGGTTTGGCAACGACAGATCTCTTTGGATTCTTCGAGAAGATAACGATCCCAAACATCGTAGTCGACGTTGCACTTTGTGCAAAACAGATAGTTAAACGTAAACAAGATGATCGTAGAGCTAGTGGATCATCTTGTTTACGTTTAATTAACGTTGTGACAGCCGTTACTTCTCCTCTAACTATCAAAACAGATAATGCTATCGAAGTATTGGAGTGGTCTTCACAATCCCCGGATGCAAATCCGATTGAAAATGTGTGGGTTTTGTTAAAGCAGAAGCTGTGAGGACAACGTGCTTTGAGATAGAAATCGTTAGTTCGAAGAATTCGGAAGTTATGGTGTTCCCTAACCAATGATTGTGCTCAAAAGTTGATCGAAAGTATGCCGAGACGCTGCCAGGCAATACAAGACAGTAACGGCGACTGGACTCTACGACTACTAGGTTTTAGGTAGTATGTTTTATTTTTTCTAGATATTATTTCGAGGCTAATACGATGCGTATGCACTGTACATACACTATATATACAAAATACAGAAGTAGACCTATGAGTAGTAAAAATTCCAGTTATATTAACAACACTTTTGTAGGTCCCGAGAGATAATAATAAATAAACATAATCTGTTTTTATCTGTAATTGAAAATAGATTTTAATCATCCTACATGTGTAATAAAAAAAAACAATTGGTTACAGTAAGAAGAAATGGGAAGTCTTTCACATGTTTTATGAGCTTGTGTTTATAGACTTAAATAATTAATAACAAGTTCTGTGCAATCACAAGAACTTCAAACAGGTTTGATAAAAACAAAATCTAACTATACCCACAAAGTGCAGGTATAATTAAACAAATGAAAAGTAAAAACAAAATTAACGCGGGAACCTTCAAACCAATTGACATCAATAGCTTAATACAACAGGAAATGTTAATTCTGTCAATTTCATTTGCATTTAGCTCTGTAACAGTATAATTACATGTTATAACTAAGAGTTAAATCTCGATATAATAAAATATAATTAAACAAGGGTTAGTTTAAAGTTATATATGCATATCATTACATTAAAAACCGATACATGTACTTTTTAGATTCATGGAGATCATAATTTCGCGTTATATTTCTTAAATTCAAAATTTAATAGAACTTACCTCTTGCAGCGTGACTGTATTCTGTTTTTTGACTGTAAGGTTCAGGTATCTTTCTTGGCATTGACAGAATTTTGTGGTTTGTTTGTCGAATTTCTTTTTGCCCGTTTTAACACCACCAATTTGTTTCTTCCTAAAATCTTCTAGTGTTTGTAGTATCTGAGCGTAACCATTATCTAACTGCAAAATATCAAACAGAATATTTAGAATAAAAAACAGACGAGAAATGCAATTAATGTTATTTATCGTAATAACGGAATTTGTGTTTTTTTTATTCGTTTTTGTTCAAGAAGCATGGGTGGAATAACGTCTATCTACGCCTACTGATTTTGCAAATAAAACACACCACCTACAACATCTACGTTCATTTTTCAAACACTGTGTAATATAATTAATAAGCTTCTGCTCGTGAAATTGTTTGAAGTTTTTAAATAAGTATTATACTCGCATTTCGCAATCCATACAATACTTTAACATGCCTTAATCGTTATAAATATCAGACAGTGATTATATTTAAGAATCAATTTGATCCGATTGTTACCAATATTTATTTTAAAATAAAATAATTCTGAATTAATATGTTGATATTTTTTTTTGTGTCTCGGGCATTCTGGTTGTTTATTATAAATCACTTGCTTCTCATATAATCTAAAGTACTTTGTAAAGACACAATTTCGTTATTGTTGTTTAATAAGATTTGAGTTTCTTCTGTAGGTATAGTGATCCGGTCCATAAATGTTTTACTGGATTTCAGTTAAGTAATTGCGGTGAAATGGACAATACATTGGCATACGGTATTTTTAATACTGTTGTTCAGTTAGAAGCAGCAACCTAAATGAACAAGAAATTGTTGTCGTAGTAAAATGCCCTAAAGTTAAGTGCAGGTTTCATATTGAGAATAGTTTAAAGTAAACCGATGTCTTTTAGTATACATTATACATTCAAAGGTTTGGTTTTCTTTAAATAAATGGATATCAAACAACGAAACTATATTACCAAATGACTTCGGAAACAATACGATTACGGATTTTACTGTAGTAATACTAAAGTAGAATGATCTAGAACGCAATGAAGAATCTTAAAATTACATAATATAAAATAATGAAGTTGTATATATGTAGTTGCATCAAAAATAAAGATCCTGTATAATCGAGTATAAATTTAAATTTCGCGTTTATCATTGGTTAGCAAATCCTCAATATATTTTTTTCTCGTCTTATGTCCTGGAGAGGTTGGCACAGTGAAATATTTCCGAAACAGCAATTTGAAATAAAAGTCTTTTTACATGAAGAATTAATTTAATGACACTATGCGCAGTTTTGCAACATATCCCTTTCAAGGTCATTACAAGAGAAATTTTGTTTTTGTCAAACATTTTACCAAAACCAATTTATCTAAATCATTTTTCTCTCACGTACAGTATTAGGCGGTGGTAGTTGTATCATATTCAGAATTGGTGTCATTAGTTAAGACTAATCCGCACCATTGGTCATCTTTACAAAAAATATTAAATTACTGCCATTTATGGAGAAGCGAGAAGAAATGCGACGCGGGCTATTCTTTCATATGCGGAACGTCATCCCGAGAGTAGAATTCCGTCGCGACGTTGGTTTTATCTCGTTGTATTCCCTATATTATATTCGTATTCCCTCCGCTATAGAATAAGCTTAATTTTTCAAATTTTGACAAAATTAGCATATCATGCGATACATGATTGTATTCAGAAAAAAAATCTCCTTCTACAAGAGCCACAAAAATTGCACAGTTCCTATTTAAAATTTTTAGGTTAGGTGAGATTACTAAAAATGTGCGCAAAAGAAATTTGTTTTATTAAGCGTCAACAAAAGTATTTAGATTACAATAAATTTGAATTGCTTCAAACCGCATCTTAATATCTCTAGCAACAAAAAAGTTACGGCAAATAAAAGAATTTAGAAGATTTCCGTTTTTGTTCAATATTAAACAAATGAAGCACGACAAGTAAAATTTGAAAATGGATTCTTAGTGAGCTTTTGAATCTACACCTTTTTGCTGATTGAACCGTCTCTCTATGCCTTCAAATAAAAAAGTTACCCATGTTGTCGCTACGAAATCCGGGCACTCTGTATATGTATACAGGGTGGCCCATTTAAAGTGTAACACTGTAATATCTTCGCCTCAACATTCCTAACAAGCATTTGGAATTGTCAAAACCAACATCAAGAGGAGAAAAAATAAATAATTTGACGTTATAATACTGTCATTAGAGATATGCAATGTTTTTCAACGCCAACTTATTTTTGAAGTTATTGCCTGTATCTTTATACTTGCTAGGTTTTTTTTTTGCGATAACTTGGGAATAAATAGAGATATCGAGATCCGGTTTTCAGTAAAATATGTGTAATTTAAATCCGCTTGCGAACTTAATAGTATTGTTCCATTTAATTTTTTTAAGAAAATCGTAAAAATAAGTTACCGCTCCAGAAAGGGACCTCTAGTTTATCAGTTTAAAACTAATGGATATAGCATCTAAACGCTGTTTAAAGTCCACACAATTCCCTTGCAAACGAGTACAAGATTATTCGGATACGTTGAACAGTAACGGAAATATTAAAGTTTAAACATTGACCAAAATAGATGGTCTCCCCCTTCCCTATTATGACGGATACGAAAAAATGTCATGAAAGGAAATTATCTGGTATTAACTGGGCTTTCAATTGATGTCATCAAAGTTATAGCTTATTCTGCGATTTTCTGAGATAATAGGAATTTTAGATTTGAACATAACAGTTACGCCCCCTAGCGGTAAAATTTGGAACTTGAAATAGTTTCCAGAAATTTCTCTTGGTTGCTTTTTTCCAGCAGAACCTAGGACAAATACTTACCGAGATACAGTCGCTTACTTCTCTTAGTGGCCCACCCTGTACATATGTAGTGACATTATGTAGTTTGTAGGCAGTCATCGTACGGTATTGTTGCATGATCATGCATTGCAAGTACGCGTGCCTATAATTCGGCTGCAACGCATTTAAAATGTCGAAAGTTCGTGAATTCCATTCAACGTGTTTGTTTGCTAATAAGGTAAACAAATTTTGGGTAACCTGTTTTGTATATTATGTCTGTGTTTTCATTAATCCTAGTATAAAGTTTTTCTAAATAACGCCCATTTTTATTTCGGTAAAGCCGATGTAGTTACGCCCCTGCTACCGGACCACACTTGCGGTATTTAGTGATTATATGTGAATTCCATTGACTTGTATGTAACTATAAAAGGAGTGTAAATATTTTGACATCTTCAAACTATGAATACTGCTTATGTTGTAAGGTGGCGGCATGTATCTCGCTTTGAAGTTGAATTATATAGTGTACTGTTCTCTGTAACAATCCAAAAGTATTTAATAGGCCTATTACAAATAATTAAGCTAAGCGATTATACAGTATCTCAAACTTTCGATCCATAAGTTGTTCCAACGCAGAAATGTTAGTGCAACCAACATCCTTAACTTGAAATTGCTCGCATAGAGTATTAATTAGATTCAATCATTGATATTGTTGTGTTAAATGTGGTTTTTTAAAATATTGTTCCTGCGATAATACTTGTGTGGACCACTGTACCTGTAGTTGCTATTTTGGGAAATTTAAACATTAAAAATTATGTTTAAAGGTCATCCCACACAGTATTTTTCTATAAATATGTAATCACGTAAATTTAATATCAACGTTCGTTTTAGAATATCAGTCCGCAGCGCAAGTTGATTTTAAGACATTAACGGAAGTTACGGTTTAACCGCTGATAATATACATGCTTAAAATTGAAAAGCTTGTTTAGGTACAGATACATATATTACGATTGATTTCATTTTTAATGTTTCTGCATAATTAAAATTGTGAATTACTGTATACATTTCTGGACATTATACAATCTTCGATCATTCCCTATTGCTAGTGTTACGTTTTACAAGTCAATAAAAAAAATCAAAATATTTTAAATTCTATCTCATTTATTTATCGCCATTTTTAAATGCGTTTACTTTGCATTTCGAGCATTTATTATTAAAACAAAATTACATAGTTGAATAAATATTTAGAACAATTTTTAATTTTTTTTACCTAACATGTTCATTAAAATAAACACTATTAATTTTGATACTGAAAACATACGCCTATAAATAATTTAGCAATTTTAACTAACGTATTATAATTACTTTTTTATATTTTGTCCTATTTGTTGACCGTGTTTGGTATACTTTTCTTTTATAATTTGTTGGGTAATGACGGTCTAAATTAGGTTAAGTTTAATATATTTCTCCTTTACGTTTCGATACAGTGGTTTGTATCATTTTCAATCATTGTTAAAAGAGATTTTCATACATGTTAAAATTATATTTTACTTGCATGTAAAAGATGCATGCAAGCTTGTCTGATATACATATGTATTTGAAACTTAACCTAATTTAGACCGTCATTACCCAACAAATTATAAAAGAAAAGTATTATAATTACAAGAAAAATTATTTTTCTTCAAAATGCAGTGAATTTTACAGTGCTAAGAAAATTGATCAACTTTTATTGTGTTTCTAAGGTGTAATAAATAATTTCTAGGAAAATATAGCTAATACTTTGGGTTCAAGAGTAACTTGTAACATAAGCAAGTCAAATTTATAATTTTTTCTGTATTTATGTATACGCAACAGTTATTGTTACACAAAAGGGGGAAATTTTTACAATATACCTAACAGTAACAGTAATATACGCATCCAGCTTATCTAAAATTGTGTTACACGATAGTGTGAATACAGTATCATTAGTAAATTAATTACTTGTCAGAAATTTTACAATAAAATGTCAATTTAGCTATAAGTTTGATGAGAACTTTGTTGACATCGGTTTTACATGTAATTTTACAACTTTCTTTTTACACTATACATTAACTTATACAGTAAAATCAGTTGCTTAATTTTAATAAAATAACATCCGCTCATCAGTATGTCAGAATACACCCTTTACGATATACAAAGTGTATCGTCAATATGACTTATTACATTACTATTTTATTCAAATAGGCAGACACGACAGTTCGGAGTGGAACGAAGATCATTATCTTAAGTATTGCATAATTTAAAACTATCTTCAGTTATTCGGAATATACGTATGTAAACGTACATTTCATTTATTATTTTAAATGGGACACATTCATTCTAATTCTTGGAATGAGCTGTAATAACAAATTGATTTCAGAATTAAATAATGTACCTAAAATCAACTTTATTTTGAATTATTTTATACCTTGTAGAAAACTATCTACATATGTGCAGTTTTCCAAATACATATTATCATTTTGGCAACGATATCTACTACAAAATATTTTGTAGATTATGATTTTTAAATGATACCCTCAGTTTTACATACGAGGGAGTGTTTTTATATTCGCGGAATAAGCGGGTTGTAGGAGGGTGATTAGGCGCACTGGGGGGCGTGGCCTGTGCAGCGACTCATAATTAGTATAAATACGAAGTTTCATTGTTATTAGACAGTTAGTTTTTGAGCTATCGTCAACCAAGTAACATAATCAGGAGTGAAAAGTGAAATATGGAAAAAATCGAATATCGTGCCGTTATAAAGTTCCTTACCAGCAGAGGTGGGCAAAATACTGCATGAAATGTATTTGAAATGCAAAATACAAAATACTACACCAAAAAGAATTTGAAATACAAAATACAAATACATGAGGTCAATGTATTTCAAATACAAAATACATTCTCAAACTGTATTTGAATTACAAAATACTTAAAATAGTTCATCACTTTGTATTATGTAGCTTAGGTTGGGTATATAAAATAAACGTATTTCTTAATAAAGTTTAACTTTATTGTTAAAACTTACAAAAGTTTTTATTTCCTTTTAAAAACAGTAATTTTCTGAAACTACTGTCAGAAAGACTTCCTCTCCTGATCTGATTTTGATAGTTATGTTATAAATGTATTTTAAGTATTTTAAGTTACAAATTACATTGAAAAATGTATTTGAAATACAAAATACAAAATACCGGTTGAAATGTATTTGAAATACGTATTTTAAATACATGTAATTCAAATACTGCCCAGCTCTGCTTACCAGGCAAGGAAAATCAGTCGCGACCATAATGAATGAGATGTCATTGGTTTACGGCGACTCTTGTCCAGGAAAAACCATGGTGTACAAGTGGCATAGTTTATTTAAACAAGGAAGGGAATCCCTTGAAGACGACCCGAGGCCGGGCAGGAACATTGAGGTGACCACGCCAGCACTTATCCAAAAAGTTGAAAAAATTGTACTCGAAGATGCTCGACTAAAGAAGAAACAACTCGCAGAAATGGTTGGAGTATCCGATACAACAATTTTTAAAATCCTACACGATCATCTCGGCATGTCAGCAAGGCAAGGTCAGGGCAAGATGGGTGCCGAGAATGCTCACGCCGCCGCAAAAACAACAGCGCGTAGAGTGTTCGCGTGCATTTTTGGACCTCTGTAATGAAGACAAGGATGGTGTATTGAGTCGAATTGTTACTGGAGACGAAACTTGGGTTCATCATTATGAACCTGAGTCCAAACAAGACTCCATGCAGTGGCATAAAAAGGGCACAGCACCTCCCAAGAAATTGTCACAATCAGCTGGGAAACTCATGGCAACGGTATTTTGGGACTCGGAAGGAATATTGTTGATTGATTATAAAGATAAAGGTGTTTCTATAACCGGAGAATATTACGCTTCAATATTAGAGCGACTAAAAGAAGCCATTAAAGAGAAAAGACGGGGAAAATTGACGAAAGGTGTGCTGCTTTTGCACGACAACGCGCCCGTCCACAAGAGCCGCGTTGCGTTAGCTGCCCTGCATAAGGTGGGCTTGGAAATTGTGAATCACCTACCCTACAGCCCAGACCTGGCTCCGAGTGATTATTACCTGTTTCCGAAAATGAAAAAAGAGCTGCGGGGTAAAAAATTTACTGCCGATGATGAAGTCAAGGAGGCAGTTTCGGCGTATTTTGCAGATAAAGAGAAATCATTTTTTTATGAGCGTATAAATAAATTAATTGAAAGATGTGAAAAATGTATCCGTCTTGCAGGTGAATATATTGTAAAAAAGAAAAATAATTTGGTTTTTTTATTTCCACCCCTTATCCCCCATTCCGCGAATATAAAAACGCTCCCTCGTATGTAACTATATTCCTCTATCAATGCACTTTAGATATATACCAATGAAGCAGAATATTTATGTGAATTTCGAGCAATTAGTTAACAATTGTTAAATTAAGTTGCTGCAGAAAATATTTTCAACTACTTTATACTCGGGTGTGAAACACATATTTCTATGAAAATAATTGCCTTCGTTAACGTCTCTTCAAAAAGGAATCCGATTTCTAGAATAGTAGAACGCATCCCAAACTTTAGGCAAGACACACATTCCTTGAAATGCAATAATTATAAAGTTAATGACTTGTATAACCAACTAACGTGGATAATATGTAATTTTGTATACAGAATAATACCGTATTTAGTACTATGTTCGTGTAAAAAGTAAAATCAGAAATAGAACACATAGGAAAGGTGAGTGAGTCGGGAACTTGAGAAATATATTGCACCGGTTTACAGTACAGATTCGGGAAAAAATCACTAATTAAAGTGACCCAGAGAAACACCAAAAAATTATTTAGAGAATTGTAGGATGACCGCTAGAAGGCGAAACTGAAAACTAATAATTTAAATTCTTGTTTTATACAAAATTCACCAACTTAAGTCACAAATATGAAAAACGAAATTTTCTGAAAATTCTGCATATTTTACACTGAACTTTTTTTTTGGATTTTATCAAATAAAGGGTGAGGAATGTTTATAACTCCGGTTCTATTGAACCCAATTTTGCAAACTTATTCTCGTTGAAAACTTACTCTTCCAATATTCGTGAAATATGGCCGAGCACCATTCTTAGTTGGCCACCCGGTACACGTAAAAATAATTAAATAAAACTCATATGTTGTTATCCCTGTTTTTAACTGTGTTCAAGTTACAGCATTATAACAAAATTCCCAACACTATTCTATATAAAGGGTCATTGGTGAGAATGGCCTATTAAAAGTATTAATTCTATATACAGGGTCATTGGTGAGAATGGCCTATTAAAAGTATTATACAAACGGAACGGAATTTTAAAACAAAATTTTGCACTCTAATATGGTTGAATATGAACTATCACCTGAAAATATTTTTGAATAAATATCACTTCCCGTTAACCGGAACCGGACATCAACTTCGATTTTTTAAATAGCATGCTATAAAATAAATGACAAATCCAGCTTCTATAATAAATTGTACACATATTTCATGTATCATACCCAATACCTATACCATTCCTTCTGAGTTATTCGTAATTAAAGAAAAAAAGTGACAGGTATCGATCTTACCTTATAGTGGATATTACGTCACGTAGGAGTAAAAGAGACGAATGAAATTTTGCATATGTACAGCTAATATTGTGTAGTTACACAACAAGTTTTTTCTGTAACATTATACAGGTTGTTTAAAAACTTAGTTGCTTATAAATAAATTCAATCTGCGGAAAGCAGATTTTTTTAAATGGAAAGGTATACTGATTTTAGAGCATACTCTCACAAGAGACGATTATTTACTTAATAGCATAATATCTTTCATCAACACTTGCAATACGTCCTTTCCGAATTTATAGAGAGGTTTGTATACTTCCAAGTAGGCGATAGAAATCAATTCGGCAATTACTTAAACACTTTTCTACTTATATTGTTATTTGTTATAGTTTAATTACACGAGTTTAAACTTAACGTGGATAAATGATATTTTAAACTAGCTGAAGATTTAGAATTAGCTATAATAAACTGGTTTAATTTAAAAAAATGACAAGTGATACAACTTTTGACAGTCGATGACTTCACCCATATACTAAAGACATAAAAAATAGCACAATTTAGTTCTACAAATTGTCGAAAACCAGGATCTGTTATTGCCTTTTGATCTCTTGTATTTAAGCCGTTTCAGAAAATTTGCCCATCCATGGATGTATACAACATTATAAGCCGGAAGCCTCTCGCTTTGATATAAGCGAATATACAAAATAATATGCTATAATTTGTATAAGCATTTTAAACACCTGTTGAAGATTTTCCAGAAAAATATATTTATGTAAAAATTCAAATTTAGGCCTCGCCGATTTACTTTTTTATAGCTACATACATAAAAGATAGTAAATATGACAATGCAATTATTTTCCAGCAGTGTATTCGCTTCAAACCGCTTTTACTACACCACAAAAAAATTTAAAGAAAAAAAAACAGAAAATTAATATGCATATCATAATATCAGAGAGCGTGTATATAGGTTACGGAGTACAACAGCTCACTGAACGTAGCTAATGTGAAATGGCAAATGTGTATGTGTTTATGGATATTAGAGCTTTTCATATTATTTATTACCTCATGCATTGCAAAGTAACTTACGAGCCGCCTTTAAAGCGAGTAGTAACTTGCTACAAAAACATGCCAGAGCTCAAGAAGTGCGTTACATAAACAGTTACTTTGTTGTACTGTACTCTCCGTTATTCTTGTTATGATTGCTAGTGTCATTCTTATCCTGATTATTGCTGTTGCTGCGGCCCTTGTTATTATCATTATTACTTATGCATGTGCGACAGCTTGCGTCTCGTGGAATTATGGAACTAGTCTGTAAATGCGCTTTATCGGCCAATACCTACTTTTTGTTGTTTCAAAGGCTGTAAGTGAGCGTAATCGTGAATCATGTTCGATTAACAAGGTTAGAACGTTATTCTTCTAGCTTTTTTTATTCTACACAGACGACGTTATAGTTTACGTCATCGCGACGAGTCGCAACAGTATTTATATGGCATGTTGTTCCATTGAACAGGTAGAAAACGTAGGTAACAATGATTAAGATGATTTGTGGAGGACTGCAAAGATATTCAAAGGTTATATCAAAGTAGAAATTTATATATAATTTCTATCAAAAACGTTTAAATGCTAATGCTAAATGTTTTGGTTTAAAACATTTTTTTAATACACAGTGTGAGACAAAGAAAATATAATTAAACAGTTAATCGGTAACATCTTGGACTATTATTTGTAAACATAGGATATATATGTAGTTATATATAATATGTATTTTTTCTATAATTACATTACATTAAATGACAGAATATATGTATAGAATTATCATAATATAAGGTGGGTGCGCAGGCTGTAGCGGTTTCATCGCATTGTTTGACGAGGCTCCGGCTAAAGGTCTTACTTAGAGGGGAAGTAACGGCTGTCACAGAGGTCTTACTGTATAACTTTTGGTGTATGCAAAATGTTTCATGGCTTTGTTACTGCTTTAATTCGAGATAACTGATGAATCGCTATTAATTATACCTCAACAACGAAGCGTAGCGAATGGACTGTACAGGCCCGCTACAAATCCTCACCAACTATGCTCGAACACTCGCCAGTTAGCCGAGCTTACTACTTCACTTATTAATACCATTTCAAGTATATTTTGCATACATTATATACCCACGGTATATCTGTCTCTTCACTAACAAGTTGTAAGTGGTTTGGCAGGATAATAATGGCTGAGCGGCTCCCGCTCGTATTTTATTAAAGTTATCTCAAATTTATATACTAATGTGGATTATGGTGCTGAGATTAAAAAATAAAATTATAAAATTTTAAGATTTGAAGAATTAGATTGACAATTGCGGTGTATACTTGATCTTACATATTAGTTCTTATTTCTCTTATATTTGATTGGTGTTTGTGAAATAGCTACTGTTGTTTATTTATTTAATTGTGATTGATGTAAATCTGCAAAACTGAACTATTATTAATTGAAAGGCAAAAAACAATATATAACATATATTTAATTCATATTCATATTTCATTCATATCTTAGCTAACTGTAGCCAGTTTGCTTCAATTATAGGAAAACCATGCAGTAAGATCTGATCTACACCCTTATTCTCACTCCATACCTTTCTTGATACAACTTCCTTAATATGACTTTCACATCTACTATTAGTTTAAAATATTGGTGGGCATAGTAAAATTTTAAAACTGCTCTGAATATACAATTTGACAGGGCGTTTTAACAGTTACAAGACAAATAATTTATTAAACAGGTATACAAGAAGTATATAAATGGAAGTATACTCGTAGATTTTGCTTGATTATTATTTATCAACTATTTATTATATTTTATGATTTCTCAATTAGATTGGTTTCATATATTTACGTATTAGCAGATCAACCAAAAGCATTAGTATGAAACGAAAACATGTAGACGAATGTAATAAATTACGACGTAGCACCTGCTATTAACATTTGCAATTTTGTAGAACGTAATAAGAACACGATACGAAGTAAAAGTAGAAAGATTACTTTCGGCACGGCTCATTGACATTTAGCTAAAACATTTTACGATATGAATCTCCTCGGAGTCCCCTACAACACTGTTATTTACAAGCGTGATGCTCATCTTCAACACGACGTATTGCAAAATCTAACGGATGCGACGTAATGCGTTTCACATTTCACGACGACCAAGAATAAAAGAACCAGTCCTTTATCCCGATGATGATGTGCCGTTCTTTTATAAAACAAAGGATGACGCTATTATACAATTTTAGCTCTTTTGATAAGGCAGTTGGAATTTTTCATTTTAAATACACTAAAAGAATTCGATTAAAGCGATCAGAATAAATTATGGAGATGAATGGCGTACACTAATGATCAAAAATAATTGCGCACACATTTTCCGTGCTATCCATTAGTAAAAGAAGAATTCAAACTCTTATGAAAATACGCTTATGAAAATGAAAGTAAAATCAGAACATTATTTTGTTTTGATGTTATGAATAACGTGTTACTTCAAAATTAATGTATAAATAAAGCAGATCAATAACAATATTGTGCATGGTTGTGTGTATTTTAAAAAGCAAAGAAGATATCTTATTTAAGAATTTGTTGTATTATGATTGATCATATATGCTATTAGTAAAAGTACTACCGTTTAAGAGCAAGCCTGTTTTATTCAGTACATTGGTGCAACATCGTTCGGTGAAAGCTGAGAAAATACTTATGACTATTAGCATCTTAGTGTTTTCTACATTTTTATAAACCTTTTTTCTGCCCATTTTTCTTAAGTTTTCTATATTAGAAATGCAAATGAGTTAGATAAGAAGCAGCATTTGAATCCGATTGTTAAAACAGAAAACGTGTCTTTATACATAATTGCATTATAAAATATAACATCCGGAAATGGTGATTATTGACCGTCATTTAAAAAAACGTATCTTATAACAAACTAACTAGCAAACTTTTGTGTTACATTCATACATATATTAGTTAACATAGAGAAAAGAAAACAAATCAAAATAGATTGAGAGATGCGTATGAGTATGTATTTAACGAATAAGCCTCATTCTATCCATGATATTTCGCCAATGTGTACGATATATCGGTATGATATCGATTATAAACGGCATCACATCAACTATTCGTTCATAAAAAATATATGCACATATACTCGTATATAGTCAGCGCTCACTTTACGTACAGCTCGTTTAACGTACGTTCGCTAATACGTACAGTCTCTTTCTAAAGTAATGTCTCCCCCTGCTGATGGATTCATATCAATAATACTTTCCGCTTAGCGTATTATATTCATCGGACATCTTCGGCAAGAAAGAAGCCGCAGGGGATACAATACAGATCGAACGTGTATATAACCTGTGTAAATATAATTTTAAATCTCGATATGTGTATTTACCTGCTAGCGGTAGAATATATCACTTCATTAAACCCTACTTTTATACCTGTGATGGTCAGTTTTCCTAAATATATAATATATAACGTGTACTTTCAGCTATTGTTAGTCTTCCAGACTTTTATTAGAGACAATTTTTAATGCATATTATAACAACATACTTATTTGAATATTAAAATAATACTCATTTTATTGAGGCATACACATTTATTGATGAACAAATCTCACAAGAAATCCGTCCCAACAAGGATCTCTTTTAAAGTAAAAACAAATAACTGATATACGGCGTTATTCGTGAGAACGTCCTATTAAAAGTATTATACAAACGAAACGGGATTTTGAAACCAAAGTTTGTGGTCGGATATGGTTGAATATGAAGTATTACGTGAAAATATTTTTGTATAAAAATATTGAATTTGAATTCCTGTTAACCGGAAGTGGGCATCAACTTCGATATTTTAAATAGCATGCTATAAATGTAATTACAAATTCAGCTTCTAAGATACATTTTACACATATTTCATGTATCCTATGCTATACCTAAATATGATACCATTCCTTTTGAGTTATTCGCAATTAAAGAAAAAAAGTGACAGATACCGATCTTACTTTATAGTGAAATTACGTCACGTAGGAGCAGAATAGACAAATGAAATTTTGCATACACACAGCTGAGATCGTGTAGTTATACAGAGTTTGAAGTTCTTCTCTGCAATATTGTACAGGGTGTTTAAAAACAGTTACAAAAAACTTCAAAATTCGGAAAGTCGCTTTTTTTTAATGCAACGGTATATATTTTCTTAGATATTCTAATTTTACAAAAGATTATTTTTAATCTATATTAGGTGTTCCTATATCTAAAATGGAAGGTGAATAAGTTCTAACGATTTAATTAGCCTCCGTACCTAAACTGCTCAGATACGTCAATTTACGGAAGCAAGAGTGCTTAGCTTATTTGTTTTACATACTTACTTAGTACTTATTTTGACGTCTGTCATTTTGGTTAGTCGTTCTCACATAACAGAGAAATATATCTGCACCGGTATAATAATTATCATGCCCAATACGAGAATGTATTTTACAACAATAAGAATAGTATATTAAAGTATGAGTGGACAATAGGGTCGTTAAAACACGCGCGATTTTTGAAGCACGACAGTGAAGCCGGAGTGCTTGAAATATAGCAAGTGCAGATTGGTGTATCTGATTTAAAAAACCGAGGATTTAATCTTTCATATAATATCACTTGCACATTTCACATTCCTTTAAAGTAAGAGTTTTTTCGATAAAATTATTATAAAATATCTCATTGCAGTTTTTAACACATTTATTAATAACTTTTTGTTTGTAAAAGGTTGTTTTGTCAGATCAATTAGTTGACATTTATACCTCACCTATTTTTGAATTGTTGACGTTGCCCCTAGTAACTTTAAAACACGCGCGTGGTTTAATGATCGATTTACTCACGCGTTTGCATGTTTTAAACAAGCAAAATGGTTTACCAATAAAAAAAAATTATTGTATTTGTTACAAAACATATTATAATCTTAGTATTTTTTGTAATTTTTATTTTACCTGTAATAATATACAGATTGTAGTAGCTTCTGTACAATACGTTTCTCTCAGTATAAAAAATTTAGATTATCTAAGAATTTTCCCAAAAAATTAATAATACAAATATAGCAATATACAGAGTTCACAATATTTTTGCAATAATTTTGCCCACAAAGATTTTCTCAAATATTATGAATAGCTTCTTGATGATTGGCGACCGCTCATATATTTGCCGAGTCTACAAGATTTTTCTAATAATTAACATATGTATCCATTAAAGAAAGTGTTATTTTGTCTATTGTATTATGTTTCCCTACTATAATCAACAGTAAATTGTTTATTAAAATCTGCAGCTTTCGTGCTAGTAAGGAGGACGTCTGTCCGTACCTTTACTGCGCTACAATTCGGGGAGAAAATTATTAGTTTAGTATTTAGTCTTCTAGTATTTACTAATACTAGTGATACTATTCCAAAAGACATAAACTGTTAATCTACAGAAACTAACATATTTATTTCTAAAATTATCTTTAGAGTTTATATTTATATGTATGAAGTACATAGTATCTCCAAAAATGAATCCATAAAAATATTTTTCTTTAAATAATGAAATTCAAAATATGTAATTCGGAATTCTTTTTTACTTAAGCGTACACGATTGTGACGATATGTTTTGTCCAGAATAAACAATAATTGATGATCTCGATATCCATCAATGCGCAATCCAGCTATAAAACCTACAAAATCGTTAGATTTTTTCAAATATTTTATATAGAAATTGTTATTACATACAATGTTCATGAGAAAATGTAGTACTGCCGTAAATTTACATATTATATTGAAGAAGTTATTGGATGCTTCAAAGATATATTCCAAAGAATTGCCAAATTCAAGGTATGTTTATTTTTAAAACACTCGTCACTAAAACTAATGAAGATAATGTAATTTTGTACATCAAATGTTAACACCGTTCTGGTGATGTCAAGCAATTTGAACAGTTGTTAGGTTGCAAGCTACTGTTTGGTTGCCCATCCATAAATTTTTCATAGGAATGACGTTTGAACCAGGTTTGGTAAAAATATCTTTAATCCAGTTAATGTGTCCTATTCCATAATTCTGCAGATAAATTGTATTTGTGTTTAAGATATGTTCTCAATCCAAATGAAACAATATTTAAGCAATGATTAAAATTATTGCTTCAATAATTTTTGCTGCTATTATTTTTTTCACTGTGTAAGATTTACTTTCAAGCTCGCTTTTATAATAAAATAGCACCATGTACCGATATATTTCGGACAGCAGTGAGGTATAGATAGTGTCAGGATATTTTTCAAGAGAAAATCATAAGATGTTCGGATTATTTAAGGAATTTTAGAAAATATCTTCAGTGATTGAATGTCTCACATTCTGCAATACATTTTTATCTACATGAGTATTGAAAGAGATTATTAAAATTATTTAATACGTATACGATTTATAATGAATCATCCGAACATCGTATGATCGGCAATTCTTTTTCGGGAATATCACTATTTTATGACATTTTCAAATATTTTCTATCTACATTTTAAGATAAAATAATTGGTTAAAATTGTTCTAATGTAAATAATTGAGTTATTACTGATTTATTTCTCTAGTGCTATGTAAAATTATATAAAGCGTACCATCAATAATTAATTATTGTGTAATGTACTACATTCGATAATAAGTCTGCCGCTGTAGTAGCATTATGTGAAAATATTTCAGTGTTGATTTAGGAATGCCTCGAAGGAAAACTGCTGATAGAAAACAAACTTTGCATAAATCATAATCCATTGCTCTATGCATTTATATGATATCAACATTTATTAGAACTATGTATATGTGTGCGATACAAGACATTCACATACGTATGAGTAAAATAAACATATCTGAAGTAGTGCGTGACCGCACCATCCTAGACTAAACATCGTCTTGTATAGTAGTTCACATGTAACCCTTATATTATAATGTATGAAATAAAGTCAGTCTGGTTTCGTCTGTTCGAACGTTGTTACGTTTTACATTATTTTTAAATCCACACAATAACCCAACAGGTTATGAGCCCAGACTCGTGCAAAAATAATGTAAAAGAAGTTACGAATAAAATTGGCGTGAATTTGGATTCAATTTTTGTTCAGGCGACAAGTATACGTACGTGAAATTACGCGGTACGCGAAAATGAGTGCGGTCGGTCTAACTCGTATTGAAGCTTTAAGTAAAGACAATTACGATACCTGGAAATTGCAAATGCAAGCATTGCTCGTTAAGAACGATGCATGAGCGTACGTAAATGGTGACTTAACAGAACCGCTCATCTTAACAGATGATCCAACCACGGCGGATGCTGCAAAGAAATGGAAAGCAAATGACAACAGCATTGTCGGATATTATACTCTTCATAAGTGCCAGTGAGTTAAAACAAGTGAAAGGTTGCAAAACATCTGAAGAAGCTTGGTTAAAACTGGAAAAGGTTTACCAATCGAAAGGGCCAGCCCGAAAAGCAACGTTATTAAAGCAACTAACGTTACAGCGAATGGAAAGGGGTGGTGACGTGCGTGAACACCTGCGAATTTTTTTCGACGCGGTTGATAAACTGAGTGAAATGAGTGTTGACATAAATGCGGACTTATTGTCAATAATGTTGTGATACAGTTTACCGTCTAATTTCGAAAACTTTCGATGTATAATTGAATCGCGCGACAAACTGCAATCACCGGAAGAATTACGAATCAAGATCGTAGAAGAAAGTGACGCGAGAATGAAAAACTTTGTGTACACGCCCACACAAAATGTGTTATACGCGAACAAATCCGGAAAGAAAATGCGTAAATGGAAGGAAACTACACAAAGAAAAAATGAACCGATGAATACCGTTTCCGGACATAAAGCTGCAGAATGTGCAAACAAGGGCGAAAATTTTCGGAAAAACGCTAAGAAAAATGAAGAAAGTAGCCTTTGTGCAGTTGACATTTCTAAAAAGAAGCATCGGGCGTTTAATGTGACAGAATCGAAGAATGCTACGTTATGGTGTCTGGATAGTGGGGCAACCTCACATCTAAATAATTCCATCGCAAGTTTTGACAAAATTGAGGACAGCAGCAACATTTAACTCAATTTGGCAGATAGTAGCTTAACTGATGTTCTGGCGAAAGGAGACGTAATGTTTTCAGCAGATGTTTTTGGTGAGATTAAAGACTTTCGTTTAGAAAATACGTTACATGTTCCAGATCTACGCACGAACCTATTATCCGTTGGAAAAATTACCGATAAGGGTTTTAGTGTATCCTTCAATAAGGACACTGCTACGCTTAACGATAGTGACGGTTCGGTTATACTTACTGCCGATCGTATAGACCGTCGAGCGGGTGGACATGAAATCGCATGTAATACCAAAGAAATTGAAACTTTGGATGTATAGCATCGACGTCTAGGACATTTGAACGTACGATATCTAATTGAAGTTGTGAAAAATCAATCGGTTCGCGGTATTACTTTTGAACGCACAAATAAAGAACTTAATTGTGAAATGTGCGTAAAAGGAAAGATGACAAGAAATTCACTTCCAACAAAAAGTGAACGAAATTCGGAATTGCTAGAAATTGTGCACTCCGACGTATGTGGTCCTGTACGTGTTGAATCGCACGGGCGATCCAAATATTTCGTGACTTTTATTGACGACTACTTTAAATGGTTGGAAGTACGTTTCTTGAAATCTAAAAATGAAGTATTTGTATTTAATGCATTTAAAGAGTAAAAAGCATTGGTAGAAAACTCCAAAGAGCGAAAGATCAAATGTCTTCAATCGGATAATGGCGGAGAATACAAAAATCTGGAATTTGATGGTTTTATGGTTGAACATGGAATTATAAGAAAATTTTCCATACCATACCATCCAGAGCAAAATGGTACCACTGAACGAAAAAATAGAACCTTACTGGATACTGCAAGATGTCTCCTCTTGCAATCTGGATTACCGACATCTTTTTGGGCTGAAGCAGTTTCAACTACAATTTACATTAGGAATAGAATTCCGAGTTCCTGTCTCAAAGGAAAAACACCACATGAATTATGGACAGGCAAAAAATCAAATGTATCCTATTTTCAGGAATTCGGATGCAAAGCTTTCTGTTTAGACACATAACCTACCAAGGGAAAGTTTGAACCACGGGGAAAACCAGCAATTTTTGTAGGATATTCCGAATGTTCAAAAAGTTAT
The DNA here is from genome assembly GCA_023690525.1 of Holotrichia oblita. NCBI lineage: Eukaryota > Metazoa > Arthropoda > Insecta > Coleoptera > Scarabaeidae > Holotrichia > Holotrichia oblita. The sequence continues at coordinate 84,954,763 of CM043018.1, forward strand.
AGAATGTGGTTAACCGAAGAAAGGAAGATAATAATATCCAGAGATGTGAAGTTTTTAAGTGTTGATACTGGTGCTCCGGTAACTTTGGAAGATTTCATACCTGAAGATTGGTATGAAAGCGAAACATTTTCCGAAAATCGAACCATAGAAATTGAATTAGCTTCGTTGGAAGTTCCTGAGCAGCACGAAGATGACGTTATTGAAGACGAAGGAGAGCATGGTGACCAACCAAGGCAAGGACGTGGTAGACCTCGAATGCTACCGTACTGGAAGAAGGGGAAGACCCCGACTCGCACATCAACCAGTTCAAGAAGAACCACAAACGGTAGATGATACAGAAAGCGATGATGAACCACAATTACAAGATGAACCAGAAATTGAAACAGTACAATTTGCAGGGTTGGCTGAAGTACCTTTAAAGAAAGCTATGTCTGGGGAAGATGTCGACGATTGGCATCGAGTAATTTGCACAGAAGTGGAATCAATTCTCAGAAATGACACATGGGACCTTGTCAAACTCCCAAAGAACAAAGAGGTCATTGGAAGTCGCTTTGTACTTCGAAACAAGTACAATTCGGATGGAACTCTAGAAAGAAGAAAAGCTCATTTAGTAACCAAAGGTTTTGCGCAAAGACCTGGTATTCATTTCAATAAAACCTTTGCTCCAGTGGCTAGAATGGGTTCAATTCGTCTGTTGGTGGCTTTGGCGGCACATGACAACATGAATATTCGTCATTTGGACATCACCACTGCTTACCTAAACGGAAGCATAGATGAAGAGCTGTTTATGGAACCCCCGAGTTCCTGAAGTAAAATTTCTATTTAGTTGGTAGTTAGTAGTGGAATGGGAGATCGAGTGACACCTCATTTTAAAGAGCTCACTGAGTGTGGTATCAGGCTAAAATTTCATAAAAAATTATTCACTCATATGAACATAGTAATAGAACAAAATTTTATTTCGTTATACATTTTGTGTTTGCAGTTATCTGCTCAACATAAATTTCAAAGTCTTAGGTACCTAGCTACGAATGGTAAAACGTGTGCCTTTTATTAAGCCTATACTACCTTATGAATGTCATAGAATAGAATTTTATTGATTTAAACGCCATAATCAGCAATAATAAATGTCAATTTTCCTTGTTACTTAGAATGACGTTCCATTAATTTTAGGTTTAGCGTCCATGGCTGCCCGGGGCGTATTGTCTCTTTGTATTAATATTTGACACTTGCATTATTTAAACATGTCTTCCCTGCCACTTTGTGTCAAAACTGGAACCTCTGTATTAAACCGATCATAAGTTAGCAGGGGGAAACACACTTTAGAACCGCACTGTATAATTTCATATCCATATCAAAAACAAGGTAACTTATTGTTGGATATCGCTTTAATTGATATTAATATTAGCAGAATCACTCGCATCAAACCACCAATTGATTAAATGAAGCGCTGACGAAACAATTGATATAGAACGTAATGTTCTTTATTAAGCTTGATAAAAGTATATTCATGCGGAGACAGAAATAAATACCGTAATAACCATCTCTTCTTGAATCTGTGAAACCAGAGTAAATATTTATTAGCTTTTTACTGTAAATAACTGTTCCTTTTTGAAGCTAAATGTGATGTATGCATTGTAATTCATCCATTTAGACATTAAACATGAAGATAGAGAACAAGTTTTATCCTGCATATCATCATCTATACTGCTACTTCAATGTTCTTGCAATAATCCTTTAAAAGGTCACGATTATAACAATACATTTCCATTTGTAGTTCAAGTTATAGCAAAGATTCTTGAATGCTATATCCAAATTTTTGATATTTATATACCTATTATACAATAAATTATTTGCACAGCACCGAAACGAAGTTTTCAGACTTATTTTGTTGGATGGTCACAGTGGTAATATACGCACAAGTCATCAATCTATAATAGTTTCTTTAATATTTCTGGTATTTGCTCCACGATAAAAGTTTGAATTGCTCCGCGATTGTTATTACAATTACATTAAAAAAAACTCACTAAAATACTTCAAAATGTTCACATTTTGCAATATACCTAACTAGATTTATTAAATGTTATCGTTTTTAAGATTCCAAAACAGTATTGATACCATTAAACTTACTTCTGCTTCTGTTTCAAATCAGGTAAGACAAGAGACAGCGATAACTTTTTATATTGGCAATATTCAGAATGTGACACTTTCACTTATTTACCGCGTAATCGTTGCCATTATATTTAAGGCCTAAAACGAAATAGAATACTTTGACAAACATTTGCTCAGTGAAGTAAGAATTATATGTTGGAAGACACTATACATGTTCATATACGATTAACAGTGTACTTTTAGTGCTACTCATTAATCCTTTACGTGAATTATACAAGCACATTTTCTAATTAAATAAGATGTAAAGAAATGAAGAGACAGTTGAAGGTGAAATTACAACTACATAATTCAGTATTTATTACCAGCGTAATTTATGTATTTGTACTATGTATTGGATTTCGATGTTTCTTGCTTTTACGTCTTAAAGAATTATTCATTAGAGTGCGCCTGTACTGATTGGTATTCTGTCGAGCATGATTGTATTATTTCCAGTAATTGATAGAATGAATTAGAAAGGTAGGGAAAATTGCGAAGTTATACTGATGTGCATTACTTTCTGAAATATTTTCAATAATTTTATAACACTAACAAAATAGCATACCATAAACGTTACATTATGAAAGATTGAAAATTTCACTTAAAGGCATGTAACTAGAATGTACTAATGTGTAAACTTGGGAAGTATATTTACAATTTTAACGTGGCGGTTTCAAATATCACTATCAAGTAGTAATCTCAAAACATGAAAGTTAAATCCCTCTTATTCTAATGTTACTTTGTAAATTCAATTTAATTTATACATTATTTGGAGCTAGAATAGTGATTAGTATTCCTTCCAGAGACAAATCAGATTTAAATAGTGACGTATAAAAAGAACGATAATAAGTTTTTAGCTTGTTTATGCATCGTCAGAACCTATTGTTATAGATCAACTAAGAATTAATTCTTTGAAAAAGTACACACTGAATCAGAAATAATCCATAATTCTCCTATTCGAACTAGGAAGATACTACTACACCTTACGAAATTTCCATAGTTCCATACAAACTGTCGAACAGAACTTTTTTTTATTTCTTTGGAGAATTATGCAATGAAGTTAAAGCTTAATAAAGGCGAACGCATAACAAAACAAATTATTGAAAACTGCGAAATTTCTGTAGCTCTATTAACATAAAATGGATAAATAATCACCAACAACCATTTGATCTTCTTAACTTTATAATAGATGATCGATCCCCAATTGAAAATTCAAAAATTGACTCTTCATACTGGCTATACCTTTCTTGCCTTTTTCGTTGGGATTGGGATCAGATGAGCGAGGTGGTTATTGCATAACCATGATATCCTTTTGATTACACCAATCCTTTGTTCACCTAAATATATTGATACTAGCATTGCTTTGCTGCAACATTCAGTCTTGAGTCGATGGCATTTCGTCACCAACGTCTTTTAAAACTGTTTCTAGAAGTTATATAAGAATCAGAATTCAGCCGTGTAAAAATAAAACATGTACGAGTTTTATTATTATGGATAAAGTTTCTGGTCCTGGACTGGTGGATTACATAATTTATCTATTTAGTTCTAGTAACTTAACACATTAAACGCTATGGAGCATGGTTTAAACGATATTACAAATTCAAAGCTGACACGTTTGGGTTGTACTTGTCCACAACAAAAATTAGTAAGGAGACACAAAAAGTTGGTTGAATCTACCTGAGCTATGCAACTAGTTGTTGTCATAACATAATAATTGCGGGCTACAAGAGCCGAGCGAAATAAAATTCATTTTGGTATTTTTCTGCTATAGCTTTCTATCCGTTTTGTAGTAATATATGAAGCTAAATTTGTTTTAATTACTTCACTACATTCGCATCAGAGTAACCACTTAAGTATTTTTCAGACGACAGCCTTATTGCTTTTGAGATGTATTACATACATTACATACAGGTTGATTGGTGAGAATGGCCTATTAAAAGTATTATCTAAAAGGAACGGAATTTTAAAACAAAATTTTGCCGTTGGATATGGTTGAATATGAACTATCACGTGAAAATGTTTTTGAATAAATATCACTTTCGGTTAACCGGAAGTGGACATCAACTTCAATTTTTTAAATGGCATGCTACAAAATAAATTACAGATTCAGCTTCTATGATAAATTTTACACATATTTTATGTATTATATCCTATTATAAATACCACTTCTGAGTTATTCGCAATTAAAGAAAAACAGTGACAGGTATCGATCTTACTTTATAGTGATATTACGTCACGTAAGAGTAACAAAGACGAATGAAATTTTGCATACGCACATCTGATATTGTGTAGTTACACAACATCTGGAGTTCTTCTCTGTAAAATTATACAGGGTGTTTAAAAACTTAGTTGCTTATAAACAAGTTCAGTCTTCGGAAAGTAGATTTTTTTTTTGGAAAGGTATACATTTTATCAGATATTCTGATTCTACGAAAGATTCTCTTTTAATCCATATAAGGTGTCCCAATACCTAAAATGTAAGGTGAATAAGTTATAACGATTTAATTAGTCTCCGTACCTAAAATGCTCAGATATGTCTATTTACTGAAGCAATGGTGCTTAGCTCATTTGTTTTACATTCTTACTTGTCACTTATTTTGACGTCTGTCATTTTGTTAATCGTATTTTGTAAACTCTTCCCATTGAATTATGGGAATAAGGGATCCTTTAGGCAAATAACGCCAGATGCTATTCGAAGAACAACCGTTACATGAATACGTCTCCGAATATAGAATACCTCAACAGAAACGGTTGCCATATCAAACCATTTAGATAATTTATTTATTTAGGTTATTATTATTGTTGTTCTTATAATTTTTCTACGGTACCACCACCAATCACCCTGTATATTATACGAGCTTAAGTACCAATACGTAATTATAATTTTATAGACTGTAATATTATAGTATATGAACAAGTTTTACGTTAGGCAGTATAATTTGCAGATATAATTTATATACTTTAAAACCATTGAAAACCATGATTTTATGGCGTTAAAATGAAAGTTGACGACATGAAATATTTATAAGCTTTTGTTTTTGTTTTTCTTCATTCAAGTAATTAATGTATAATAGTGTTTCATACCTGAATGCGAATACTAAATGATTGTATTTTTTAAATGATTTTAAAATTGATTTTTTTATGCATTTTTATGTCTATTCGGCATCGAATTCAAAAAGATATATAAAGACATCACCGAGAAAATAAGAAAACGATTTTTTATAATTGCACAGCCAGACCGCTATGAACTTTATATCTTAAAAACATCTAGAGATTGTTTATATTTGATATTAACATTCAATTGTGGAAATAATCTGTATGTTGCTTAAAACTTCTTGGCCATTAATTTTGCTATTCAGTTGAGTTGAAATAGTAAGAAGTTAATTAGCCAATCATATCAAAATTCAGAAAGTTATCCGTGCGTAGACATTGCATTCTAATTTTTTAATATAATATAGTAAGTAAAGTAAGTAGACTCTAAAATACGATGCAATGTGAATAGAAAATCCAATTTTAGAAGTCAAACTAAACGAATATGTATCTATGTTTTACAGACGAAAGGATTGTATCATCAATAAACATATGTATATTTTTTCACTTGCATTAATAGAATATCTTATTGTGTGCCAATTAAAATAACACATAACTTTCATAATTGTTTATATTATTGTTCAAATAAAAACACATATTAAAAGCAGCGGAGTTGCAACTAGAAAAGAATATTACCCCATTATAACAACAATTGTATAAAAAAGGAATATGTTCGAGCAGATATTATAAATTAAACTTCAAAATATATTAGGAGTCCAATTCGTTGTGAAGATCAGAGGGTCAATATCGATGAAATTTCCAAGAACCGTCAATCAGTTTTGAGTGTACGTAATTATAAATTTCTGCTTTACTTCAATCTAAATAACACGATGCTATCAAGATTTTCTTTAATTTAGTCTTGCTTTTTTGTACTGCCTCCAAATACATAGTATTTCATTAAACACACGCGATAAAACAGAACCCTCTAAAGCCCGATAATGCACGAGAAAACGAAAGTCAAACTACAGTCAGATAATAGATCAGGGAACGAGGCATAACCGTGTTTATATACAGCACTAGAACTTCCAATATACAAGTTATCTATAGCTGGAGATGCTCGTTATGTGTGCAAATCAGGCGCGACTAGGAATTTATCTGGCGTACTATACGAAATAGAGATTTAGTCATTAGTGTTCGGAATGTTTTTCTAATACGAATTATTTCGTTACTTTTTGTTTTTTTTTTAATTAAGAGGTTACAATGGTTACGCTTTAAATATACAACGTATATTCTAAGTAACCTTCCGTAATGCTGGTAATATTTAATATTAGTATACAATATCTCTTTTTGAGATGTATTACATATACAGGATAACAACTTGAACTTGAGACAGTTCCTAATAATTTATCAACACGCATGCATTTGCAAGTGTTTGTAGTAGCTCTTCGCTGACTGTATACAGTATAAAATATACGTATGGCACGTTATACGGCACCAATTTGTGATTGTATCGCGCTCTTACCATGCGTCCCCTTTCGTCCTCGATGGCGTTTATTAATCGGCTGAATTCCTCCAGTGATTTACAGATGACTCGCTCGTCATCGGTCTGGGTACTGCCTATACATTCGAACTTGAAGCCTTCCAGGCACTTTGCGAACGACCTTTGCGCTTGACTTAATTCTGTAACACGAGAAATGAAATAAAAGAATACAAAAACAAGAAAAGAGTAAAAATAAAAACATAATGGGTGAGTTAACATGTGCTAATATGTGTATGTAATATATACATACATGTGAAACTGTATTACGTGAAAGAATTATGTAAGACGTATAAGCCGATTGCAATTTTTACATGATGATGAATAGAGCATTTAAAATCAATAGTTACTATTCGAAAGTGTTAGTCAAGAGAGCACTGCAAATAAAACTAGAAGTTAGGTTTGTGATGGTGAGATAATTAAAACAATGTCTTAAAATGTATTTTTAGTTTTAGTAACGCATAATTAAAACGTAACATGCTTTTTTCAGTCCTTTTTCAGATAGGTTACAAAAAGTTATTCAGTCACAGATTTTCCAAATGATTTATTTTTGCACAATTATGGCATAGTAATAAAATAAAACGAAAGTTAAGCTTTTCCAAATTGTACTATATGTTTGACAACGTAGCTTAAGTATAAAACATTAAAACTAGTAACTGTGAGTAATAGATATTAACACTCTGTTGTTTATACTTCAAATACTCAGTGGGCAAAATAGCCATTAGTTAAATCAAGTACGTTTAGTAAAATTATTATCGCAACCCGTTACATATCGAATTACCGAAAATATCGAATATGTGCAGCGAGATAATGTACATGGGTTGAGTAAACTGTAAATACTTTATCTGTGCGTGCCAGACGAATAGTTCTCTAATCGTGAAATTACTAGAGATTAATGTAAAATAGTGGGCGATTTTGTAAAATTGTTGCCAAACGATGATAAATTCAAACTAAATATACAAAAGCTGAAACACTCACAGCATATAAAAAAATGCAGAAATTGGTATTAGGAATAACACATTGAAGGATTGGACAAATCCTAGAAAGTAATCTAAACATTTAATGGCTGATATCTTAAAAAATAGCTATTTACAATATATACATCTTTGAAAGTTGTACACAAAAACACAAAAAAGTGAAAAACTGTCAAATTTATATTCATATAATTTAAATTATTTATTATTAAAAAAATGTTTTTTGTTAATTATTAGATCGTCGAGAAAGGAGATAAACGATACCCGACACGTCAGATTAAATGTAATATAAAGAATTAAAAAAAGTTTTATTTTATCTGTCGAAGACTTCCAAATGCAAAGACATTACATTAGATTGTATGAAAAAATAGACCAGCAATTAAAGTTGGATAAGGTTTTTGCAGAGATACACTTCTGTTAGAAGATATAGTGACAGAGTCCGATGCTTAGTAACGAAAACGATTTAGACTGGATAACCGGATATTTTTCATTTTTCATCAAACACTAACTACATTTCGTCATTCTTTTTTCTAACATAGGTGTTTTCAATAGAAATTTCTTTTCTTTCTCTACAGTTCTTTTTAAACAAGTATGTCAAATCAATAACTTCACATGAAATCTAATATGATGGTACATTACGGAAACATTATTTACTATTTATAACTGTTGTTCAAGGTGTGCTGTTTTGGACGAACAGACTGTTAATGTGTCACTACAAATGCTACTGAACTAGCAAAATTAGGCAGTATCATCTCAAAAATAAACTAAATTTACAAAATAATGTTAGTTATAATACATACCATAACATCAAAAACTAATAAATGTAAAATAACAAACGTAAGTTACAAACAATCTAAATGCTCACAACGCAAACTTAACGTCGTGTAAATCTGCAAAAAAAGAAACTCAGTACTTGTCATTATCTAAAAGATTGTAAATTATTAGAATAAAATGTTGTGCCCTTGATATCTGAAGAAAAAATATTATTAAAAAATTATCTTTTAATTCCAAATATATTTCCACTTGTACCTCAACAAAACAAGAATCAACTAAAAATCAATTTATTCCAGAAGATAGTATTTTGATAAAAATTACTGATGAAATAAGTCAAGATGTTTGCAAATTAATTCCCTTCTTGATAACTTCTGCAAACCTTAATACACCGGTGCTTTTCTTTCCGTTTTCGAAGACGCAAATTGAGCGCAAATTTTAGGCATCGGAATCAAAATTTACGCCAGAAGTTATAATGAAGGCGCGAAGTTGGCACCGTGGAAATTGAATGACTTCTAAATTTTTGGTAAAGAGATGCACCGCTGTTTCTGTTTCGGTTTTGTGTAAATGTTTGCCATCGAACTCTAAATTTGTGCTGAAAATTGTGGTGATAGCATAAAGTTGACATTAATAAATTGGAATAACTATCTTGAAAATAAATGTGGCGGTTTTTCTCGATATTGGCCGAATTGGCCCTAAACTTTTACCATAGAATAAAAAAATTACTCGATTATACACTGTCATAAGCGATCAAAATCATTGAAAATAGATCTATAACAATTATACGACACTTTAAACAATAACTAAACACATATAAAAAATCTCCCGTATATCCACAACATTGTCAATGACACTACCAGAAATGATGTAATTATTTTTACTTGATTTATCCTGCAACATTAACAAAAGATCAATTTTTGGATAAAATTCACCCGATACAAACCATTACAAAAGACTATTTTCTGTCGTTAATTGAACCGTCTCTTTCCGGGATAGATTTACGATATTCACTGTGGATAGCTTTAATATTTGTTTCTTTTCCGTTTTTACGTTTTCAATATCTTGCAGTCTATTTTGAGACTAGTTTTATATGAATATTGAATTTGATACTACACCTAAGATGTATGTAAATAATACAAATTTACAAATTAATAGTGTAAGAATTCTAGAAGAAACTAAATCAATAGAAACGTAATTGAATAGGTTGCAAAATTAGTCTAATCGGTTCTAGGCGAATTACATATAATATGCGCAGACTACATAAAAAATAATTATATTTAGAAATAAATATATTTTAAAAAGTAAATTAGTGAAATCGATAAATTTCATGTAGTTCTGTTTCCACTATATAAAATTATTTTAACATTAATTGTGCTGTTAATTTTACGATGTACTGTATGCAGGTATTAGGACAAAATAAACAGTTCATAAAAGTCTAATGCTGCAAGAACTATTAAATGTTTACTACACAAAGCATAATAATTTAACATAAACATTTCTACAGGCTAGTAAAAATCTGTCACCACAGTTAATACGTACAGTTACCTTCTACATTTGTAACACCAAATTATATAGTTATTCATTACTGGAAGATGAGTTGTTTTCTTCTTCCTTATAGTCATCGCATTCATTGTTCATATATCTTTAATTGCTTCCATAATAACATATACAATAGAATCGTCTGCACGTAACCCACACTTATTGCTGTTAAAAGCGTGGTACTGGTAGCCTGTTTAATGTAAGGTGAAATTTCCATTTGCAACGGACCTTATGACTAAGACCATTACAATATAGAATTTAATATGGTTAATAAGGCCATAGCCTCATCACTTATGGGCAGATACAAGACAAATTTAGAATTCATTATATTTAATATTCTGATGTCTCTAATGTAATAATTGAATATTTTACATCTTTCCCATAGAAATAATACATTTCATTCTTCCTATATATAATAATACGGTAATTATAATTACTTTTACTAAACAATAGTAGCGGTGATATGACGGAAAAAAAGTCAAAGTGAAAGCTTTGTATTAGAAAAGATTCGTTTTACTTATGTGACTATTGTGCGTTGAAGATATCTTGAAAAGCGTATACACGGACGGTTATGCTTGCGCCTGTGAATGCAATATTACTATTTTTCTTACCTGTAGATAGTGTATGTGGTAAACGAATTGTATAAGATGCTATAATTATGTTTCATCGATTGTTTGTCTATTTTATAATTATTTTTTAGAACTATTCCTTGAATCATCCAAACAATTCTTTATATGTGACCAAAATTTAATTCACTTTTGGTAATACTTCGTCAAAGAACGGATGAATTTGTAATAAGAATTAGGTAAGAAAAGTTGTGTGTGTGGCTCTAATCTGGTAGTATACAGAATTTAGTCTGCTTACTCGGTTACAGATATATATTTTTAAAATGTGAACAAGTGTCAAGCTTGTCATAAGTTTCGGAGAAACTTTGCCAATTTAACCAATCCTGTATTGTTAATATTAACAAAGTGACAGATGATATTCCTATCTACATAAATTCAGTAGTTTATAGAAAAGATGTACGCACAGAAAGTGTCGATTTATGGAGTTATAATGTTTTCAAATCAACATCTCAATACGTTTTTCAGTTAAGAACAGAATAATAAAATGACTACCTTTTTGGTGAATATGATAAGGACACGAAGCGAATCCTGAATTGTCATTGGTGGAAGTATATGTTTGTGTATGTTGCGTCATCTATTCATAAATATATTCGTATTTTTTACGTTAATTGCATTAGAAATTAATCCACAACAGCAATAAATACAGTGCACGATTATATGAAAAACGTACACCATAACATTTACAAATTCCTGCGAAGAATGTACTTTGTTAAACAACTTGTGCAAACTACATAACATATAACAAACCATAAACAAATATCCATATGATGTATAAATATTTCTAACCAGGAATGTTAAAATTTTGGCTATACGAGTATATTTGCTTATAAAAGTACAACTTTGTCTTACATACAGAGCATTAATTTAAATTAGGTGAAATTGTAACGAAAGATATGATCCTCGGATTGTGTTAAAGGACCTATTCACTGAACTGTTGGAATTATGACACGGAGCATCATGAAAGTACATTTCTTCTGGTGTTCAGCAGATGATCGTAGGTAAAATCCTATGATCGTATACAATGCTATTTAGACCTAATAACTGAACCAGATCTTCTTTCTAATCTTCGAAAGTAAAAGAATGTTCTTCAGTAAAACAACTTAGATTCCACGTGAAAAGCCCTTTTCGTGTCATGTCAATCTTTTGTCATGACTGCGCAAATCATGCATAATAAAATGCGCGTGAGGTGTGAGTAGTAATAATTTGGTCCTCCCATGACAAATTTTGGAAGCTCTGTGAGATGAAGTAGAGGTAGCCCCAGATATGACATATACTACAAGATGTGCACAATTGTTGTTAATAAAACAAAAGTTTTCAGAAATTTGTTTTCTTCAAACTTATATATCTTGCTTGCCTATGTATCAGTACGTTACCAATCATATACAGGGTGGTCATTCGAAAACGAAACGGCATTGATTTTGGGCATTTAATTTCATATAAAAATAAAATGCTCAGGCACGTCAACTTTGTTTTTGAGTGGGACATTTATCAGGCGTACAAGCAAACCTTCATCTGCAATCCCTTGAGCAGGGTGGAACTGGCCCCAAAAATCTTAAATGGAATCTTAAATGACTTAATACTAAATAACTAACACGACACATTTTACATTTATTTCTTTATTTACAACACCTAGATCAACGAAATATTCCTGTTTTTTACAAAATGCAAAAGCGACAAATACTCTACAAATTCAATTTCTTGTATCTGAAAATAAACAGTTTTTATCTTAATTTAGCACTTTCAACATCTACTTGACTAATACATGTAAGTTTGTTATCTCTGCTGTAAGTCCTTCATTACTAAATTTGCTATAACAATAAAAAATAAACAAAAGAATGAAAAACATACTTGTTAATGTAATTTAAACGGTTTAAATATTTTTAGAAATTGTTAATTTGACGCATTCATCGTTTTTGAGAGACTAAATTCTACATCAACTAGCCATATATTTCTATTCTGTATTTGTTGAATGTAGTGGCTATAGTATGTTTTAAGTCCTATGTATGTATATTTTGTATATATCCCAGTGGAGTCTGTCAATTTTACTAAGAACATTATAATGAATAAAATAAGCAACGAATACGCTGTTCTCTGTGTACACCAGTTTATAAATATTTTAAACCTTACTTTCACAAAAATATATCGAAAGACATCCGTAATTTTGAAATTAGCAGAAGAGCATGTCTCTAATGATAATAGCTTGGAAGCAGAATGTTAGGTATGAAAAACTAACGAGAAAAATATCGTGAAAATCTTTTTTTTATAGTGGAATTGTTGTCAATCAATATATTGGGTGGGGCAAATTATGTACCTAAGCGGCTTCCAAGAAGCAAGTCCCCTGTTTATAATAAGAATATCATACGTTTTTGCAGACTGTATGAATTGTATTTGTAATTCTATTTTTCTGCTGTATGTAAATGAAACAACCTTAAAGTTATGTTTATACTATTACAATAAAATTTAATAGATTATAAAATATTAATTACTTAAAGTAATATGAAACAAAAGAACTAAACATCGATTTGGATAATTCTGTAAAATTTATGGTTTGAGACATAGTGGAACATTTTCTTAATCGCATTGTTTCGTTACAGTTTTAGTAATGTACGCTGCTAAAACTTTAGCATACGTTCGAATAAAAAGCGTAATTCTAACCGTACAATTTATCATTTCAAATTCTGTCACTTTTGATATTTTAGCAATTTCTGCTAACGTGCATTGGAAAAGTTTCACCTGCACTAATAGCACTTCTTTATTTATTACTTTCTAATGTTATATAAGTAAAATAAGTGATTTACAACAAATCGCTGCATAAGTGGATTTTGAATGGGAGGCAAAACCTGTCCTTAAGTTTGTTAATCAACATACCAATTGTACATTGAGGTTTATTTTTTACGTTTTAAAAATAGGTAGTAAAATATGCATTTCATTTTAAATTTTAAGGTAAGACAAAGAACAAATAGTTTAGTTAGTGAGATTTTATCGAACATCGAAACATACTAATAATTAATGTAGTAATATATTCTTCTTCTAATCAATGTTTCTAGTTGTTTGCAGAGGTGCAATAGTTTTGCCTATTACTGTAGATATATCATTTCGCAATATTTCGCAGAATGTACAGAATATCGACCAAGTCTTTTAGCCCGGCCCGCCACGTCGTAGGGTTAATGACCTTTGCTCTTCCCATCTGTTCGCCACCACCGCCGACATATAGGCCGCCTTCTGCGATTCGCTCGCAAAATACTACTACAACACTTTTGATAAAATAATAATACTATTCAGGGTCTCTCGCTAAGCGCCCAAGCTAAGATTAGATGCATCTATCTCAGAGGAGAATCCATGCGTCTAACGAGTCACGAAGGCATCTTATATACCTAGGATTCACGTAAACCTTCCACATACTGATATTACTAAACGGTATTTATAGCAGCACAGCTCGTATCTATATGCGTAAAGTGTTTCTTGCAAGAACACATCAACATGCATACGAAGGCAGGAGTAGTAGTGTAGTACCGTGTATGCTGTACTATGGAGGACTACCAATGAATCATTCACAACTTTCACCTGACGACCGTCGGGATTTGCCTTTCTGATTTCAAGCTCGGTTCCTGTAACTGCCTGTGTACTATTCCGACATTTATCTTCTCATGTAATTAACACGATATTACTGATATATTACAGGTATGTATTTGACAAGTGGTAATGGTTTTAATATAATTAAGTGATATCAATTTAATCTACATATGTAAAGAAGATAGTTAAACATTTTATTTTGTATTAGTTTACAGAATATATTGTAGCTATTAAAAACGCGGGTAAATAATGTATTTCAAATAGACACTAACTATCAACTTTTTCATGATACATATGCGAATAATTTTTGTGAATTAGTAAAATTAGGACTTGCTATGCAGATTTTTCAAACAAAAGCACAATCTTTTACGGTAAAAAATTTTATAGGTAAAGTGGGCAAGGAAAAATGCTGGAAATTATTTTCAAGTTTCCAAGATGGCCGCCAGTGAGCGTTTCCACTTCTAGCCAGATAAACTGAAAAATTGAGAAAAAGTTCAGAAGGCATTAATCTTTTTTCAAAATCAACTTTATTTAAAAGGAAAATCGCTTACAACTACGAAAACGTGTGACTTAAAGTCACAGCACTAAATAAACTGACATTTCTTGTGAATATTTTAGAGAGGAGTTCGTCTTTTATTTCCATGGCCTACTACTTGCCTTCTTATCGAAAGCAAGCAATGCATTTTTAAATGGGGATATATGAATTTTCCTGGTTTAGTATTTTTTTTTTTATAATTTGAGTTAGGAAAAAGATACTAAGATGCGGCTTGCGCAGGCTTATTGGTTGGTCATTTGTCTACTTTCTAGTCTAAAAAAAGTCATATCATTGAATTTAAATTTTTTGAGAAAATGCAATATTTTGGATATAATATGGAGTAACGCCCCCTATCGGCGGCCGTGTAGGTCACAACTGTCATGATTACGAGAAACCTAAAAGCCCAAGAAATGCTCTTTTCAATGGTACCAAATTTATCCAAATCCATTAAGCCGTTTCGAAGTTACAGGCATTTATTTAAAACAACATTCAAATACCCACCACCACTTTATTTCGAAATATAGAGAAAAATTGTTTTTACAAAAAATGTTTGACTTTAAGTTAACATTAAAAAGCAAATACTTTTTTTGTTATATTCATTGGAGAAAATCGCGAGAAACGTAACTTTATGTAATTCAAGATGGTGGAAACGCCCACTGGCGGCCATCTTGGAAACTTGAAAATAATTTTCAGCATTTTCCCTTGCCCACTTTACCTATAAAATTTTTTACCGTAACTCTCTACGATCATTAGTTTCTGAGATACAGCCTCTTACCTCGCTTATTTGCCCTACAGGCAAAAGTCTGTGATATACAGGGTGACTGATAATGAAACGGCCATACTTTACAGCGTGTTAGTAAAAATAATTTGCCATAGATATAGCCCAATTTGCCTTATCCAAAAGTCATCCGTTTTCGAAATGTTTTTTTTTTGTTTTTTTCGTTCACTACTTACTCTCACTCAAACTTAAAATTTACGAAAATAATGGAACTTTTTCTCAATTTTTCAGTTTATCTGGCTAGAGGACATCTCAACATACATTATCTATCCGTAACACTTACGTTAAATACTTGGACTAATTAAAAGAAAAAAAGATTAAAAGGCTTTTGATGAAACTGTAGACAAAATCGCTACCTTTGTGACTATTTATTCAGCGTGTAGCTGTATTCAAGTAATTACAATAACTCAGATATTACTATGTTGAATTTATATCACAACAAGTCATCTTCATTAAAGGTATAGCAAACAAAAAAAAACAAAAATAAGAATCTGTAATTTCCAACAATTAATTTTAGTGCATAGATGCGAAATTAGAAGATATATTGTGGGTACTACGATAATAGTTATGTTCTTGGCGTATAATAATGTAAGCTAAAATTCGAAGAAATCAATTGACGTATCAGTATACACATATGTATAGTAGTAATCCACTTATTGTTGCTTATTACGAAAACTATCACCATTTATCTTCGTTATTCATATTCAAAATAAATGTTATTAAAACAATCCAATAATAATAATGACAAATATAATACAATAAATAGTAACAGCTACAGCATTTAACATCTTTCCAATATCGAAAACCTATATAAAAATAGGCAAATAAGATAAATGTTGTAATCAACATTTTCATTAACCTACAGGCTATTAACTTTTAATGTACAATAGTGTTGTCAACTTATACCTATTTTTAAAATCAATGTTTGTGATTTGTAAAGTTAGACTCGACCCAGACAAAAACTGCCCACTGTGTTGCCTCTAAATGTTGACGTCCGGAGAAATGCAAACTTCACTTTCTCTTGTCGTCGTTTCATTTTAATTGCAGACATATCTACATACATATATGTATGTATGCGCATTGGTTTACTGGTTTTAATGCTCATTATCGATACATTGACCGCTAAAGAAGGCAGGACGATTCGAGAAAAAATATAGTAATTTTATTTTTGCGCTATTACGTTTTCTTTGTGCTAATAGCATTAGAAATCGTTTTTAGTATGAGTATAAACTTCAAAAATAGGTTATAATATCAAGATGACAGTAAGTAATTTTCAACTAATCTAGCGAAACAATTTTCTTCTTCATTCTCGTAATACATGACCGACCATGTGATTGTGAAATAATACTAGTTTGTAAGGTAAGTTGTACAATAGTATGTAATGTGAGAATTTTCATATTCTCAGAACTTTAACTTGCTGGTTTTGATACCTTTTACATTTTTTATAATAACAGCAACAGCTGCCTGAAAAATATTTTTTTCACAAGCTTTCAACGCGATAACATTGAAAAATAGTGAAACATTGCAATTCTGAAAAATAACGACTATCAAATACCTCCAACTGTGCTTTAATTGGAAATAAAACAGTATCACTGTGATTCACATAAAATTCTTTATATGAAATATAGATAAACTAATTTGTATAATCTATAGAATCATAAAGCAGACCAAACAAAAAGTAAAATATGAATAGGAAAGACAAGAAAATTAATGAAAAAATTATAAATACTATAATAATAAAAACAATTAATTTATATTAAAATCAATGTATTTTACTTTGTATATACAAGAACACATTGTGCATTCTTACCAGCAGCAAATCAAAAACAAAATAACGGTATACAGAGTGATCCTTATATCGCATGCAGCAACGGATATGTAGTATACTGTAATATTACATATACATCCAAGAAGGTTATATTTTTATTTATTTATTTACGAAATAAACTAATGAAGTCATTGTGAAACACAAAACAGTTTGAGATTGATTGGATACTGAACTCATTTCGATGGCCTCTTTTCATTTTTTAATATTGGCAGTAGTGAGTGTAGTCGAAAGCTTAGCCATTAGAATCATATGATATTAATTTAATATTAACACAATTAATATTGTATCATTATACAAAATAATATTAACAGATTCAATTCGCTTTCATATTATTGTAAATGATATAGTTGCTATACGTTGAGGGTTATGCTTTATAACAAAGTGTTGCTATAATATTATATTATCTTTGATAACGTATTTTTTCTCGATAATACATTGTAATAATAATATAAAACCCTCTTTCAAGATTTGCTTGAAATATTTACCTCAAATGAATTATGTGCTACTTTTATTTTCTTATTTTATTTATTATTACTTTACTTCTTATTTTCAGTACAACATCTAAGGAAATGTTCTGGAATAAGCAGTTCAAGAAAATTTGTAACCCGTTGAGATATTTTGCTGTGTTAATTCAAAAAATTCGTTTATTATTATTATTATATATTATTTATATTTAATTCTTTACACAAATACATATATAGAAACAAATGAAAATAGTGCATTTTGTATTATATGTAAGTAACCGCGCAATTGATAATCCAAATTTCCTTTTTAATCTTTGCTTTTCTGACGAATGCTCGTTTTATTTAAATGTCATAATTGCCGCTATTGCTCAGATTCCAATCCGCAAATATTTCGCGAAGAACATACCCAATATCCACAAAAATTAATCGTGTAGGCTAGAATTTGTGGTCATAAAATTGTCGCACCTTTCTTCTTGGATGGTACTGTGAATAGAAAAAATGTTTTGAAATTATTAGAAAACTACGTAGATTCCATGTTGATTGACATTATTGAGAATGATGATCAGTATAGTGAAGACCTGTTATTTTTCCAACAGGATGGAACTCGTCCCCATTTAACTGAACCTGTTCAACAATATTTAAATCAAAGTTTCTTTAACAATAGATTGATGGGAAGGCCACATTTAATGGCCAGCGCTATCGCCCGATTTGTTGTTCGTAGTTCTCTTTTGGTGAACCCGCCTGAAAATTAAGATTTATAAAACTCAACCGGTTGGTCTAAACAAGCTGCGACATATTACTAACGAATACCGTCAAATCAACATCAAAAATTAAGCAGAATTTGTTGCATTGTATGGCACATGATGGTGGCCAATTCGAACATTTACTAAGCTAACAGGAATTTTTGCTATGCGGTTAATCTTCAATCTTTCCAAGTACAGTTGTACTTTCTTTTCCATTTTCCATGTTTTTTTAGAATTAACGTTACGTCTAGTGTAAAATCAATGCAAAATGCAAAACTTTCATTTACTTCTGTATATTTCTGCAAAAAAATTAATTAAATGTTAAATAAACGTTTTTCTTCATTTCATTATCCACAGTTTAAGTGAAGTCTAGCAAGTATGGTGTCGTTGTAAAGAGAATTTAATTGCATTTCAAATGAGGTATCAGTCGACCCCAGTTCCCTATGATGACAAGGGAAGATGTATGCTCCCTGCTAGGAGGATACAGTTAAGAGGTTAAATTTATAACGCACATATCTATGTCCTCCTACAAAACAAATTTGACGTCTTTCGACATTTTCTTCAAAAAACCACCGCTGCTGCAGTGATAATTTATTTGTTGCATTTTCGATGGGTTCTGTATAGCTGATTAATGATTAGTATTATAGGTACTTCCGGGTTTTAACGTCGTCATAATAGTGTAATATATACATATATATTATAAACACTAAATACAAAATTAAATAAAAATACAAAATCGACTAAGTCGACGTTTCGCCACTAATATAAGGGATAAGGAGATTCCAAAAAGTCACGGTAACTCTAGCTGTCAACCGTGCTAGGGGCAAAAACCTTCTGGTGGGTGATGGCTGTCCGAAGATTACGGTAATTCGACATGTAAACCACGCTAGAGGTGAAAACGTGATTAGCGTTATAAGTTTACATAAAAATGTTTCGAACGTCTTAAACAGCACTCGCATTAAATTTAACTCGCTTATTTGATGAATATCTGCATGGCTTAAGGATATCAAAGGCTACACGTCGTAAAATACTTTCTTTCCTACTGGATTTGTCAAACAAGTAACAACTGATTTGTATTATCGAAGTTGTGCGTAGATTTTTTGTAAAATTTTACAAATATTAGGCATAAGTATTTTCGCAAATTAGCCTATATTAGTATTATTCGACAGATGTACAATACCTCGAAACAAATTCCTGAGATTCAAAATATTTAGTGCTTTGTAATAAATTCTTCGAGGAAAAAACTTACTGATAATGATAATAAAATTTGCAGAACTTGTGGAAACATACGAAAACAGTGTATTTACACAGATATAAAATAATCAACATGTCAATTTAAAGAGATAAAAATAGATATAAACGCAAGATTACATTTGATAAACAAGATTTCCTTGGAAAAGGTGACAAGTGTTTCAATGTAAACTATAATAATGTGATGATTTACCTTTCAATGTCTGCTGTTCATACTATAACAATTTTTTGCCTATCAGTCATTTTATAACTGAAGTGAAATAATGTGTTGTTTTTATAATTTTCTAATCGTTTTTTTAAGTTGTGCAACTATACCTTAGATAATCTACGTAGCTCTAGTATATTTATGCTAAAACGAGCTTTTCTAGTGAATAATAGGAAAAAAGATAAACAAACTGGTAAAATAGTCAAGTTATTTAAAGTTCAGCACTAATTGTATAGTTGCCAATATATGTATATAATAGGTCGACATAGCATCTTTAGTATGATGAACAAAAATTAAAGAAACAAAAAATTATGAAGTAATTGCCAGGTAATGTCAAAATGCTAATAAGTTGACTGCTTAGATTAGATTACAAAAAAAGCAACAATTTAACGATTTAAAAAGAAGAGAATAATAGATAGAAAAATACCAAAAACAACAAGTATATTTAATATATGCAGATAAATTTGAAAAATATCAAGGACATAGAAGACCATGCAATTTACACTCACATGTATGGAAATGTGGTTTATAGAACTCATGTTTACTATAATTTGTTGCACTTTTAAAATCACAACGTTATATTTAGCAGCAACTGTGTAACCATGCGCCACACGTCTATCAGACCCTTAAATACTTAATTTCGATAGATTTGGTTACCAAACTATTTGTGGTGTTTATTTATTTAATTTTTGATTTATTTTCGAACAAGTTACTGATTTTCTATTAAAACCTTGAACATTCTCTTCTTCGTTCCTAAAATAACATGTTAACACATTTTGTGTTAGTAGATTTTAGTTAAATTATTGTTTAAATAGATATACAGGCTGTCCCAAAAGCAGACCGGCAAACGTTTAAATAATGTTCTTTGGGTCATTTCATGAAGATCAAGCAACCCGTGTCCAGTCTCTTCTCGTTTATATTAAAAAATCCAGCATTAACAGCCGAAAGCGTAATGTACTGAATATAGGCTGCTGTTGAAGGAAAAGAGATGCGACAATTAGGGTCACTTATGAAATACAAAATGGATAATTACACATATCAAGAGCACCTTATTTGGGGTGAAGCCCTTTGTAATGGAAGAAAGGCGCATGATTTAGTTGGAGCGATATCCATTTTGTCGCCAACCGCACCATTCAACCTTTGCTTCCATTCATCGACACCTCATAGAAAATCGTTGTTTTAGACGCAGAAACGTCATTGCCAGGCCAAGGATAGCAAGAAATGTTGGTAATGAAGAAATGGTGCTGGAAATTGTAGATGAACACCCTTCCATCAGTGTGCGAAGATTAGCTCATTAAACTCATCTTCGAAAGTCAACTGCATGGAGAATATTACACGACCAACAATTATATCCTTTTCAAGTTCGATCCTGACGATTATGAATGTTGCTCAACTGGTTTTGACAACGTCAAGGAGATGAACCTGTTTTTGTTAGTTATCTTTTTTCTCAAATGAAGCCTGCTTTACAAGAGATGGTTTCTTCAATAGCAGAAATAGCCACGTTTCGGACGATGAGAACCAACTCACGCCAACCCTATTGACTATAGTATTTGGAGGTACAACATGCATAAGTCATTTATTTAAATCAATCCTTTCCAAATAGATGGATTGGTCTGGAAAATTCGATCTTCAGTCTCAACCCTATTGACTATAGTATTTGGAGGTAAAAATTTTTTCGCTGAGAGTTTTTAGCAGAGTCATGGCTGCGTTTACTGAAATTCAACATATGCCTGCAATTTGTAAAAGAATTAGATAATCCATGATTCGTAGATGCATTTTATGCATTGCAACAAATGGATGTCAGTTCGAACAACTTTTATAACAAAACAAAATAATTGTTAACTTGCTTAACATGTTTATTTTGATATGCTTGAATAAATTATTGAATAAAAATACATAGTCTACAATATTATTTCCCTCATTTTAGCTTTTGTTTGAAACAATTTTTTATTTGGTGCCTCAATACAAAGTTATAACGGATATTTGGAAAACGAGAATAGATCGGAAATGGGTTGCTGATCTCGATCTTCATGAAATGACCCAAGGAACATCATCTAAACGTTTGTCGGTCTGCTTCTGGGACAACTGTATTTTCTTAAAAAATATAAATGATTTATTATTTTATAAAATTTTGTAAAAACAAAAAATATGAATATCAAATAGTAAGTATCAACATGTCTGCAGCCTTTCGCTGCCGGTTTATTAATGTTGATGCAACTATCAGTACGGTATCCAATATTTAAAAAGGTAGTACCGTTATAATGCATCCTAGAATGCAGGTTGTTTGCAAAAACGTGGTATAATACTTGTATTTTTGCACTATTATCATTTTTATATCGCCTTACGACCAATTGCGTTTACAGCAGTATGGACTGTTGCTCGGATTTCAGCTTTTTAACAAGATTTTTGGTTGTAGATAACCTCGATGTCTAATGCGTTGCCAATTCATTTTACCGCCTTTATCGTGTATGAGATAAGGGCATGTAGTTTATTCAATTAATGTTGCTTTTTTATTAACATGGCTACGTTTCAATCACTTTTCGTTATCTTATTTGAAGATAAATCAATGTTGAGATGTAGAATTTATCATATTAGGAGCAGATTCAATATAGTAGTTCGTAAAGAGAATCTATCTAGTTTTGTTCGGTTTACTTCAAGCTCTTTTTCTCCAACAGGTGAAAAAAGAAAACTGGATAATAAATCAATTATCAGTGAGAAAATTTGTAATCCAAAAAGTAGTTTATTCATTTACATTTTTGTTATTGAGAAATGTCACAAATTATATCAAAATATATCAATTTAAAATCTTAAACAATCGAAAGAAATAGAGTTATTGTGTTTGTTGATGTCAGAAGGAAATAAACTAAACATGTGCCAAAAATATGTAAATAGTTCAGTAATATTCAGTGAATAAATATACACCAATCTAGTTGAGAAAATGAATTTATGAATTGAATTGACTGAGACTGATAATAACAGGCTATGATGGATTCGAATTCTGTACAGGTAAAAATAGGGAATTTCCTGGCATTCGGAAAGCTTATGACCTTATGCTTCACAGTCAATTTTTTATGTCTATTGTATAAACTGGTTTACTCGTTCTTACTTATTTTCCGTGACAAAATGCAAGAAAAGCAAAAATAAATTGGCTCGGTTTTAGGATGGTACACTTTTCGTATTTAATTTTCGCTGCATAGTACTATAATATGAGATAAGGTTGTCAGTTTTATAGTGTTAGTAGCAGTAAACTCATAAACGTAACTCCGAAATAGAGCCTACTTTGACGGAGGGTTATGATGGAACTCGGAATTTTTATCTGGGTATTACGGTTATTTTTATTAATTCAACAATAAGTACTTATACTTAGTATAAAATAAATAATCATAACGAATACATAAAATGAAACAGCTAAATGTATGTATAATTATGAGTGTTCTATGGCTATTCTTCGGTATAATGTATTTTGCGTATTTAATTCTCTGTTAAAATATTTTAGATTAGCTATCGACTAATATATATGTAAATGTTTTTATAAAGCTAAAAAAGCATCCATAACAGAACATGTTTTCGTTATCAATCAATAATTGTAATAAAAAGATATTTATATACCAGATAGTTATGGCTGAATACAATATACGGATCGAGAACCGCCCCAATATCACTCTCCTAAAGCGTCACTGTTTCACTTTCCATCCTGTTTAGCGTCGCGTTGAACAACAAATTCGTTTCTGTAATATTGTGTTACATATGCAAGTTGCGTCACAATGACAAAAGAATTGTTTTTAAGGTCATAGATATAAGTGTATGGCATCAACAAAGCGATATACAAGCGCTGAAAAAGGTTTAACTTTTACACCTGATTTCTCTCTCATGCATGTAAAATAAAGCATTTATCTATCATACTATGTACAGTGATGTGCTTTAGTACTGACTCAAAGTGCCATAAAACTTTATAAATATAACCCTTATGTACGACGATAGATAGCGGACTGCCCTCGAGGGGTGAGTCAGTACTAAAGCACATCACTGTACATATATCAGTATAGGTAACGTTATATTTTCTGGTAAAATTATTTCACTTTTAGATATGATTATTAAGTACTTACCTTTGTATGAATTTAATATAACGACATCGTCACTTTTTGAAGGTCACGCTAATAGTATTGGAATCAATCAACCAATAATAACTAGTAAATACAGGATGTGCGTTTTAATTTATAAGATTACAGTGTCTGCAAAATTATTTACACTAATTAAAAAAATAGTTTAAATCTTCATTTTTTAAGTTTAACATCAACATTAGGACGTTTTTGACAGCATTTCAAATATACATATACACAAACAACTTCACTTAATTCACAAAACTATTTAGTTGAAATTACTAGAAATGATGTTAGCTAATTGCGTATTCTTTCTTTTTGTTTTTTTTACAGAATTTAGAACTACATTTGATTATATTTACTTTTTTAATATTCAAAATATATAGTTATAGGTTTCGTGTACAAGCTCCTTAAAATTTTTATAATCAAAGATTCTTCCTTATTCTTTCGCTAATGGCATGATGCCGAATGATCGAGGCGCAATTCGTTAGGTTCCGGACACGGCAGTGCCAGCCTCGGTTGTGTCTGCTGTAACAACCGGAGCTTCTCAGGACTGAGATACTGTGCAAAAGTATCTTTCCCTATGTGAGTCAATAGGAGAGAGAAGGTGGGACTGCACACAATGTAGGTAAACCACTTTACGCTGATTGCATAAAAAATATCACTACAGAGAACATTTGCAAAGCCCAGCTGATTTAAGACATTACGACTATCTCAATTATAGCTTTTATAGTTTAAAATAAAATTGATTCGCGTTTTTGTCAAATTTACTGTACAATTTATTTTATATTTTCTATAACAAAAGATCTGAACTAAACCAAAAACATAAGCATAAATGTATTAATAAATAAAAACAGTAGGTGATACAGTAATTATAATAATAATTATACTGTCCAACACCTTTTTTTTTTCTCATACATCATTAGGTGTAGTTTATGTAGTTTTTCATGATAATTCTGAAACTAATTTTAAATTTGCTCCATCACGTCATGATTTCGAGAAATTTTTGTAAATAGCATTTCCAAAAAGTACATTAAATTTTACAGAATTTCAAAGTGATTTTTATGTAAGAAAGATACTACAAGATATATTGTAGTGCCGAGCATCGAGTGGACATTTGTGAACATTTCCTTACCTGTTTCCTAAGTCACAGTATTTAAACCGCGCTCATTTCTGTCAATAAAATTAGGAATTTGCAGATTTCCGGCGCTACGCACGGCTCGTTAGATTCAATTTAATTCTGTTTGTGATAATTGAACGTCTTTTTATTTCATAATGTCACGTGCGTATATAAATAATCCGAAACTTCCACAGCTTCTGCTATGTATGTGGAGAATTCATTACCCAACGACATAAACGGAATATTACGCCTATAATAGAAAATTTATATTTCCATTCCTTTGGTCTAAAAATTAAATATCAGGATAAGAAATGGGCTTCTCACATTTGTTCCGTACAGTGTGTTGTTACTCTGAAGGGCTGCTCAAACGGTAAGAACACCGCTATGCCATTTGCAAGACCTATGATTTGTCTGTTTGCTATTTTTACTGCACGAAAACTTTCGGGTTCTCCGACAAAAATAAGGACAAGATGAGTTACGCTCGTGTGTCTTGTGTTACTCGTCCAGTACCTCATTCAGAAGTCTTGCCAGTACCAAGACCTATAGGTGCGTTTCGAGTGAAGAATATGCCATTACAGATGCAGAGGAAGAAATTTCCGAGATATTATCGACCAGCGATGATGAATATTTGCCATATATAGAGGATGAACCTCACTTAGTAAATCAGTCAGAATTAATTCACTGTATTCGAGATCTCAACTTGTCAAAAATCAAACAGAAATTCTACGACCTAGACTTTAAGGATGGAAGGTGCTAGCTCCGGCAACACATATTTCTGTGTATCGTAATCGCCAGAAAAAACTGTGACAGTATTTTTCAACCGAACGTCTTTCATTCTGCAATAATGTCGATGATTTGATGCTGACATTAGGTTATCAACACAACACAGAAGAATGGCGTTTTTTTATCGATGCTTCGAAATTGAATTTGAAAGCTGTCGTTCTTTACATAGGAAAGATTTACTGATCCATCCCGGTTAGCTATGCAGTCCATATGAAGGAAACTTATGAAAATGTAACTCGTCTTCTCAAAATTAATTACAAAGTGTACAAGTGGCATATCAGCGCTGACCTCAAAGTTGTAGCAATTCTACTCGGTCTACGACTGTGGTACACAAAGCACTGCTGTTTCCTTTGTAAGTGGGACAGTCGATCGAGAAATTCTCACTACGTTGTTAAAGATTGGCCAGTCAGGAATTAGTGTATTTCTGGACAAGATAATAGACTTCATAAGGAACTTGTGGACCCGATAAAATATGTATTTCTATCGCCACTGCAACATCAAATTAGATTTGATGTAGAATGTCGTGAAAGCAATGGATAAGGATGATCGTGGATTAGAGGACTTAGAGGGATTTTTTAGGACCTCAAATTAAACGTCTACAAGATGCACAACTTGAAGAGACTTAAAATGACTTGGAACGTAGTACTTGGAATGCTTTAGTGTGCCCCAAAACTTTTTTGGAAACACAAAATCCAAAAGCAATTTAATGAACTTCTTAGAAGTTAAAGTGACAGTGATGAATACGAAAATCAAGACATTACTGTTATCGAAAAACGTTATCAAGGTAAATGGAACAGTGAAATTTGACTGATTGTTGTTGGAGTTATATCAAAAACTACCGTAGAACAGTACAAAAGAAAAGTAAAAAGAAAACATTTTAAGACAGAACATTTGTACCAAAACCTGACGTGGCAGAATAAATTTGTTTTTATAGTTATTATTACGACTGTAAGAAAAGTAAAACTGTACATAGTTACTAAAGAAAAAAATAAAAAAATTAAAATTTGTTGCCTAGTATTATCATTAAGCTAACGAAAGACTACCTAAAGCGTAAACAATTTTTGGAAAATTACAGAAATATATTTAGTCGAAATGTACTGGAGAACAAATATAGAGTATCATATTCCTCTCATATAATTACTTTTTGATCATTTATCTTGTAGTACAATATTTTGAGTTAAAAGTTTCTTTGTAATAATAATAATAATAATATCGTTTATTGTCCAACAGTTTCCCAATTACAGGACAATTAAATATAATTAATACATACAAGCAATGCATTTAGAAAGTAATAATAATACAAAAAAAATAACAAATATATATAATTACATATCACAAAAAAAATATCATTGTAATATAAATCTGTTGCTCGGCACATTGAAGATAGGGAGGAACTTAAGAGAATATTGGTTCTGGGAAAGGGCAAGGAAAAGGTATTAGTTGATCGGGACGATAATCTAGGAACGAGGAAATTAATCATAGTGAGCAAGGATCGACAATCAATTAAACAATGCACCAATTTCCAGATGAAACGAGCTCCATGTATTTCACGCCGATGATCCAGTGATTGTACTACATGCCTTTCCAATAGTGATGTGTAATCCATATTCCTCTGTGGATAGATTCCGTCAATTTTAAAAGATAGCAACTTAAGAAAGCGTCTTTGAATCTTCTCTATTGCGAGTTTGAGGTAAATGTAATGAGGTGACCATACTAAGGATGCATATTCCAGTTTACTGATAACAAAACTGAAGAACAATACCTTCAAGAGGTTAACATTCTTGAAATATTTTGATGTGCGCATGATAAATCCTAGTGTTTTAGAAGCAGACATACAAAGATCGGTAATATGTGGTGCAAAACTTAGTCTGCAATCAAAGGTAACTCCAAGGTCTTTAACATCTTCGCATCTCTTCAGTTGTTCGTTATGTATAACATGTGAAGATAAGATGGGAGAATTCCTTCTTATGTAAGTTACACTGCGGCATTTGGAGATGTTTAGTTGAAGATTAAATCTGGCACACCAATCGACTACGAGATTCAAGTTACTTTGTAAGTTAAAAACCTTATCCCATGAAGCAATGGAAGAATAAATCTTTAGATCATCTGCGTAGGCAAATGCAGGACAGGTACGTGACGTTAAAAGATCATTAATAAAGAGTACAAACAGCAATGGACCTAAGTTGGACCCTTGAGGAACACCAGATGTAGGAAAGAAATCATAAGATCTATAGCCATTATAAAAAACGTAAGTACTTCTATTATGTAGGTATGAATGCAATAATTGTAACATGATGAGCTAAGGCCAAGCGCAGACAATTTCGCTAGTAATATTTCAAAATCAATCGTATCGAAAGCTCGGCTAAAGTCTGTATAAATAACATCGACTTGGCCCCTATCATCAACAACTCTACTAATGTATTCAGTGAGAACAGTGAAGTTGGTGACTGTAGATCTGCCACGTATAAAGCCGTGTTGACATTCAGACACTATAGATTTAGTGTTATACCATAAGCAGGAGTAGATTACGTGTTCAAAGACTTTAGCAAAGTTCGATAAAATGGAAATAGGCCTGTAATTGTCAACAAGCGATTTATCACCCTCTTTAAAGATAGGACATATCCTAGCACGTTTCCATACATTAGGGAAAATACAAGTTTTTATAGATAAGTTTATAATAAATGTTAACGGTTTGGCAAGGACATATCGACCATCTTTTAATAGAAAGGAAGGTATTAGATCATCACCTGCATTGAAGTTATTTGGAAACTTTGACATGATTTTAATAATCTCATCTTCAGTAACAGAGGTTAATGAGAAGGGGATGCTGTCGCTGTATAATCAGGACAAAAATGCGATGGTCCCTGATAGACAGAAGAAAATTTATTAGCAAATGCATTACAAATTATTATCCATACAAACATTGTTATAAGTTAAGTTATTTGGGATTCTTGTAGTGCCATGTTTCGAGTGAATATAATTAAAAACTTCTTTGGGATTGATGATTATGGAATGCTCAACATTTTGCATATAGTTTGATTAAAGTGCTTTAATTTCAGTCTTGCAGGGAGTCCTCAACTTCTTAAATTCATTGCAGTAAAATTCCGACTTGGTGTCCTTCCACTTACGTCGATAATATTCTTTCAGCTTAAGATTTGATATAATAGAACCGTTAAACCAGGATGGATATTGTGATGTAGTAATTCTGGGTATGTATTTTGGAGTAGACGTGTCAATTTTCTTATATAAAGTAGCATAAAATTTATCGAGTGCATCATCGACATCGCTTAGATTGTTCAAAAATGACCAGTCAGTATTTAGTAGATCAGCATAAAGTTGATTGAAGTTGCATTTACGAAAATTATATCTGTAAGTATTTTGATTTGTAGGGAATGCAGAGCTAGTAAATAGCATTTGTTGTGAAAAAATAATAGAAAAAATAGTAGTAAGCAACATATTACTAAAAAAAGTGATAGAGACCTCCAACAAGTACATAGCAATATATTAATCAACATCACGTTAGATACATCAAATTACAACGTGGTTGTGGACAAAATATTCGTCAAAAATCGATGAAATTAAAAAAATTTACTCAGATCTAACAGCCTGGAAGAAAATAGTATTTTTCCTCCACAATGAAACTAATAACGTCATCGAAATTTAAAATTAGTACGAAAGTCGCAATTTGTAAACTAGTACCTACTAATTAGTAAAACATTACATTATGTAGCAAAATACAAACAGTTTTTACAATTGAGAAAAAACATAGTTTTTAGATATAAAACGGTACCGTCGTAAATATGGAAGCAGAACGGTAGATTCTGACAATTATATATCGTGAGCTGAACGCTATGCGTAATTGTATATTATCACAGCCTGATTACAACTGATCTTTAAATATTATGGGAGCATATGTAGTTGTGTTTATGTTACGGTATTTTTATTTTAAGAATGCTGAGCGGGTATGGTATTTTCAATAAAAATTTTTTGTTCTGTATGAGTTTTACTTATTACCCGAACAACGAATTTTACATAAACAACAGTTTCCACGCTCGGGGTTATATACTCGGACGATTAGTTAGAACCAAACACACAAGCAGATCCCTAGATAATACTGCAAAAAATAAATTGTGTCTTTTCATTTGAATGAGTGAATATAGTATATTTGCAAGCAGGTAGAATGTAAAAGTATTTTGTACAGACGTTACTTTGGTTTGCTATTAAATACATGTGTGATCACTAAAGGTAGTATTTTTAACTCAGTATCGGAGAAAACTACAGAATGATCAAGCTCAAGCTACAGATGTTACTAAAATTCTCGGACATTGGCAAGAAGCGGATAAGTCAATATAAATAAACCAGAAATTTAGACAGCTTTCTAGAAAGGGGTAGTGTCCGCGTAGTATCCTACAAAAAAGGCCAGGACTTGTTCTACAGCTATACACACATCCATTAGATCACAGAGCATTTTAAATGCCATTACTTGGACAAAATATATTGTAAGCCACATTGGAAAATGTCATGCTTTGGATTACTTTTGCAAGTAAATTTCCCGACGTTCTGTGGACTGACTAGCGAAGCTCTGCAGTTTGATCAACGACGAAAAATGTTTCGGAGAGGTTCAGTGAATTATAAAATGCTTCCTGAATGCCAACGAACATTGTAGCGATTCAATCATTTAGGGTTATTTTTCTTAGTCACAGACAGGTACGTTGCATAGAGTTTCGGGTATAATGCGGAAATCACGTAATCCCAAGATATCGAAAAATCATGCTATTCCGTTTGGTTTACAAATAATTGGCTAGAATGCTGTGTTTATGCACAACATACGGCCCATATACTTATGCAAAAAGGCTCTTAATGAACAGAGAATCATAAGTTTGTCGCCTAAAAACATTTATTAGATTTATTATATATAATATTTTTTGTTTGAGTTGAATAAATGTTTCCTGATTTTTTGTAAATTTTTGGCCAAACTTCTGTGAGCGATAGTGTACATTAATGTTTTATTTAATAAAATAAATAGATTTGCCGATAACTTCCAAGATGAAAATACATACATATATTCAGGATTTAAGTTTTGCTAATAAGCGTGTCAAATGGTATTTTCGTATTTGATTAGCCAGCAAGTTTTTTTAGTACTAATCTTATTGTTAATGGTTTAATATGAAATTAGAATTGTCGAGCGCTTATTTAATTATATGAAACATGGGCAGTTTTTACGCTTATTCCTACAAAAGTATGCCAAAACCTTTACGTACATGCCCAGGAGGTCCTCGATTATTGTCGAAAATTATAATGGAACTTTCTTTTAGGGAATATGGTGGTAGCTGTTTGTGTGATGCATACTGATACGATAGAGAATTTAGAATTTCTAGATAGTATTACAGCTTTATGGTTTATGGTTTGACGCATTGAACAGAATATAAATTTTAATTTTTTATTAAGTATCTATGTCGTTTCACTTGAAGCGCGCTGACTTACTTTATTTGCTTTACTTCGGGAGAAATATGACCTTCATATGGTAAACAATTTAATAATATAATAATGCATACATAGTTCGTATATCCGATAGGTATTGCATCTAACGTATGTACTACATATATAGATACAAGTAAAACTCAGCAACGATTCAATTGGAGTATGTTATGATTATCGAGCGTAACTATTTAAGTTTAACAGAAACCAATATAGTTTTAAAGTTAAATTGCTGAAATCATATGTCAAGAACATCTTAATTCAATCAACTGATTTCCATCGAACACTGTGTCATTATACAATATATGCGTTATAAATAGAATTCGGAGTTAAAAGATAAACAACGAATAACCCAAGTAATAGTAAAGTGGATTTGTTAGTTTGTAGAGAACAATGTGAGTGTTTTAGACTGTTCGACCCTCTCCCCATATTTAAATCTTATTGAAAATGTTTAAGGATGGCTGGCACGGAAAATTTATGTCGAAAGACAACAATTCGAAGACAGGAGAGGCCTTATTGCGGCAGTTGAAACTGCTTTTGAATCAATACCAAAAAATTATTTAGAAAATTTAAATTCTTTACGAACGAGAATGGTTTAAAGTAACTTGTTATAATGAAGGACCTGCAAAATATTAGCAATAAATAATTTATAGCAAAACTAAAAAGTATTCTTTTTATTATTTATTTCTGTACATGAAGGTAAACAAGTGCCACTGTTAAAATAGACATCGAATAGAGAAAAAGAATCATCTTCTGTTTTAGCACTCTGCTTTGTATTTGGCAATAACTAAGTTAGAACCAAAAAAATAATTCTTGTCGAAATGATTTCCAATAGATACTATCACTATATTAGAAATTCCTACTAAAACTTCATGAGCTAAAACTTAATGAGAGTAAACAAGTGTCCGGGAGTGTATATATTGCTGATTTATTGCAATAATTATAAGTTTTCTTGGTAATTTTAAATAATGTGCTCGTACATTTCAAACGTCCCATATTTAATGTAATCACAACAGTTCTAGCACGTAAAATTAGTTGTTATGCAAATAATTACTGTGTAGTGACGGAGGATATACACAAACAAAATTGTATATTTTTGGAAATTTTTCTACGTGCAATTTTACCGCGTTATAAAATGTTATTTAGACTCATTTAATATCGGTAATAGTTGTTTTTATTATATAAAAATTATGAGACTATACCGACAACTAAATGTAAATATGTGTGCATTGATAATATTGCAATGTTTTTTAACCGTTTCGTTAGACAGAAATTAAACAAAAGATATATTAAAAAGACAAATAACTTTTTAGTATAATTTAGTATTTAAATTCGAAGAATGAAATATTTATTTAGGAACACGTTCATATTTGAATGACAGCATACATAATACGAACTGTTACATATTTATTGTACATTTTTCCACTCAAAATAAAATCCTCAATAAATATATAATTTTCCGATAAGCTAGCAATCGTTTTCAAATAAAGATGATATCGGTATATAAAAACTTCCTTCGTAGCTGTACAATACATATACATATGTGCATACATACAAAAAAAAAAAAAAATAAAATATAAAAATACTGGATGCTGTATGAGGTCCGTTAACTAATTTTACTCAGAGCCGTAAAGTAAAATTAATATCATGAACATCCACGTCTGTACATATATTAATTGCAATAAGTGACATGAGAAAAAATCATATTTACTCCAAACTTCGCCGTAAACGTAAATTAAGCTTTAGACAGCTATAATGTCTGCGTCTGCTGTTGATAACGAAATAAATTGTAATAAAAATACGTTTTGTGATTTCATTCCTAAGTTTATTTTTTATTAAAAGAACATTATTTTCTCTTCTAAAACATTCGTATATTGAACTAGAAAGTGAGAATTGCAAAAAGTGGTCAATCTTGGATGACACAAGTGAAAGTACAACAACGATAAACTAATTGATATTTGCTTTTGGGATTGCTATCTTATTAGTTTTGATCACATGCCTTATACATTAGTCATTATTGATTTTTGATATCATAATGCCCATTTCTAGATATATAGCGCAATAATATCAGATAATATTCGTTTGAAGATAAAAAGAAACATATGTGAAATTTTTCCAATACGTTCCAGTCTTATTTTTGCACATTGCTAGCTGAATTAAATTCTATAACTAAAATTTCTCATTATGTTATTAATTATAAACTCGATTCTATTAAATTCTTTAACACCAAATTTTATATAATTATATAATTATTATATAATATTACGCTATTTGATAAGATCTAATACATTAACATTAATAAACGAAGCACACTAACCGAATGTAAAATAACAGGATATTTAAATCTTAAAACTGTTAAAAATGTTATACTATAGAGGAGACTATACAGGATGGTTCACCGGGAACTGCAACGATTGATTGTGGGAAAACTATACCTAGGATATAGAGATTCTGAAACTCTGGCACTGTACTAAAGTCGATGGGGGCCATTCGTTTAAAATATTTTCAAGATGGTGACACTCCGGGTTATAACGAAAGTAAGCACCAACTTCGTAATTTTAAATGGAATAGCCTTCCTCCTTTCCGATTTCATTTTCAGGCGTATATTTCGCACACTCTGTATTAATAATGGTAACAATTTTATACAAATAGTATTTAATTAAGTCATCTACTTGAGATAATTTACTTCAAATTAAATAATAAACTTCTCCTTGTATGGAAAAGGTGCAATTGATTATTATCTGCCTGCAAAAACGTCAAATTTAGCATAAGAATGTCAATACGTCAAAAAGGGTTAGACTTAGGTATATGACATTATATATGAAATATATTTAGAATTTCACGTAGAATCTAAAACCGTGACAATATACAGAATATTCGATTTAAAATTACGAATTTGGTGCTTACTTCCGATATGACCCGGAGTGCCGCCATCTTGAAAATATTTTAGACGAATGGCCCCCATCGACTTTAGTACAGTGCCAAAGTTTCAGAACATTCCTAGGTATAGTTTTCCTACAATCGATCGTTGCAGTTCCCGGTGAACCAACCTGTATAGTCTCCTCTATAGTATAACATTTTTAACAGTTTTAAGATTTAAATAGCCTGTTATTTTAATTTTTATTGAAATGGTCTTAGGTAATGACCCCGTGGGACTCTTTGCAAATCGATCATATTTGCAGCAAACATCGACCTGGTAACGTGTAGCGGTTGTACCGCGTCTGTATGTGTTAGTTTGAAAAGGAATATAATTTTTTTATTTTCTATTAAAATGGTCTTAGGTAATATACTCGTAGGTCAGTACGCCTATGTACGTTCGGATATCTTCGGAAAAATTGGCTGCTATCTTCGGCTGCTTTTTTCACACCAATTGAATATCTTAGGTTTTTCTTTTCGCTTTTAGAGTATTGTTTCAGAATTTGTTCACAGTTTTTATATCTATGTACTATCGTGTATATATAAACAAGTTAGGTACAATATAAATATTTACTCGACCCATATTGAAAAAAGGAGTAGGTAGTAAATCTTCAATCTAAATTTCAAAATTTTCGAAATTTTATGTATGTAATTTGAAGTTTCAATACAGTATTCTACTGTATTCTTATCAGAATGCAAACACAAACTTTACCAACTTAATGTATAGCTTGAAATGTAAGGAATATTAAGATTAACATCAACAATTTAAAAGTTCATCATTCTTCTCAGCCATTTAATTCTAAAACTTTTACAGACTTACAGCTTTGGTAATATAATGTAAAAATAAAGTTTCATCTGTCCTAATAAAGAGGAATAGTTTAGGATAAAAAATTAATATATGTTAAATGTAATTTTCTGAGAAAAACTATTGTGTCAACTTGTTATTTTTGTAAGCAATTTCTTAGCAAGAACCCAGCTACTGCCTCTTTTTTAATAAGAACAAATATGAAATCTGTATTATCGTTCGCTTCAATCTAAAAATGTGCACTACCTCTGGCTGGTTTGTTTCTTATTCGCGTTTATGTTTGTAATATGCGCTTAGAAGAAATAAGCGGAACAATTTTTTATTGGGAATATATTTTAAAAAAACAGAGAAATAAAGATGAATTGCAAGGTACCTACGTCTTCTATGTCAAACACGGTTCTAGTATTTATCAATTTACATTGCACGAGTTCGTCTCATAATTAAAGCTATAAAATAGCTAATGTTGCAGCATTTAGAGAAGACTAACAATAGACTAACAATAATAGTATTCACTGTTTAACTTTTAAAAGCCCACTGAGTAAAGAACAAAAACAGCACAATTTCACAAACCAAGTTGACATCTTTAACCAGTATCTTTTTCAAATTGAACGTACATTTTTCAGTGAGAAATTTCTATTCATCGGAGTAATTAAATTCGCTTTAAAAATTCGCATTTAATTTAAAAAAGATAATGCATAGATATGACCTTTTCTTAAGTTAGTAATGAACAATTACCTGACATGCATAAAGGTACCTAAAGTTTAATTCAATCCTGAATTTGGTTTCACCTGAATTCTGTTTATTAAAAATTTAAGTACTTTAGGTAATCCCATTTTTCATTTTTTTGGGAGAATAAAGTCGAAAGTAGCTCAAGTGTGTTGTTAATGGAGATTACGTTGAGTAGTAATATTATCAAATATCGTAAGCTTTTGTTTCATTCTGGTAAAAAAAAATTCTAATTACCCTCGTTTGAATGTAATCTCTGATTTGTATATATTAAAGTTCAATCATGATTATACACATATTAGTAACCTAAACAACATTAGTCATAACCAAGTTTCATTATAAAGAACTTTTATTCTAAGTTGAGTCTGAACAGTTACAGAAATTATAACCAATGAATTAATCTACATATAAGCATTAATAAAATGCATTACTGTAATATAACGAAATTGTATTATATATTTAATCCAAATACTCATATTTCAAGAATCATTAATTCCTTATATTATATATATTATTTAAAAATTAATTCTGAATGTTTTATCGCTAAATGAGGTTTAAATATGACTATTTATAGAAAATGATAAAGGGTATTACAGTTGGTGCTATGAATCACTTTAACCGATAGCAGGTTTTATATCCAAGATTGTAACTGTAGAATAATAATTTTATCGGGAAAAATAATTTTCTTTTTTGGAAGTATTTCTAATGTGTGCTACAGTTTAAATAAAACAGAAAAACTTCATCTCACAAAATTAGTAAAACATGGTTCAGCAAAGGTATAATTGAAGGTCACAGAATTCGCAATTTTATCATACACAAAAAAAGTTAGCATTATATAGTGGGTATTCACCAGCGAACGAACAGGAAATGAGAAATCTGAATAGTGAGGTAAATATATCGACCTTGTCCATTTGTAGTGAATTGCATTTATTAGCAAGCAGTTTTCTGGCGAAGAAGAGTATAATCAGTAGCATACTTACTGCATGGATGAGAACTCATATTCAAACGGTACTTCAGTTTGTCGAATAGAAACCTTTCTTTGCGTGTATGAAACATTGGAGGAGATATCTTCTTATATGCACTTTTAGCTTGGAATTTAGTATTATACCTTTCGTTTTAATTACATACATACATACATAAGTACATACATACATACATACATACAGAATTTCAATCAATCCAATATCGAGGAATCTCTGAAATTTTTCTGTGATATTCAAAAACATTTAGTAAATTTTTACTTTAAATATATACTCAGAACATATTCTAGCTATTTTTAGTTGGATTAGTTGCTGTTGTTTAACTATTAAATTACTTTAACTTTCTTAGGGATCATCTAATACTTTCATGGCTTTCAGTTTGATGTGTTACAATTTCTCCAACAAACACTTTAACTCTGTACAATACTTCCTACTCGTACAGCAGCAGAGATCTAAATTACAACTTACAAGTACTCATTGTTTATAGTGCACACAGTTTCTGTAATAAGTAATGTCTGTTCCAATACTAAAAAAATAGCAAAGGTATGTTCCCTACAACATGCGAATTTTGGCGACTGAGTATTAACCTTGTCACTTTCTAAACAAAGAGTTGTTTTCATATATGTCCTTATTTTTACAAGATTAGTTATAGCGTTCATATCTCAACGTAGGGAAAAACATTACTCGAAACGAACCGTACAATCTATGGTAAAATATATTAGGTACTTTATAATTCAGATATGGCCATCCAACTACTGATATAAAGGCACGATAAGCGATATAATTTATTTATTCGTAGAGTAAAGAAGACGTGAATTTTGAATCAGATTGTAATAGTACATATAGTAACATATGACGCATTTCGAACACAAACATTAGAAATTAATATATCACTTTGTTCGCGCCTCCCCTACATCATTGGCAGCCTTTTACTTTTTTTATACTATATATTAATTATACGTCCTTTTCAAAATCAATCTGACCTTTCCCGTGATTTAAACATTTAGAACAAACTAAAAGCTTTTTTCGTCGAATCTTAGATATCTTAAACATCTCGTTAACTTCTAAAGCTCACAAAAGCTATTTGTTAGTAATACAAACACGTTCTTCCATCTCTTCTTATACACATATTACGTACTAAATCACTTCCCCCATAACAAACACTATTTTTAGCGGTTCGCCGATTGACGTATGACCCAATTCTAGCCCTTTCGATACGTGGATTATTACTCACATGTCAATAATCCGATATCGACATCGCACTAATAAAGCTGTAAGAATATCCATCACGCTAGAAATATACCAACAAAATACCGTATGTCTGTATACATTAATACAGATTGTGCGTTAATCGGTACAGAACTTTCCAATCAAAAGCAAGAATTTTAACTGTATGTTAATTCCAACGTCGAATTATGTTCTCATATTTGCTTACAATTTAAATATTTTATTTATACAAGACAACTGTTTTTTTTTAAACAATATGAAATAAATAGAAACTTAAAATATTTAACAAACGGTTTATCTGTAGAATGAAGTTATTGGAAGTTATTAATACTGGTAGCAATAATAGGAGGGTTCAATGGGGAATGAAAAACGGTAGATTGAGAAAATCTTGCGGGATACTCTGTCTCAGAGAATTGGGGATCATCTATTTAACGCAGTAAGTGTATTTAACTTCATATTTACACAATGGTTAAAAAAGTAGTTTAAGTATTTACTAGGGAAGGTTGGCTTAGTATAGTAGACAATGACAAGACGTTCATCTCAAATATCCAAGAAGGGAACAGATACATTGTGTTCTGGTTTATGTTGAACTGTATATGAAGATTTATGGCATCAAAGCAGTTTGCCTGCAGATTCGGAATAGCATAAATTAGGTCGTCAACGTGTTTACTGACAGAGCTCTAGATCGGTGTACCAACAGTTTGTATGTACCAATTGTATCATTTTCAGAAACTGCCGTAACAGCATGTCAGTATATATGCACACAAAATCCAAGGTTACTTGGTTAATACACTCTTTGGGATACTAAGTAAGCATCTATAACAAATACCTTAACCTTGCGGTCAAAATAACGAAAAAAATGGAATACACTAATTCCAAAAATCAAAATGAAGCTAAAGAACTACAAATCGAAAGAGATGGTAACAATAAGAATTGACATGAAGTAGAATAGATGACATAGCCTAGAATAACACAGGATGTATGTACCGTGATGTGCATTAAACTAATTCAAAGTGCCATAAAACTTTATAAATATAACCCTTATGTACAATAGAGATGAGTCCGATAGATAGCCGACTGCCCTCGAGGGGTAAGTCAGTACTAAAACACATCACTGTACTTAATACAGGCAGAAACAGCTGAAGAAAACAACTTGGATGATCAAAACACATGGGAAAGCAAGGTAAGTATTAAATGTCAAAACGTTTGAGCGCTGAAATACTTGAAATTATGATAATGAAAATGATCGTAACCAAGATGACTATCTAGTTAAGAATACGGATACGAAACTAAACCAAAACAAGCATAACAAACTTGATTTGATTGATTTCTCCAATCTTAATCTTTTTTGTTCATCAAAATAACCACTGCATTGTGTTGGGATCATCCTTATCAAAAATAAAAAAAAGTACTGTTATTATCAATTTACCGAATGCGTGCTCATTGACACATTTTAATCGTTTTTTGACCTACAAGATGTATATCGAAAGAATATATAGGTGGTATCCACGCGAATTTAATTCTGTTCAGTATGTAGAAGAAACCAATTAGTTCAGAATAGTGTCAATTTTGTGTACATATCGGTGTATATACTTCCTAACTCCAATATATTACGGCTCATTTAGCTAGCAGTGTATACATATGCTCAAGCATAATTAGCATTCCTATTATTAGGTTGATGTTCCCATAACGCTCAAGCTGCTAACCGTGTGAATCAATGCAATTTTTATAATAGTAATCTGTGCCATGAAAAATTACATGACAGAAAAGACGTATATATGTATGTAGTACGTCTGTGTGTATATAAGAGCGTATGTACACTACCGTCCATAAGTATTTAGCCACCAATGTTTTTTCGAAATTCTTGGTTATAAAGTATCTATTATAAATAATGTAAATAGTAACAAAGAACCTTCATACAAAAACACATTATGAGTAAATTTCAATCGAAAATGGTTCATTAGTAAGTTCTTAGAAATATAAATTCGTTTTACCTATTGTGAGCAATAACGGGATTATCCCTGTTAATGTCACTTTCTTGGAATTGTGAAGTAAAGTTTGTCGATTTTGTAATAAAATTTTATAATCCGAGGTTTCTTTATACCATATCAGTGGAGTTTGTGTTAATTTGCAATTTTCTGTTCTTGAGATAACATAAAATCGAATTGTAATCTGCGAGTTTTGATATTTGTTAATTATTTGTGTTATAATGCCGAAAACTAAAGAGTTGTCGCTTGAGATGCGTGCGTTAATTGTTAGTAACCATAGAAGTGGTAAAAGCAATCGACAAATTGCACGCGAGTTGAATATTAGTAGACAAACAGTGGACTACAACGTAAATAAATTTGCAAGTGGTGGTAGTTTATCCAATAAAAAGAGAAGTGGACGACCGATCACAACTACGCCAGCAGAAGATCGACAAATAGTAATGATTAGTAAACGAAATCGGCGAAAAACCGCGCCGGAAATCGCGGCTGAAGTAAGCGTGGGGCGCAGAAAACAAATTAGCGTAACTACAGTGAAGCGGCGCTTAAGTAAAGCTGGACTCCACGATCGAGTAGCGGTGAGAAAACCCCTTCTAAGAAAATTAAACAAGCGGAAACGGTATGCATGGGCACAAGCACACAAGAATTGGACCGTCGAAGACTGGAAACAGGTCTTGTGGAGTGACGAGTCGAAATTTGAAATTTATGGCTCACGAAGACGCGTATTTGTGCGAAGGCAGGTAGGAGAACGAGTGTCGGACCAATGTATTGTACCGACTGTCAAACACGGAGGAGGTTCGGTGATGATTTGGGGGTGTTTCGCAGGCACTTCTGTCGGGGATCTGGTAAAAATTGATGGGATTCTGCGAAAAGAAAGGTACAAAAATATTTTGCAACATAATGTGGTACCATCGGGGTTGCAACTGGTGGGTGAAAAATTCACTTTTCAGCACGACAATGACCCCAAACACACAGCCAAAATATGCCGAGATTACCTGCATGAAAAAGAAGAGGAGGGCAGTCTTACAGTGATGGAATGGCCCCCCAATCTCCCGACCTCAATCCGATTGAGTTGTTGTGGGATGAATTAGATCGGAAGGTGAAAACAGTCGCTCTAACATCAGCAGCCGTACTATGGACCCTTCTCCAACAAGAATGGGCCAAGATATCGGAAGAAACTTTGACAAAATTAATTGCCAGAATGCCTCGCCTATGTGCAGCTGTTATAAGAAATAGAGGAGGCTATATTGACGAGACCAAAGTTTGAGTTAATTTTGTATTATATGTTTGTATGTGTGTTTGTACATATGTAAATATTAATTAAGTACCATTATATAATAATATACTCCCTGAAATGCGTTTTCATTTCGAAATTCTAAAAAAAACATAGGTGGCCAAATACTTATGGACGGTAGTGTATATACATATATCATGATACAGCGGAGTTAGACCGGATTTAAAAGGGTACACACATTATAGTAGGCATAGACGTCAAAGCTTTTGAGTGCTGCATACGTAACCTATTTTGTGATCATTATCGTTTCAATTTAGGCATAAGGAGTTTAGAAAGATACTTACGGTATTGAAGTTACAATAAAATATAAGGGTGTTCAAAAGCAAAGAATCTTCTGTGCATATGTTCTTAAGATAGAGTTTATTAATTTTCTCTTTCAAATAATTTTATCGATAATTTTTTTTTTGTTAAACTGAAACCTCTTGCACTTTCCTGTTTTTTAATTGTTTTAAATGCAGAAATTAGAATTAGTCTTCTCCCATATTATTAAATGAAAAATAATTATTTCACTTAAAAATTCACTACTTACTTATGTTATCCACCGAATTTGAAAGCTACAAAAAGCATCTCAATGATGAATTAAGCTTTTATATTGTAATATTGACTTTTTGGTACACTGTGATTGTGATACTGTCAGTGGAAATCTCGTATTTGTTGTTCATAAGCAGCATTCATAAGAGAGCTTAAAAAAGTATATCAGCTCAACTACAAGTTATACATACTGACTGATACCGTCAATTGTTCTTGAAGAAACCTCATAATATTACTCAATTTAAAATTATTTTTAATCTGGGCCTTCGTTGCTTATGCAATAATAATATTTGTATATGGTCTAGGTATAATTGTCCTTTTTGCACGAGTTTCTATAATTACAGTTCATTACTTGCAATTAAGTCATTTTTATAAAAGCGTTGCTCCAGTAGTTTTGTATTTCTTACAATAAATAAATAAAGGCCGATGTACCTCTGTATTATCTTATCGCAAAAAAAATTAATATCATTTTAATGCGCTAGGTAAAAAGCACATGAGTAAAAACATGAAAAATTCTACATAATACCACTAAACTTGGTAATTTATCGAACTTTATTTATATTTGATATTTCTTACAAATATCCCACGATTTTAGAGATTTATATTTCCATGGACATAACTATACATATGTACATACATATCATGTATTATATTAATTGCAACATAGATGCAGTACAATTTCGCAATAATACCTCTATTTATGCACTTTTTATGTGAGTTCAGTTAACGCAGGACACAAAGCAGAGTATTGACTAGCGTTGGAAAAAATATTATGTAGACATTCCAGAGCGTGCCCACTTCCTGATTAAGCGTTATTGTAATGCAGACTACAACCGGCAGCAGCAGAACGGTAGCATGTTGGCTACAGCCGGCGAAGGGCAACAAAAAATACAATGCTTTACAGCTACCTGAATTAGCGAATTCCCGATACAATTTGCGGACGTAACCACTTCTATGAGATAATCTTCATAGGAAGTTGCTGCAGATGTAAGATAAACAACATACATAAAATTAAGAAAGCGACAGTTCTGCATATAATCATGTGACAACTAAATAACAGTGAAAGCATCCATCAGTGCTCCATAGCAATTACATCAAAGAAGGGTTGCCGGCCCCTTAGATTATAAATTCCCTGTAAAATCCCTTGGGCACGTAGTTTAGTTCCCTTCACAGTAGATGACTCATTCATATTATACTTGGTCTTAATATACATATACGTAGTAGTATTTCTATTTCGGGATTACTTTTTGTATATCTCGTTTATAACAAGGGATGCTTTTGCAGTTTAAAAAGTATATAAAATGTAATAATACCAGTGGTGAAGTTTCGAAAGAGTCGCATTTACATTTGCGACAAGAAATTAAGAAATTAATTTTTATCCAATTTTCTCCGTTCTGTTGTAATTTTTTATAATTCATTACTCTAAAGCAAGTATTTAGTGTAAACCAACTGCATATCAGCTACATGTTGAAAGTAGCTATAAAATGTTTCTAAAGTCTACATTTAATAGACAACTGGTACAAAAAGTGTTGAATTGAAGATTGTTAACCGATACTACAAGATATGTTTTTCGATAAATTCTAAGAAACGAAACTAACTAGGTATATCTTTTCAAAAAAAATTGATATGGTAACATTACTGCCGAAATATTTACGTAATAATATGCTTTTTATCCGAATATGTATTTTGGTAAAAAGTTAACATAAATTGGCTTAACCTAAACATAATCCGAAAACTTCTGTTACAATCTGCCATATGGTTTATAATTTCAGTTTAAGAAGAAAATAATCTGCAGCCTGGTAATAAGAAAAAAAAAAAACATTATTATTCGCAAATACTTTAATCGATGTAAACAATATCCCATCAAATTTGCTAGCGAAACTGACATGACATTACCGTAGTACATCGTGGCTAGATGACAAAAATTTTTTTTTGTTTGTTGTTGTTTTTTGTTGAAAACCTAACCGGTTTATCCAATGTAAATATGTACAGTCTTGGCCAATTGTGTTAGACACCGTTTACTTTTATAGGTTCGAAAGGCCTTTCCGGCCGCTTTTTGGTCGATTTGTTGAGGATCCACTATTCATATCGTTGCCAGGTGATACGAACCGCACATCGCGAATACTTCATTATTCTCGCTATAGCGATTAAAGTCTTACTTTGTGTCTTAAGTAGGACTGTTTGCTCACGTTCTACTTTGCTTAATTCACAAACTTTTGGCATTGTTTCACTAAATTAAGTTTAATCGAAAAAATGAAAGTATCCAACACAAAATATCCTGGTTATAAACTCCCAACACATACCTCTCTCCAATCGCATCGATAATACACTAATATTTAAAATCGAAACATTGCTGCCTGCTTACCTATTGTCCAAAAGTAAGCACTAAATATGTAAATTAAGTATAAATTCGATGCTCATTTTCTTGGAAGTGTAATAATACTTATAATAATGGGGTTTTATGAGGGTGTCTAACACATTTGGCCAAGGTTGTATGTATTTCAATTCATCGTAGATATACAGTGACTACAAACAAGTTGATTTGATTATAATTATATTTCCTTTTCTGGCTAATATTTTCTGGAGACTAATATTAAATTTATTGGCGGAGACAATTCTAAATACATTCTTTTGAACATATTCATATATTATGGGTATCCGTATGTTAAAATTACATTGATAGCCAGATAATAGTAATAGTACTAATAATA
Organism: Holotrichia oblita; assembly: GCA_023690525.1. Classification (NCBI taxonomy): domain Eukaryota; kingdom Metazoa; phylum Arthropoda; class Insecta; order Coleoptera; family Scarabaeidae; genus Holotrichia; species Holotrichia oblita. The sequence continues at coordinate 84,999,418 of CM043018.1, forward strand.
ATTTTAACATATAGGTAAACTTATTATTCGGTATAACAGTAAGTGGATGCTACAATAGACAGAGTGGTGGTGTAAATATTTTGGATTTGTGCTACAAAAATTGAGACAATATTGTGCACAAAATTCTGCTACTAAAATAGGGAGAGGAAGAGATACCCGATAGCTGAATATAGTTTTTGGTTGTTAGTAGTCTTAAAAATATAGTCATGTTGTTAGATTTATTTTATTTATTATAAAAAAGGAGGGGTTTTAGTGTTTGTATGTCCAAATGTAGTTTAATGAAATCTTAGATAGATTGTATACCAATAAAAATAACATTTTCTTTCTTCTTCTTTCTCAAAATTTTCTTTTTTCTCTACAGTAATTGGAGCATTTCTAAATGTGCTAGCAACCAACAATTTCCCAAAACAAAATTTCTAAAATTTTCTAAAATTTCTGCTGTCACTTTCTTATATAAGTTGGTGCACTATAAAATGGATTGCCCGGATCTGCTGCGGCAGCTCAATTTTCTTATTCCGCGAGTAAACTCACGTCAAAACAATTTATTTTATTGCCCTAGAGGATACACTAATATGTTGTATAGATCGCCTCTATGTAGTGTCTATGTGCAACACGTTTAATGCTATTGGTCCTAATGTTGATATATTTTACTCTCCACTGTCTGATATTGTATTACAACTCGAATAGTCTCCTGCCTATCTCTTTCCTTCACCTTTTGTGTTTGCATCCTTGCCTTGCTGAATGCTACTGTAGCTGTATGACTTGTATCATAATATAATTTTTGTATACTGCGCATGCTCTTCGTACAGTATAAGATGAAGTAGTTATAATTAATAATAGTGCAGCTGTTGCTTCTTAATTACTAGTGCTTTGATTAAGCTTAAGATCTTGATTTGTGCTAACCTACGATGCTTTTTATGTATTACTGTTTGCCTTATTGGTCTAATCAACTTGTTTCTGTATTGTGTGTTTTGCGTGGATGTTGTTATTCTATAAGTGAAATCGATTTTTCTTATTTTCCTTGCACGTTTGCTTGCTTGGATAGTTGTATTAAAAATTGCTTGTATGTAATGCTTGTCCTGAACTGGTGTACACTGTTGGACAATAAAGTTATTATTATTATTATTATTATTATTAAAACAAGAAGGAATTCCATTTGAAAAATTAAGTGGGTGGAGGGGGGTGACATGACATTTATGCCGATATTATTGCAATAACTAAATTTTATGCAATATCGTGTGCATTTCACTGGATTTTATTGTAAGCTCTTATCGCCATTAGCTTCCAAGTAAGCACGAGGAAAAGTACATGTGAGACAGCCTGTAGATAACAAAAGGTTAGAAATTAGAAAAAAAAAGAAATATTACAAAAGCTAGTAACATAATATTTATATATACATATAACATACAGGACATCGCTGTCGTAAATAAGATATAAAATATTAAGCATGAGGCATTCGAACTCTACATTATTGACGAGCACACAAATTCAGATTTCGGTAAAAATTTGAAGATTGAAAGACTAGCCTGGTACAAGAGCAACACATATGTATGTTTATTTATAGCTGGATTTCGTGATATAATCTTGTCCAAATATTTGTACGATTCTTAAATATTTATGTTTTTTATATCATAATTAGAAGTGTGTTATTTAGTTTTATGTAGTTTATTTATATCTATCTTTTCGATACAATTACAAAAATGTAAAAAATCGCTCAAATATTTGGAGGACGCTATGCTACGAGTACCGACTAATTCAACCGTTATAAATACGTCTTCTTTTTTATTTTGTTAAAAGTTGAACTTCTGGATCACCGGTGTTCCCTTGTAAGTATTGAAAAGAAGATCGGAATATTTTGATATAATTAAGACAAAGAAGATCAGTCAAACTAAAGGAAATTAATTAATAAAGGAAGAAAACTGTTTACTGAGCGCAACAAATCATAATGGAGTTGTATCTCGTCGAACATGACCACGTAAAACTCCTACATTTTCAATGATGTCTTCTATGGCCTTCCACTGAAAATAACTGGAATATTTGTGTTTAAAAGGATCGAGTTAAAGTTTTCTCGAGTGCTTTTGCGAGTTTTTCGAGGTACTTCATAATCACCTGCACAATTAGAAACTATTAATCGTGAAAATTTCTGTATCTCAACAATTTTAACAGTTGTTTATCTCTTGGCGAAAATATATAATGATATATGTTATCGTCTCTGAGAGTGTGTGTGGATTTAAAATTTTACTCAGTATGTGCGAATTCTAGTAGATTGAGTTCTTCGCTTCTCTGGCGATGATGGCATCTTAGCTAATTTCCCATGAATTATGGTAATTCTGAAGGTGCGATTCCACTGTGTACGTCGGATTTGCTGATTATTGTTGGTTCTTGTTTTACAGTGGAATTTTGTAGTTAGTTTTATAGCGTGATATCTGATATTATAGCTCGATGTGTGAGACTGGTATCAATTGTTGTTCACAGGTACTTAACGCTACTTCGGACGAATTCTTTGGAACTTTTAATATGGCCTTAGGTTCGTTCGTTCTGATGTTTTTGGTGCCTACTGTAAGTTCTGATTTTGTAGCGTTGACAGCGAGCCATCGAACAAGGATTCGTTTTTTAGGATATGCCGGTTCATTTTTTAGATTGAGATTTCTTGGTAGTGGTAGTAGTTATCATAGGTATAAATAGATATTTACTTTCTGAATTTTTTATACATATATTATTACGGTAGAGGAGAAAATCTTGGAGGTCTGTATATGTTGTATAAGACTGGAACTGAATAATGTGCAAAGCCGTCTACACCACTAGAGACTATAATCTCGAATACTCGTAGTAAGACGGAGACGCAAATATTCTTCTATATTTGCGATGATAATAAGTAGTAGAAAACATATTATTTTATATTTTCGCTGAAAAATATGCTCGGTTTACAAAGAGATACATCTCATTATAACAAATATAACAAAATATATTTTTTGGTTCCTTTTAAGTATAAAATCATACTTAAAGTGTAAACTGAGCTATTTAAAATACGATTATTCATCATTTGACTTATATCTCATAAAATTACAAAGGTACTCGTTCTGGAAACAAATTCCATTGAAATTTTAAATATGGAAATGTAATTTTAGTATATAACTCACGTACACATTCCTTAGCGAAAATTAGACTTTTCCTAACTAGTTACATAAATACGTATTTCTTCGTTTTGCTTACACTTTCTGTCTTCACGTTATGAGCTATAATTAACAATTTTAAACTCTACATATCCATGTGTTCTGAATTAGGTAATTTATAATTACTCTAATTGGAATATGTGTTTCAATGATTAGAGAAGCTTTCAGTTCCATTACCAAACAAATTGTAGGTAATTATTTAATATTCTACTCATTGCTACTCTAATGTATTTACTGTCTACGTATTTTAACAACCACGTATTGTGAAAAGGTCATCCACTTTCCCTTAAAATTGGCAACTTTATATTACCAAAACACTCGCGTGTAAAACTACATATATTATGATAGATGTTATATTCTGAAAATTCTGAATCATTAATGTTGCACGAAAATTTCGTGTCGGATTCCATAGGTCAAAATATGAAAAAATACTTCTATAATAATTTGTTATGTGCCATAAACACAAAAGCACTTTGTTCTGGTGTAAATATCGTTGCAGCCGTTCATAATTTACAACTAATTACATGTACACTCGGTACGACTTAATCTTCGAACGATTTTAATAAGGTAACTCATTGAAATCGTTCGAAGATTAAGTCGTACCGAGTGTACAATAGGGATAGATTATGGACACAGATATTTATCATAGATAAATAAGATATTTACAAATATCTTTACTATACCTTAATGAGCTGTAAAGAGAAATATTCGACAATATATAATAAAACACTAAACACTTCTACCCACTAAACACCAAAAACTTTTAACTAAACACCGACGCGCTTTGACAGCAAAGTTTGTGGTGTTTAGTGTTCTACTTCTCTACCACGAAATCAAGTGAAAAACTTCGCAATATATCATCAAACGATATAATTTTAACGCAAAAACCGGCCCTGGCATGCCATAAGCCCCGCCATCGCGACAGCCCTGATGCCAGGACCGGATTTTGAAATAGCTATAACTCGGTTAATATAGAAGGAAAAAATGTTTTTTCTCTTGTATCACAGCAAAAACATCTAGAAATGTCTTTATAGATTCTTCTAAAGCTGGAAGGATACTATCTAGAATGGATTGAACAACTAAATCGATTTTCTATTATCGCTATATACATATGTATTTCAAAAGTGCAATCAAAAAGCTCTATGCTGCTCATATCACTGCTCAGCCATGTTTCAATTAATAATACAATATCTTCAACAAGTTGTTAATGTTGGGGCTAACGACATGCCAGGGCCGGATTTTGAAATCGCTATAACTCGGTTGATATGGAAGCGCAAAATGTTCTTTTTGCGGCACAAAAGAAACACAAAAAGATAGCGTACAGGAAATTTCAAAAAGTTGAGATTGCTTCCTAAAAAGAATACGCTTAATTTTTCAAATTTTTAAAAAGTTTCCATATCATACGATATACAATTGCACTCAGAAAAAAATTACATAGTTCAAATGAAAAATTTTGAGGTGAGATTAGGTTACTAATAATAAGCACACATAAAATTTGTGTTACTAAATGTTAGTTTTACGCTCTACAAAGTTTTGATATAGGTACGTACAAAATACATCGTATTTTTCAAAATTATCTGTTAAAAAATTGGAGTAATAACATTGACACTTCTGACAGGTTCGTAACATGACAACCGTGTTGTTTTCACAGATAACGCGATAAATAAAAAGTTGTGATGTCTGCCCGTAATCAGAATAAGCTTAATTTTCCAAATTTTGACAAAATTTCCATATCATATGATACATGATTGTATTTAGAAAAAAATCTCGTTTTAAAGGAGCTACAAAAATTGTACGGTTCCTATTCAAAATTTTGAGGTTAGGTGAGATTACTAAAAATTTGCGCAAGGGAAATTTGTTTTATTAAGCGTCAATAAAAGTATTTTGATTACAATTTGAATTGCTTCAAACCGCATCTTAATATTTCAAGTATCGCAAAAGTTACGGCAAAGAAAAGAAATTAGGAGATTTCAGTTTTTCATCAATATTAAACAAATGAAGCATGACACGTGAAATTTGAAAATGGATTCTTAGTAAGCTTTTGAATCTACACCTTTTTGCTAATTTAACCTTCTCTCTATGTCTTCAAATATAAAAGTTGTCCATGCTGTCCCTACGAAATTCGGGCACCCTGTATAGGAATAATTATTTCTTCTTATAACAACATTTATATTCAACAGAAGAAACTGCATTTTTATTGAAGCATTTTAATGCAACAAATATTGTGGTAAAACATCACAATTTTTATAAAAATCTGTTACAACAAGCTTTTCATTTGTACTACTGCAAAATCTACTTAATAAAAGATTCTACAAAATATGTTGTTATCTTTAACAAGAATGATACTACAAACTCCTGTAATTTTTTATAACAATGTTCGGTCAAAATCACACAGGTGTAAATTACGTTGCTTAAAAGTGTGCTAGCTATTCCTACAAAATCGTTACTACTGCGCAGTGAATATTTTTGCTGCACAGATTTTTCTCTGTGTAAGGGAAAAAGAACCTGACATAAGAAAAGTTGTAACAAAATCATTTAAAAACTAAGTAAAACAATATTTATGATCCCTAGTGTAATATTTAACGAACCTTGCATAATGTGACTTTCTTGCTTTCTTTCACAAACTACTACCGCATTTAATGTCACTAGACACAGTAACACAAATAACCAACGATGCATAGTAGATAGAGTGATTACTTTTATATGAAAGAAATTTTATATTTTCTATTGGGTAATATTAAATTATTTTGATACAAGATAAAATTATATGAAAATATTGATTAGAGATGTCTTCTTCGAATGTTTTATCCCATAACTAGGATAGTAGACCTGAGAAAATGTACGTAGTCAATCAATCAACACTACATGATCAACAAGAAGACCGCAGAGCATAAACAGTCTATACAATTTATTAGGGCCTAAAATTAACGATATGCCGTCATTATTATTAACGAATTTTCGATACAAATCCTTTCGGTTATTTTACGTCTGGTTCAATACGAATCTTGTGTATAAATCAGAGCTTACTTCTTACGTATGATATAGAACCGTGTGGAGGGTCTCCATACGTTCGACTTATTTATGGTTACTAAGCGGATAAGGTGTATACATTTTGGTTATTATTAAATTATGTGTTTATAAAATTCTCTGGCCCGTCAAATAATTTATAAAATAAGACATATGCGTGCAGATAGTCTGGTACCGTGCATAATTTTATACAAACAGATATTTTAGTATACCTTAAATACGTTTTTCTGTAACAGACCTTGGTTTGGAACAACTAATAGCGAAAATATGGCTTGATGAAATATGATAACACATTGTATAACACTCAAGTTAGTTATAATTATATAGCAAAAAAATAGTGTCTTCTACGAGATAGAATCTCCCAACAAAATCAAACGAATACATACAAATTTAACGTAACTGTACTGGTAATATTGATTTGTCTAACAGTATTATTTGTTTCATCGTCGTTATTGACTCCAATTAAGTAGTATTTACAGTTTAAATAGAAACAGTGTTTTTTTCTAAAAATAGAGACATCCGTTTGTGTAATACATTGTTTTACTCGAATAAAAATTTACTTTTTGTAGCAAATTTTTATCAGTTTGATGTTGATCAATTTTTTAAATGTTTATGAGTATACGATTACTACTCGCAGTCAAGTCCGTTCTTGGTCAACTCGGGTTAGTGTTCTACTCGAACTCCATATCACATCCTTTTCTATAATTACGATTGTTTATGGTGGATATGCACTTAGCAAACGGAACAGTTGGGCCAAGTTCAAATACTCCAACGAAGTGATGAGCAATAGATTCAATTACATCCAGTGGTTATGCCATTCTCTTATTATAAATCATGTAACCTTATAATAATATTTCAACTCCATAGATTTCCATTTACTTAAAAATAATATTCCTTTGTGCGAATAAGGTTCTTATTAAACCAAGGTAGATAACGACCGGCCGTTGCTTGGATTTTAAGCATATTCATCAAATACGATATAAAAGACCAGATTATTCGTAGCTGGTTTAAAATCATAATTATTCATTTAAATGGTCTAATCAACATCGATAAGTTCAGAGCAATGAATGGTCGCCATGTCGACTTTAGTTTAGAGTTATAATGAATGCTATTATTGGATAAAAAATTAACTTGCTTTTGGATTGCTTCGAGATCCAAAGTAACTTCTAAGACTACATGATATAAATCTTCGAAAACAAATGGCGTATAAAGAAAAATGGTGAATGAAGACTTACACAGGACTTAATTAAGTTAAAGTTGCATCACAGCAAAAACATCTATGGCTGTTTGCACCGCATTGTTTAAGCGAAGCTTACCATTAAGCCAGACTTAAATTTAAAAATTTGTTTGCACCGCTAGTTAAGCTTTCCTTAAATATCGTTAAGCATAGCTTTACTTAAGCGGTCAATATTCTAGGTTTAACGGTCCCTTAACTTTGGAACGTTGTACATTGGTTATGCGCGTGCGCAACATATGGCTGCGTACAATGCATCGCGTTTGTTGACATGTTTTTAACATATGCAAATACGTATATAAACATAAACAGTATATAACGGTTAATTTAAAAATCCTGCGTTATTGCAAATATGATATTTTTCGGGGAAGATGAGGGCGATGCTTTGTTTGGGGAATATTTGGACATAATTGACTTTGGTTTCCCCAGAAGAATCTATCATATACATTCATAACCTCAAATACACTGTAAACAGTGAATGGTATCGATGGATCGTTGAAACGACGATGTGTATCGGGTATATGTATCCAATACATGTACCCTATATTTTTGAACGCGATACAACATGTACCGGTTATTTAAGAACGTCTCAATACATTTACCGGCTAAACCGCTTCAATTTTCGTAAACGCCTATTGCTGTAAATGACAAATGACATTCGATACGACACGATCGCACACGATCAGACACGATTCACACAAGATCTTTAGAGTAAATGTACTCATAAAGGCGATGTTGCCGATTATCACCCCGGTTTAACTAAACCTGTCCCAATATTCGATGGCGCAATTCATTTGAAATTAAACTAAGTTTAATAGTTAAGCGGCGCTCAAGTTAAGCGAAGCTTTAATACAAAACGGTGCAAACGGGCACTAGAAATGTTGTCTTTATAGATTCTTCTAAAGCTGGAACGATACTATCTGGAATGGATTGAACAACTAAACCAATTTTCTATTATCGCTATATATTTCAAAAGTGCAATCAAAAAGCTGTATGCTGCTCATATCACTGCTCAGCCATGTATCAATTACGGCCGTTTGCACCGTTCCTAGTTAAATCAAGTTAAGTTATAATTAAATTAAATCTTAGTTAAATCGGAATTTTAGTTGCACGGAGATCTAAACAAAAGATTAAAATGTAAATCAATAGTTAAATCTTTTGTTAAGATTTCCGTGCTCATTTAACTAATTTAACAAGATTTAATTTTAATTATAATTTAACTTGATTTAACTCAATTAATAATACAATATCTGCAACAAGTTGTCAATGTAGGTATATAATCCACCTATATTCTGATAGTGGATGCAAATTTTGGACATGGTTAGTTTATTCCTCAGTTTAATTGTTATTGGGATGTCATGTAGTATGTATATATTTTATGATTACATTTCACACACTCTTGTCTTTCAGTACACTTATATTTAGTGGGGTATTGTTTCTTGAGACATTCATCATCAATATGACTTGTTAATCAGTGTCGGTAAACGAGCAGCGGTACAAGATGTGAACGGGATTGATGTACTTCGCGCTTCCCGAAATTAAAGGTAATTTCCAAAATTAATACCAATTTTAAATTCGTCCCGCTGACATAAAATTATTTTTGCAGAAAATTAACGTTATTATATTGTTTGTACTAGTGATTTACGTTGAACTAGTTGCTCAATGCAACGCAGACCATTTATTGGAAATTAACATGATACTCGCATGATTTTGTGTTATAATGAGTGCTTGACTTAATCCTATGCATTTTTTCCAGTATTTGCTGTCTTGAAGGCGTCAGGTTTCGTACCAAAAACTAGCATTTTTAAATAATTGTGTTGATATTAACGATTTGCTGTAACGCATTCGTGATGTACTTACTTCTGATACTTAGAATTATCGCAATGAATCATCTTTTATCAACAATCACCCACCATACGATGCAAAACAATTCCCTTTAATGGTTAAAAGTTTCGCGATATTTATTACTATTAAATTCATGTGAGATCAAAATTTTCCACATCTATATTATTCTTCTCACTTCTAAATATGTATTTGCTTTCTTATAAAATTACACGATATTTTCACATTGCCGTAAAAAGGAACATAATTATTATCCAATCAGGATATAGAAAGTATAAGTTACAATTTAAAAAGGAGCGATTACACCATATAACAGAAGGCATGGCAATCAATATGAATTGAACAACATGAACTTGTAAAAAATAATTATTAAAAAGCTGTAGAATCTTGTCAAAAACTTAATATTTAAGACTACATCAATCTTCTTTTTCTATTTGTCCAAATTCTTCTTGCAGATGTTTCTAGGAAACAATGCCTAAGCAAAGTCACATCTTTGTAAAGTATAGCGATGAACTGTGCTCATAGGAAAGTCTTTCACAACAAATTACATAAAGAAGTTGACAAATGTAAAGACGAAAGTCATTGTCTTGTAATTTATATTGCTGCTGTGCGAAATAATATTTTTATTAACTTGCATCCATCTACCCTATATTTGTCAGAATAATATTGTTTTCGCCTTTTTGGTGTTTAATAACACTAGGCAACAAATTTTAATTTTTTATTTTTTCTTTCTATGTACAGTTTTACTTTTTCTTATGTATAGCAGTAATAATAACAATAAAATCAAATTTATTCTGGCACGTCAGGTTTTAGTACAGACGTTCTGTCTTAAAATGTTTTTCTTGCTAGTTTTCTTTAATACTATTCTATGGTACTTTCTGATATCAAACTCCAACAATAATCAGCCAGAATTTTACTGTTCCACTTGCCCTCATAACGTTTTTCGATAAGAGAAATGTTTTGATGAAATCTCTGGCCGTGTTCATCACTGACGTCGAGGTTCAGGGGAAAGAAATTCAGGTGCGAGTGTAGTGTAAACAATGTATTTTAAGACACATGTTACAGCCCAGTTCATGGTAACTTCTAAGATGTTCATTAACAATAGCTATGTAATTGTCAGATTTTGTGGTTCCTAGAAAATTTTGGGGCACGCTCTTAAAACAATTCCAAGCACCGCGTTCCAAGTCATTTAAAGTCTTCTCCAATGTGCATCTTGCTATAGACGTTTAATTTGGCGTCCTAAAAAAATCCATTTACGAGGGAACGTTTTTATATTCGCGGAATGAGCGGGTTGTAGTGGGGGTGATTAGGCGCATTGGGGGCGTGGCCTGTGCAGCGACTCTTAATTAGTATAAATACGAAGTTTCATTGTTCAACCAAGTGACATAATCAGGAGTGAAAAGTCAAATATGGAAAAAATCGAATATCGTGTCGTTCCTTACCAGGCAAGGAAAATCAGTCGCGACCATAATGAATGAGATGTCATTGGTTTACGGCGACTCTTGTCCAGGAAAAACCATGGTGTACAAGTGGCATAGTTTATTTAAACAAGGAAGGGAATCCCTTGAAGACGACCCGAGGCCGGGCAGGAGCATTCAGGTGACCACGCCAGCACTTATCCAAAAAGTTGAAAAAATTGTACTCGAAGATGATCGACTAAAGAAGAAACAACTCGCAGAAATGGTTGGAGTATCCGATACAACAATTTTTAAAATCCTACACGATCATCTCGGCATGTCTAAGGTCAGCGCAAGATGGGTGCCGAGAATGCTCACGCCGCCGCAAAAACAACAGCGCGTAGAGTGTTCGCGTGCATTTTTGGACCTCTGTAATGAAGACAAGGATGGTGTATTGAGTCGAATTGTTACTGGAGACGAAACTTGGGTTCATCATTATGAACCTGAGTCCAAACAAGACTCCATGCAGTGGCATAAAAAGGGCACAGCACCTCCTAAGAAATTTAAAGTGTCACAATCAGCTGGGAAACTCATGGCAACGGTATTTTGGGACTCGGAAGGAATATTGTTGATTGATTATAAAGATAAAGGTGTTTCTATAACCGGAGAATATTACGCTTCAATATTAGAGCGACTAAAAGAAGCCATTAAAGAGAAAAGACGGGGAAAATTGACGAAAGGTGTGCTGCTTTTGCACGACAACGCGCCCGTCCACAAGAGCCGCGTTGCGTTAGCTGCCCTGCATAAGGTGGGCTTCGAAATTGTGAATCACCCACCCTACAGCCCAGACCTGGCCCCGAGTGATTATTACCTGTTTCCGAAAATGAAAAAAGAGCTGCGGGGTAAAAAAATGTACTGCCGATGATGAAATCAAGGAGGCAGTTTCGGCGTATTTTGCAGATAAAGAGAAATCATTTTTTTATGAGGGTATAAATAAATTAATTGAAAGATGTGAAAAATGTATCCGTCTTGCAGGTGAATATATTGAAAAAGAAAAATAATTTGGTTTTTTTATTTCCACCCCTTATCCCCCATTCCGCGAATATAAAAACGCTGCCTCGTATATCGTTTAGTAATGAATTCTCGTCGTACATAACAGATGCTGTTATGTCATATATGTCATAATCTGGGTATCATAGATAACAGCTGGGTATATATTTTTATACTGAGGTAAAAAAATACACTCCGCAAAATGTTTCCATGACTACCAAATTTTTGGGTTTATATTTTCCAATATAGAGTAGAACCTCCTAGAATTATTAGAGATAGGTTAAATAACGCAGCAAAAATACGAATGTTACATTGTTGTTTTCCATTACTACTACAACACTACAAACTCCATTTTGACAGTTTTCCATTCAATCTAGTTTGTTTATTAAATTCCCTGGGTATTTCTTGTTAGGTATATAAAAAATAAATTCTTGACAATTTTAATAATATAAAATACCTTGTATGCCAATTAGAAAAAATATCTAAATTGAAGAAATATACAATAGCACAGTACATTAACAAATGACTAGATTAAGAGACTATGAATACTTGAAAATAAAAAAACTAGACTTGCAAACAAAAAATTTAAATTTTAATGTTGAAATACTTATTTTCCTAATCTAAACATGGAAAAATCAAATGCAAATGTTCAGTTTAAAATATTAAATTTTATCGAATTTCCGGAAAACCCGGAAGTATTAGAAAATTTTAATATAGATAAAAGAAAATTGCATAACAACAATAATATGTGGCGTAACTGTCACACCAAAAATCTTAGTTAAATAGTGCCATTAATTTAAAAAAAATTAACGAATGTACTCATGGTGTGAAATACTCATTCAAAGTAAAAAACGATAAGCGGGAGACAATAAGCAAAGAACAAACCCCTCCATTCTCTCTAATTTCTCTCTCAGTGAAGACAAAATGTTTCCAGGAAACTTTAATAGCTGTAACAAACAATATTTCCAGTCTTTTTCCCCTATTTCAATTTATTCTTCATATCTGCAAACAAACAGTCACAATATTTATCAAGTTACGATTATTAAGTACATATACTGCTTTTCAAAGTACTCGAAATAGTGGTTGTATATCTAAAATTCAGAAGGTGTTCAAGAAAAACGTACAACAAATCCTTTCATATACCTATTAGTCAGACCTTATTACAATATCGTCAATTTTAATTTGAGAAATAAAAGATATTCTATTTCACACTTTTCGAAAAAGTTAGCTTAGATGTTGCCATGTTAAGGTAGAATCCTAGGCAAGAATTCTATATACTCAAAAACATTTGTTTCATTGTACACAATACAGAGAGACTTAGAAAGATATGTTGTTTTATATTACTTGCTTATATGTACAAGATTCACAAAATTATAAATGTTAGATTAAATCCATTCAAACTGTATATGTGCTTACACAGCAAACAGGTCCATTGTTTGACATTTCTTAGGGTATCGGTAACGAGTTCAAACATACACCCATAATCACGTATGTATGTATGTGTGTAATATAAAGCAAGCTCACCATACAATCTTATCGCTAGTGGACGCTTTTCGGCTAGTAATATGCATTCAAATATCCGTGTCTTTATCAATAACACGAAAAAGGACGGAATGTTTGAACAGACGCGCATATCCATATCTCGTAAAATGAACGATAGATAAAGCGTAATATTTGTTTTAATATCATTTTCCACAAGCAGTCAAAAGAGACCTGAGCGATTATTACTGGATGTTTTATAAAACGAGTATGATTAAATAAACGCCAGAAATACATTCATCGCTAAAGCGTCATCTTTCAAGTCATATCAAATTCGCAGTATACTATGACATTGCATGTATTTTTATATACATATAAATAAATCAGAAAAATTAGCGTTGAATGTTTATAATCTTTTTGTAAAAGTTTAAAAGTAAAGAAATGTGTTTATTATTATAAATCAAGATCTCTAAGATTACGAAACGGCTCATCTACATATCTACCAGCAAACAACGTCTTTGCTTCTCACTCATACTTCTTCTTATTTTGCCAGACGACTATTGTTGCTTGCACAAGTTAAGATTTTATATGCTCCTTTTGTCTGGTACGAAATTAATATGCTTCAAAAAATATTTTGAGACACCAAAGGAAACAAATGCAAAATGTCGAACAAGTAAACATTTTAACTTTATTTTAGATGAATCAACGTGACTAAATCAATGTCTTGGCATTTGTATACAATTTACTTATCGAAAGTGATAGTAACAAAAGTAAAACAAAACAGTTCGTTTATGAAAAAACATACGTCTGCAGAATCAAAAGTTAGATTTAAGAACTTCATGATAGCATTTCTTTTATGGCGATTTGTTGTGTTCTTGGTTATAATTTAATTACGGTACTAATTTTATTAATAAGTTTTCTATGCTGTATTAATTACCAAATTAAGGCAATAATTTAAATCAGACACATGACCTGACGAATATCTATGAAACTTTAACGTTAAAGTAACACAAATTTAAATTTGTTTTTCTTTGCTTAATTGTTTAACTAGCAATTGGAGCACATATGAGTAGAGATGGCAAATTCGATACATATTTCAGCAGCATACACATACAATTTTGTATTTAATTTAAATTATAAGAAAAAAATCCGCATTGGACGGTTAAACGGGCTAATCAATCGTGGCATATTCACACACAACACAACTGCATACTAATTTACAATTCAAGATTTCTTTCATTCCTACGGTTAGTTGCCGATCGCAAACCCGATAACGCTGAAAATATTTCCGGTTATGTATGTGGCATCAATATGCCAGCTCTACATATGAGCATGTCTGCCAGAGATCAAGTTTTGTTAATGTACAGTAGTATAAAAAACTAAGTTTGGTTTATATCTGGTTTTCCATAAATTACGTCTATTTACTGGAACTTGTTACAGAAACAAGTCTAATTATAATATGCTTTTCAATAATGTTGAGCAAAGTGTAGGTGCAGAAAAGAAAAAAAAAACAAGTCATTCAAAAATACTTAGTGTGAACGACGATAGTACAGTGGCAGAAAATTGTCCTGCCAGTGTATGCAAGAAGAGCGCCCTTACTCAAAATCCACGGGTACTTTGTCTTAGTGTAGCTACATACATGGACTGTATGCGGCACAGACATTCTTTGTATGCATACTAGGACAATTAAGTTTCCGTAGAGTTTGAGTAAGAGGCCTCCATTTTTCGCGCACTGGTAGGATACTTTTTTCGTTCACTGTGCAAAATAATTTAACCAGAGCATAATGCAATTAAAATACGTCATAATGTACTTTAATTGTGGCTTAAAGCGACGGGAAACTAGAATACAGACAGGTGTGCAAAGTGGTACATGTATTAGCATTAATTCGTTGCCTTGAAACTAAGTAGGTACATATGTATATTGTTGGATGACACACTGTAGGTATTTACTTAACTTTTTAAAGAAATATTATATAACTGATACTAATTACGAATTTGTTTATTATTTTCTATATCATACATCATGAAATCACTCTCATATACATACATATATTGTAATAAAAGATGCAATCAATTACCGGCCCCGTTCATATACATATACGTCGATTATCTACTGTTTTTTAATGTTCAAAGTTGTTTACAAATTTTAATTGTTAATAACTTACATATCCCTCCAAAATTATTCATATACAGATATGTTCAAAAATGGATATCCATTGTCCAAGATATTTTTAAACACACATATCCACACATATCCAACATCCCCTTCATACAAGTTACTGAGAAAACATTTATATGAAATTGTTAACATATTAATATAATAATTGACATTGATTACTTGACATTCAATCTGAACGTTTGTGTCGAATATTTCTGAATGTTTATTAAATTGAAAAAATGATATTCAACACAGAGTAGAAGAAACAAAAATGATCGAATGCTACTTCCAGGTGTCAAACTGAATGGTAAGTGGCAATATTCAAGTCCAGAATGCATGGCTGATTTTTGTGAAGATTATCCTGAATTAGTTTTTGACTACAGTGCTTTTCACAAGATCTGTCAGGTATTCAGGGAGACTGGTAACGTTAGTCCAAAAATTGGTAGTGGACGGCCATCTAAACGTATAGTTGAAAACATTGAAATCATTCAACATATTATTGATGAAAATCCAAAAACATCCATTTCAGCAATGATCCACAAAATCTGTCCTATGGCACATGCCAACTCATTCAAGAAAAGTTTACACTATCGTGCATAAGGGGTGGGCCAGAAGGCAGTGTAGGATCTATCGCAAACATTTCCACGTCAGACAAGGACGCTCAGCGACGATGATTCGGAAACTAATGGCACGCTTAAAGAAAAACGGTGCTGTGATGAAACTTCCCCTTACTGGGAGACCACGTTCGGCTTGCTCTGAAGAGAACATTGAAAGAGTTAGAGCCAGTGTCGAAGAAGAACCAGAAACATCAACGAGAAAACGTTCTAAGGAATTGGGAATCTCCTTAAGCCTTGTACACCCTAGTAGACCATGTTGCGCGATTTGTCTATAGACCGTCTATAGACAGTCTAGAGACACGGTCCATAGACCGTCTAGAGACACCATTTTTTGTCTCGTCTAGCGTCTACACTACAATGTGTAGATTTAGACGAGACAAAGAATTTCTCATCAGTCTCATCTTCGCTGTCCACTATGGAGGACATTGCATTGTGCGGAATTAGTTCCTGCTTAGTGATAATTAATAGTGAAAGAAAGCGGAAACGTAGGACCAATTTCCTTTTTACCCGATTTTAGTAGTCGGGACTTGTAACATCCCACAAACAATGAGACGCTTGGAAATCGTCAATCAGTTTTAAAACCTCCTCGTTCGACCACATCTTCACAAAGCACTGTATAAAAACAAAAAATAAAGAACCACACCAAGAGCCGAACACAAAAACAGTCGAACCACGCCACTCGCAGCTGGAGACAGACTGGGACATCTCGTCTCTAGACTCCAATTGACGTCCACACTGTCAAAATGCTGCGCAACATGTCTAATGTTGCATGAAGTCTCCATTCCTGTCGGGAGACCATAGACCTGCGATTTTTGGTCTCGCAACAGGCCCGTAGACGGGGATTGGTCTATAGACATGTCTACGTAGACAACCTTAGACTCGTCTCTGAGACCAAACTCGCGCAACATGTCTACTAGTGTGTACAAGGCTTTAAGAAGAATTTTAAAAAATAAATTAAACATGTATATAGTTAGTGCAGGAAATGAAACCTGTGGACCACGAACTGCGCCGAAATTATGCGATTTGCAGCCAAGAATTAGGCCCAGAAAACAATGAATTTATTAATCAACTTATCATGTTTGACCAAGCTCATTTTCAGCTGAATGATTTCGTCAATAAACAGAACTATCGGTTCTGGGGTACGGCACCCTGTGAAATGCATGGTTTGGTGTGGGGTGACCTCGCAGGAAGTTATCGGGTCTTACTTCTTAGAAACTGATAACGGTAACAGTATGACAATTACTGGTGAGAGATATCGGGATATGATTGATCATTTTTTACGTCCTCGCGTAGAAAATCATGTGGTTTCAGCAGAATGAGGAAACCCGCCATACAGCCAATGTCACAATGAACCTCTGTAGGCAACTGTTCGGCGAGCGGATAATTTCAAGAAATTCCCATGTTAATTGATCGCCACGTTCTTCCGACCTTACAACCCCCAATTACTTTTCCTGTCGGGATACCTTAAAGAACGTGTGTACATGAACAAACCGCGTACACTTGAGCAGCTCAAGGACAATATCCGTGCAGAAATCCGAGCATTAACTCCTCACATCTTAACCAATGTTATGACCAATGCAATCGAAAAAACACGACTTTGCGAGGCCGCAAATGGAAGTCATTTGAAGGATGTTGTTTTCCATAATCTCCATATGTTAAACATTTACTGTGCGGAGTATCAATAATATTGGTTGACAACTAACAAAGTTATTTAAGTGCTAAATCGTACTCTGCCTTCTGGCCCACTACAAGCCGCAATGTTTTTATGAGCTTCTTCCAGTGGATTATCCAAGACGAGTGGAATTTTGTAAATGGTTCCAAAATAATCTCAACAATGAGAATGCCCTTAACATGGTGTTTTCTCAGATGAGGCTTGGTTTCATCTTTCTGGATATGTAAATTCACGGAATATGAGGTTGTGGTCATCTTACTTTTTTTTGTTGAAAGTTCATTGCATCCCCAAAAAGTTGGAATATGTCGAAGAAGATTGGCGGGCTTCATTTTTTTTGAAGGCACACTTACTGCTGCACGATATCGCAATGAAATACCATCGGTCCAGTTATAAATCAACTGGATGATAAAACATTACAAAATGTATTTCGAACAAGATGGTGCAACAGCGCATACGATCATACATACAAACACTTCAATATCTGAGATTTTTTTGATGACAGAATAATAAGCAGGAACACTGAAATCCCATATCCAACTTCATATGAACGTATGACCTAAATGTCTTAACTTTTGAGATACAGGGTGGTAAAGTTTTCAAAAATAAATAGTTTTTCATTAATTCCTGTAATACTACTTTAGATATTTTAATGAAATGTGGTATACGTGTACTATGTATCAAGAAGCATTATTGAGTGCAACACATTTTTTTTTATTGCACCAGTGGCGTTCGTACAGAATTTCAGCTACCTATTTTGACAGACGTTTAGGTCATACGTTCATATGAAGTTTTCTTTTTAAAATGGACCAAAAAATCATCCCCTAAAATATTGACATTCAAATTAGGAAACACCCTGTATAGTCTACAATAATTATGATGTTTCTGAATGGCACGTTATATACCTCATATGTATGTATATATAATATTTTCTATGAGTTTACATATATTGAAGTTTTAGTTTCTCAGAGTCGATTTTAAATATTACCAAGTAATTTGTTTATAAAATCATAGCTACTAAAATCGACTCGTTAGTTGAAGTGGTAAGATTAGTTAACTGAAGAGGTGAGGGATCTTCAGGCGGGTGTTCGACCTCAGTTAGAGACGACTTGTGACAGATACCTCCGGCGGTCAGTCTCGAGTTGCCATTGACTGTGGGGATATAATTAACAGCACCATATTACGCAGGCGAGGCAAAATCATCATGAACGCTTACATACACCAAAATTGCACAGTAAGAGCTGTAGCGAAAGTATTGATAAGCAATATAAGTTAGAAAATCGCTAGAGTTGTAACTACAACAAATAATTTTAAAAAAATGGTGTACCTACTCCTTTTCTAATGAAGTGTACAATTCAATGAAGTTATTCACTGCCCTATCTCTTCTTCATACTAACTTGGATATTATTATTTAACTGAATCATAAGTACCTAATGCTATTGTCTTCCTTTATTAATATTGTTTTATATTTTTATATGGGTAACTTCCCATAATTTTTTTATCCCTAACCTTTCCTAATAAAATATATTTGGGCATTACTCTTTCATGCTTATATTGAATTTGTTAAAATGGTTCAAAAATGAGTTCATTCGTTAATTTTTTGACTTGCTTTCGTTTCCGTACTTTGTCGTAATAAACATTTTGTGTTAGCTATATGTCTTTGTAAACCATCTTCAAAGATCGACGATGTGAAAGTGTTCGTCCACGTTACCAAGTATCTTTGAAAATATTGATTTTCAATACCTGTCCGACTTTATTAATTGTTAACAGTAGTGAACATTTTTTGTTCAAAGTAGCAACGCTAAATAGATTTTAAAACGCCTCTAAACTAAGGAAGTCGTTTTGTGGTAAAATATGTACTATTTGAGCATACATATCATGACGTACGAAAAATATCGTCCTTACTAAATTCAATTTTTGAACTAACTCGGGAGAGTAATATCCGTTCGACAATTAAAAGATTACTTAAAATTAATAAAAAGATTAGGAGATTGCTATAAAAAAATAACAAAATATTACGTCAATACAAAAAGAAACAAATGATATTTGAAAATCGACTATCGTGTAAAACTGTGAATTTTGTTAAATAAAATTTTCATAGGCAACATTTTTCAGCCTGTATACAAAAGTATATTGTTCTTTTCATTGGATTATTCTCAGGTTCAAACGAGTTTATGGCTTGTGGTCTGCATCGATTTCTTTAAATCAATTCATAGCGGTATCTGTAGTGTAACTTAGGTTGGAGTAACTGAACGGCTTGAGTTTCACTATAAATAATCTAATTACTAAGTCCCCCGTATGAAACGAAGTGGATTGATATCAAACTGACACCAAGTCAGCTTCCATCGCAAAAATTGCGTCGTGACTGACAATCTATTTTCATTTAAGTTAATAGGTTAGTAATAATTGCTATACAGATTGAATAAAGTACAGTATAAAATATTAATATATAAGTTTGGAAACGTAGAATATTTCGTATATATGCAATAGCTTGTTCTATTAAAGCTAATGGTATAATATACATACATCGATTTGTATCACGGTATCGTATTACGTTGCTATACATTTTGTTATATTCTATTACTGCAATCTATTTCAAAATTCACTGTATTTAAAAATTGAGGTTTTACACACCTAAAATAATTAATATGTCCAAATTTATTACTGCATGAATAAAGAAAAACGTCAAAATTGACTTTAGCTTCAACTTTCCCCTTAGTTGATGGACACTCTGAAAATAGTATGGGACTTTTTGCTCAAAAATCTCTCGGAAAAATAACAGTAAAAATAGTACTACCACTAAAAACAGGTCAGAAACAATTCAAAACAGTTAAGAAGAACAAACAGATTTGTTTTTTAATTCCGATAATTTCATAATTGTAACTGCGAAAGAAAAATCGACATGATGTAGTTGTCTCTGTAAATTACTTAGTAGGATCGAAAATATAAAGCGATAATTTGTGATAATTGATAATTTTTGAGCCGAGTAATGTTGTGTACAGATATCTAACAGTGTGGGTTGTTTGAATCACCTAGCCCGCTACAGTATACTGTATACATGTGGTAATGGAAGAAGCCTATTATTCTCAATCTCCATATCGTGAAATAATTCCATTTTCTTTTTAATAAATTTCTTCCGTTAATCAAATACCTCATATTAGGATTTTCATATACATATGTACAGGAATATCAACAATTTTCTTGCATTGTCTTCTAGATAAACAAGTATTTTATTTTGTTAGCGTCATCGATTAGGTCCTAAGGTACTCTACCCTTTTATTCGACTTTTGAAGGGAAGGTGCCTGTCATTATGAGAAAAACTAGGTGCATTTTGATTTGTAATCAGCTACACTTTGATAGTAACAATGATGTAGTTCCATTTCGGCATTACCTCTTATTTTAAATAAGAAATTTTGTATATTCTTACACTTTTACTTCACTTTACTAAATTTTAATAGATAAATATACTGGAGCTAAAACCTCAATGCAAAAATACAATACAATCACTGCAATTGTGCATTATCTTACAAACAACACTTATATATATTTGCATAAACAATGTAACAACAAATCAAAATTATGATTTTATTGTACCGGTTGTACCGTGTTACGGGTAAGAGCTGAATAATGGAACACCCCGGCTATAATAAATGGGACAGACTCTACTACTATCCATATAATCATTTTGTATTGTAACCTGTATGGCTGCTTAATGAATGTTGTTTTCTCCCAGATTGAATATTTCTTATGGAAATAATTTCTTCAAATCTCACAGCATGACCTCAATTTGTAAACATGGACATTTTTTAAAACGTACCCTGTGTTTTGATGCAGTTAGTACATGTTCACCACAGATAGCAAATTTAATCTTCATAATTTTCATTTATAATTGGACACAGTACAGTCAACTTACAGTCTTGGCCAATTGTGTTAGACATCGTTTACTTTTATAGGTTCGAAAGGCGTTTCCGGCCGCTTTTTTGGTCGGTTTGTTGAGGATCCATTATTCATATCGTTGCAGGGTGATACGAACCGCACATCGCGAATACTTCATTATTCTCGCTATAGCGATTAAAGTCTTACTTTGTGTCTTAAGTAGGACTGTTTGCTCACGTTCTACTTTGGTTAACTTTTTGGCATTGTTTCACTAAATTAAGTTTAATCGATAAAATTGAAAGTATCCAACACAAAATATCCTGGTTATAAACTCCCAACACATACCTCTCTCCAATCGCATCGATAATACACTAATATTTAAAATCGAAACATTGCTGCCTGCATACCTATTGTCCAAAAGTAAGCACTAAATGTGTAAATTAAGTATAAATTTGATGCTCATTTTCTTGGAAGTGTAATAATACTTATAATAATGGGGTTTTATGAGGATGTCTAACACATTTGGCCAAGGTTGTATCTACTACTATTAATACCGAAAAAAAAAAATTAGGAGCTATCTTCATAAGTAACTATAAGACTTCGAACATCATAAAATACGGTCTTCTGCAACAAATATTCCACATCAATTTTTGTTTTAAAGGAAAAACTATGATTGTGACACTCGATTATTTATTAAATTAATAAATTTCCAAACAAGCTACAGGTAAAAAATAGATAAATGGTAAAAAATCACAAACAGTATAATCCATTACTCACATTTTAAAAATATTATGTATAAAAGTTTTTAACTTATTTAGGTGTCATTGGTATTTTACGCTAAGTAATACAATGTAAGAATTTCACTTAATATTTTCGTAAGCTGACCTTATTACGTTTTAATAACAGGTCACTTTTAAAAGTAAGCAACATCTGAATACATTAATACTTTACCAAATTTGTATTTAAGCAATCTGTGGTTAACCTTGAAGTTTCTAAAACTAGGAAGTTATAATAAGTACATATTATGAAAGCACGAGTTTCTATTTGATTAACAATATGTATTATAGTTTGCCGATTGTACCACGGATATGTATAACCTCTAAAAAAATAAATACATATCTACTAGTAACCTCGTCTATTGCTATATTTACTGTACAACATCTCAAACATGAGTTACCTATTACTTATACATACATGCAGATCTAAATAATAAATAATAAAAACATTATATAAACGAATTCCACATGAGTAATACATCCTATACAGCACGACCTTAATTATATTCTTATCTTTGCGACTGCTCAACGTTCAACGAAAATTTGGAGTTGCTGCTAATGTATGTATTTCCATTTCTAGTGTTGCTCCAACTAACGTTAATTACTTTATGTTAAAAACTCCATACAGAATTATCTCCGGATTGACGCATGTACAAGACAGGACATGGACAAGAAGGCTGAAAAATTTTGAGATGAAATTTCAAAAAAATAATTTCTTTCACCAGTAAAATGTATACGATAATATTATTAGAAACAAATATTCAGAATAATAATTTAATTAAAGTTTGTAAAATTTTAACAAAATCGAATAACTTTTATAAGATGTAAAACTACGAACTAACTTATCAATATTTTATTTTTTAACTAAATTATTTATTTATTTAAGAAAGCCACCGCCTTTATTCGCACATTTCTCGATATTTGTCCTAAATACACTTAATGTTGACCTTATCTGGTCAGGAGATGGAATTTAAAGCTTTCCTAATACGAATCTTCAAAACTTCTGTATTATTTGGTAGCCTATTTGAATAAAGTATTATTACCCTAAAAGTACAAATTCATAATTTTCAGATCTGGAGATCTGGATGACCACAACATGCGATTAGCATTAGCTATGTATTTTTATTAAAAATGCTCATTCAATCATTCACACAATTGCAAAGTCGAGCGGGGAAGGATAGCCGTCAACTGGAAAATACGAATGATATCTTGCTTCCTACGGGAGTTCGCCCACAAGCTAAATCAAAATATTTAAATAATTATGCTGGCTAAGTCTTCCCTCAATAAAATTTAGTCCAATTATACCATAATGATAAGAAATACATCAGACATTAACTTTTTCAAAATATTGTAGTTTAGAATTTAGTACATAATGGGTTAAGGTACACCATTAGTGGCAAAAGTCGATTCATTGGAAGAAATATTTTTAAATTTGGATTTTCTAAAATTTTCTCATTGTAATTTACTAATATGAATTTCTCTGGAAAGCTTTGTTAGTGAAAACTTGGGCTGTTCACGTACTGAACTTCATCAGAGTCGCTCGTCTTTTTTAGTATATTCTGTACACTGTCAAAAGTGAGTAATTTTTTTTTAATGTGTGGTGGGTGCTTAGTTGCAGTGACTCCGTAAGCTGTATCACTTGTCTGGCTATCACTGCAACTCTCGCGGTGTAGTTTTTGTGTGTGTAAGTTGTGTTCAATTGGCTTTGTGACAGCATCATATCGCCTTTTATGATGCCGCGCTGTTAATCACTTTGCTCCCAACAGCGAATGGCAAGTCGAATAAGACATGTTTTGGTTAATTTTTGTCTGGTTTCCAATAAATATGAAGCAATGCCCAATGCCTACATTTCAAGAGCATATTAGACAAAATTAATATCTCAAATTATTGTCATCCTGTCAAAGCTACCTTGATTTAACTAAATTTTTAGTACATATTTGCCAATTAAAATACTAAATCGACTTTTACAAAGAAACTATAACAGCTAGATATAGGGAACCTTAATAACATTTAAAAGAGAAATTAAATTAAAATCGAATTACTATGTTAGATACAGGATGTTCTATTTAAAATAAGAAAGTTATTGAGCATTAATGGTAGCCACAGTTAGAGGTAAGATTTTAACCACTCTGTATAATTTTGACATTTTAGCATTAGATGTAATGGTTTTGCTAATGAAACAATACAACTTAAAACACATAATTTAAATACGTACAGCAGGTACACATTCTAAATATCGATCTACATTTTCAAAAATTCTAAAATATCTCCGAAACTGTTGATCCTAGGTATAGATAATATAACAGTAACTTGCCTTTAATTTGTCCGAGTCATCGAAATATGCCATAATATACATGGTGTTCTATTTAAATTTTGATAACTTTGATGTATAACTTTCTTTTGGGACACCTGTATATTTCAATATAATTTTAGAACGTGCACCCAATGGACTTACACATGGTCCAACAAAAAGATTTTAAATATGTGTTACCGTTTTTTGTATCTTAACCGAGGCGAATGTGGTGCCCCACCCTGTATATAACTCTGAATTTTCAAATTTATATTGTGGCCAGAGCCCTTCAAACTTCTAATGAACGGTCTCGCTGAGACATCCTGTATATCTACCTTCAAGTCTTGTTGCGGTGCCAATAGTTATATCTAGTGCTGTATATAAATAATCAAACTTCTTAAATGAGACAGAAGTCAACGCTAAAATAATAGTAATATTTCTATTGCCACAGATTTTTGTCGTCCTGCTGTGAAAATCACAAGAACAGCTAATTTTAACAGAAGAGGATTAAATCATGAGGAAAGAAATGTTATAAACCAATAATTAAATTATAATATTTATAATTTTCTTATTGGATCTCAATTAAATGTATCACATCTGTTGTATTAATAGAAAAATACCTAATCAGACATTTATTTCCACATCAACCCGTTATAGTTGTTCTCGTTTAAAATAGGCATCAACAATTAATAGCGACAACTAACTAACATCAACTAAAAAATGCATATAAGTAACCTAATAAATAATTTATACTCAAAGACTTGAAAGATTAATGATTCTCATCTTCATAAAAGTTTTAGATGCAAATTGAAAATTATTCTGCAAAAGCAATTGCTTTTTACATTAAGTAAATACTGATCTATATTTTCAATTGCACAGTTTTAAACATTGTCATTCAATAAAACAAAAATTTACGGAGAATAACTGCGCACTTCATCAACAACTATGTTATTCAATATGCATAAAGTTTCAGGCGACCATAACTAATGTAAATTGTCCGCGAGCTAATGTAAATTACGACGTTGCCGGCATCAAAATAAATTATTATTTAAACAACTGAAACACCCGTGTAGCGATTTCATGCTCCAAATCCATATGAATAACTCATAAATCGCTTTGTTTATATTATCATAGCTATCGTACAAGAAGAAATAGAAGAGTCCAGGTTTTAACTTTCCTTTTCATTTTAGAAAATCATCGTTTTTAACGCATAATATCCAGATTAACATTAAATCTTCTAAAGCAGCAATTTAAGATATTCGAACAAATTATACAGCATACACTTTGCTACGATAAGATAAAAAAGAGATTTAAAATAGAGTAATTGCTACACAAATAAGGTTATAAAATATACGTCGACGCAAACAATATTACATACTCTAATTGTTTGTTTCAATTTGAATAATACATTCCCCACTATGAAACATACACAATATAATTAGACAATAGCGTTGTTGTTTATGTAGTAGTCATTTTGCACTAGATTTATAAGAGCTTAACTGTACACGCATCAAAAGTATAATAGTTCACATGATGAAATCATCGCAAATATCTGCTAAATTTCAACTTATCACGAACCATGACATGGTGAAACATCTTATGTGATAACTTGAGACTTTTAATTCAACTACATTTTGTAATACGCGCGAATATTAAATCATTTATACTTTCTTAACTAAATATGAGGATTTATGCTAACTTCCCATTATTGAGGTACCAGAAAATACCAAAAAAATGTAAAAAAGTACTTTCACATTACAAAATGCAATTAAGTTAATAACTTCAATATAATTAATAGGATGCTTCTGATGCTTACAATAGTAATGTTAACATATATTGTTATCCTTTATTCAAATTAACTCGATAACACAGATAACGATTATGAAAATATCTAGACTATGTAAATAAATAGAATATATTTTCCAAAGTACAATCGTAAGTTAATAACATGATAATAACCTTGATTCTAATATATGTAAGTATGTAGGTGCATATATTACCGTCCTATACGTTTAACTGAAACACAAATACATAAGTTATCCCCAAAAACTAAACTTCGTACATACATAATTTCCAGATAAATCATTGCTTTAATAGCAGATTTCTCTATTTGAAGTTCTCCTCTTGGCCACGAAAGTACAGATGAAGGCAATTTCAAAAAAAATTCCAATTCTAATAATAGCAGTTGCTACAACCAGAACTAGAACGTTAAACATTCAAAATCTAGCTGGAAAGTCACCGAGATCAAACTCATTCGACCACTCACTCGTTGAAATAGGTGATCAAACAGAAATTTAAACGCATCGAATCAAATTTTTGCCTGTTTGCCCCAGCATTTATAACTTTTTTATGTATGTATGTTTGTATTTCTGTGCTCATTAGTGGTTATTTTACGATGTTTCTATACTGTTTTAAAGAATTTGATTCATTATGTTTAAATTTACATTTAGAGATTGCTATCAAATGAAGATATCTCTCATTGAACACATGGAAAGTTCTTTAAATAATCTTCTTATATTCCCCATGAATACAAAATAAATTTAAAATATCCATGTTTAAATAATTTTAACTTTCCATTTGGACACTTACTTACAAGTGTAGGGATGCTGAATTTAATTCTGTTTAAAAATATTGAAAACAGAATGAATCATTGTTTTTGAGAAAACCGAGTTTTAATCGTCGTGAAAGACAGTTAAATTTTGGGCAACTTGTACATAATACATTCATTCTAAGAGGAAAGAGCCATGGGCTTTAGAGGTTTTTAGAGAATATTATTATAGTTTTTGATAGACGAGAGGAAAGAGCCATGGGCTTTAGAGGGTTTTTAGAGAATATTATTATAGTTTTTGATAGACGAATTAATGTGCTTTTACACCGAGTAGTTTTATTTACTTTAAACGAGTTATTTATGTTTGAAAACATAAAATATGAACTGTTTTGCTGAAGGCCATGTAGCCAATATCAAAATACTCTTATCGGTTTATTGGAGGTGAGCTCTTTTAAAATAACTTGTTGTACTTAAATGTGAATCTTCCAAATTATACAGTTTTCGTGTTTTTCATTTTTTTCTGGAAAGCCTACATTTTCGTAAAAATAAAATTTTCTCAAAATTGGTAGTAAATAGATATAGAAAAGTATTAAGAAAGTTATCCTAAATTACGAGTAGAACCCGAAAATGGTATATATATAATATAATATATGGCCTCTGGTATTGCATTAAAAATAACCAAACTTTGATATGTTGTACTTTGAATGACCCTGTATAATTGGAAATAATTTTAAAATGTGCTTCTCATAGCCCTGTATATTTGACTAAAATGTCAAATTAATATCTTTTAGCGTTTAGACACAAGAGACGGAGGAAATAGTCATGACTCACCCTGTATATACATACAGGTGGTCCATTTTTAAAGTGCAACACTATAATATCTTCGAAACCATTAGTGTTATGAAGAAAGTTGTTAGACAAAAGTTTAACTATATGAAGGGGCTCATTCGATGGCGCTACTGTTGTCAGTATAAAGAAAGACACAAAGGTCATAGTAAGATCAACTCTTTTTTTTTCAAATAGCATATGGTATTTTTTTATCAAATTCTAAAAGAGCAATAAATTATGAATAGAAAAATAGTAAACTACATGTGACCTCAAATTAATATTAATCGAGATATTTATTATTTATTTTTATTTAATTAGGACATAATAAAAGTCAGTCAGCAATGTTTTTCCTTCCTTAAAAAGTTTACATTATCTCTCCACGACAAGATTTAATGGACGTAATTGATTGCCTCGTTCAATGCATTATTTTCACCTAATTTTTAAACTTTTCCGTATTTGTCAGAATAAAAACTGTTTTCATGTCGATGATTCGTGAAACCTCATGAGGCTGAATTTGATAATTTTGCATTATTATTTTTGCATAAAATCATTCTAAAGTAGATTTCATAAAAATTAATACACATTATACACGTTTTATTAATAATCAATTAGCTATAACTTAAAAAATTGTAGAGATAAGTTTGTTAATAAACTCTGTATTATTACAACGCTATTGAACTAACCAGACACGTACGAAAAGCTATCGGAATTTTTATCGGTAATAAATAATATTGTACAATGAAAAAAATTTCATGTTCATTCCAGTCCATAGTGCCTATAGAGAGAACAATGTAAAAAAATGTATATATAATCGAAGGACGGCACATGATGACGACAGAGCGGCATACCAGCACGTTTGGCCCCAAATTTGTCGAAGAGACAACTAACTATATACCAATGATCCACTATAACACAATACATGTTCCGGACAATACGTTCGCACGAAACGTCCTCAGAATGATAACTATGTTATGTGTGAATATGACAACGCTGCATTATGGAGAGTCTAATAAACATTTCATTCCCTTCGGTTTTGTGTCATTAACAATAGTTTAATGGAGTGTTTACAAATCGGATATATCGTTTTGGTTTTGTCGATTGTATAATTAATAGCACCGTGTCATCGATTATGTTTGAATAATACACGTTCTTTACATGTTCTAGTGAAATCGATTCAGTGTATTATTTTAAAATAGCTTAACAATTTGTCAAACGAAAAAGAACAGCAAAATTATTGCCTTCATATTGTTATTTCCAATTTTCAAATTTAATAACAATTGCAAATTATTTATCTTATCTTTAACTAAGGTAATATTAGGATTTTATATTCATATCTAATATTAACCAAAAACTTTTGGTCGCATTTGAACGACGGTATTTGTTGTCAACAAGCCCAGCTGCATCTGGAGTCAGTTTTTAAAATCAGCGAATAAACGTTGAGGAATTTTCCGCTAATTCCCCCAAAATGGGAGGCTATTTGACTGGCCGCATTTAAGGAACTTGACGAATTTTCAAAGAAAAATTGCAGCTAATCTTACGTATCAGGGTAGCGGTTCGTTAAATCAACATTCTCGCTTGTTTCTGTGTAACTGTGATGCGATATCCTAAGGAAATAAGTTATAAACTACATAAAATTTTATGTTATTTTGGTTAATATAACCATTGCTTTAATAGAATAGAATGAATATAGTTGTTACTATTGATCATTTTTGGGTTTCATTTCGTTCTGGTCTCCAAAATTACCTATAGTCACTAAAAACGTACGAGGAATTTGACTCACTTAAAATTGTAAAAAAAAACGTAGAGTAAAGAGAGATAGTGAGTTCCTTTCATAAGAATTGGAACATTCTAAGTCAGTTATTTTGCAATAACAAGTCCGAGATTCAGTCCCTGGCACCGGCAATTAAAGGACTGCGGTTAATTTTATCTCTCCGGCCTTTCCAAATCCGCTGAGCTACTTGAGATCGGTTATTGTGTAGGTTAAGGAAGTGTCCATCAACTATCATCTGAACGTAAGTATTTGTGTACTCAATAAGCGTATTTGTTGCGCTGTTGCTACTCATCAAACTCTCCAAAAAATTGTAGATCAAGGTGACCCAAAAGTAGACTAGTTTTATGTTTTACTTTATATTTCATGCTGCACTATTCTACTAAAATATTTTTAAGTCTGTAGCCTAATATACAATTTGTCTCAAAATAAATGACAAGCTCCTGATATCAAACTTAGTATGCTTCAGTAACGGTTTAATTTCTAAACTTTTATCCGCGCCTAAAAAACGACCTCCGTGGAAGATGATCTAAAAAATCTGTAGTTAGAGAGAGAGTAACATCATCTGATCTACGAAATTATTTATGCCTTTGTGTCACATTCGGTTTACCAGAAGTTCGAATCAACTTTCTTAATTTAAAAAGCACTATGACAGTTATGTCAGGCAATTGCGATACACAGAAATATGTGTGCCCGGAGCTAACAGCTGCCATCCTTGAAGTCTAGATTCTAGTATTTTTGTTTGAGTTTTTAACCAGTTCAGGTCTCGAATAAGGTCATTTAATTCTGACTGATTTACTAAGTGTGGTCTATCCTCTAGAGATGGCAAATATTCATCATCGCTGGTCAATAATAACTTGGAAATGTCTTCCTCTGCATTTGTAATGGCATATTCTTCACTTCAAATACCTTTAGGGCCTGATACTGGCAAGGCTTCTGAATGAGATACTGGACGAGTAACAGAAAACACACTAGCGTAACTAATTTTTTTCTTATTTTTGTTGAAGAACCCGAAAGTTTTCGTCCAGCAAAAGTAGCAATTAGACAAGTGGTCTGTTTGTTCACATCAAATCAGAGGTCTTGCAAATGGTATAGCGCTTTTCTAACCGCGTTTGACCAGCCGCCCAGAGTAACAGCACACCATGCGTAGCAAATGTGAAGAGTCAATTCCTTATCCTGATATTTAATTTTTAGACCAAAATAGTAAAAAAATAAATTTTCTATTAAAGGCGTAACATTCCGGCCGTTTGTGTCGTTGGGTAGTGATTTTTCCGAATACATAACAGAATCTGTTGGGATTATTTGTACACGCACGGGACATTATGAAATAAAAAGACATTCAGCTATCACACATAGACTTAAATTGAATCATAACTTACAACGAAATATACTCTCAATATTTTAAATTATAAAATAGTGAAATATTTAAGTAATATTGGTTAGAATATTCATAATGTATACTTAATATGTAGATAGTAGATAAAGTTTATTCAGTTAATTGCTATTCCTGTATTCCTACAACAATAAAAGATTGTAGGATCTACGAAAAATTAGTTAAGCATACCTACCTATATATTTTGTATTCGCATATTCAATTTTTGCAAAATCTACACAAGCATACAAATATATAATGTGTTAAGTTCTGAAAGTCTGTTAGAATGGTTAATACCACCACTACTATAAGTAAGAAAGTTTAATATCACCTCTGTAGGGGTTCGTTATTTATTTTGAGACGAATGTAAGTTGATATATATCTACATTTTTGTATATCAGCAAAGTATATTACAACATTAAACAGGTACCTACATCAAATAAAATTTCCACAGAAGTATACAGCATTTTCTGGACATGTACTGTAATTATAACTTTCTTGTCTAAATATACAAGACATTTAAATACTAACATTTGTACCTAGTTAAAAAATTAACTTATGCTTATGAACCGCTAATAATAAATCACATGGATATAAAAAGTTCACCTATAGCGGTAAATTAGCTAAAATTCAAGTATATATATATAATATGTGCAAGTACAACAAGAACTATTTTTAAATAAATAAGATCTTTATTTATTTTAAAACAAATAACAGCTAACAAATATTTGGTCAAAATTATTTTAGGTTAAAACAAATGTCAATTCCATGCCCCTTTTAAAAATTATATATGAAAGAGTAAATAATTTGATAAAACAGGGTTATCAATACGCTAATTATCGCAACAAATTAAAATTACATCAGTTAAGAAGAAATTTTTATAAATATTTATGCTTATATGTCACGAAAACATTCAATAACGACTCATGTAAATATAAACATTTGATTAGAATAAAATTTCAAACAATATGAAGGTTAATTCAATCTACATATTTTGTTATTTATAAAACCGTTATTGTAACCGACAAACAGGTACATTTCATTTATAAAATAACCGCATCATGCAGGCACACACACATACATACATTTATTCATTT
Organism: Holotrichia oblita; assembly: GCA_023690525.1. NCBI lineage: Eukaryota > Metazoa > Arthropoda > Insecta > Coleoptera > Scarabaeidae > Holotrichia > Holotrichia oblita. Next base: position 85,031,619 of record CM043018.1, read on the forward strand.
TGTACCACTGATCTACTTATTTAATCATGTATAGGTATATCGTCTTGTTTTCATTTATCCAAGATTTTGTTACTTGAATAACTAAAGTATTTTGGAAATGTGTTGCTTGAAAATTATAACTTACTATTTGCAGCATCCAGCAGTTCTTTAACTTCTTTTATGAGCCTTTTAATTTGATGATTTGTATTTTCTAGTTCCTTTTCATGTTTATGAAGATTTTCACGAAAATACGGACTGTCAGTGATGCACTCGGTAAATTCTAACGGGGGTAATCTCACACTCATTTTTGAACGTAATATTTTATGTTGGAAAACGATCACACACCGATAGTAAACACACACGCTAAACGATATCACGTCTTGAACAACATCATACACCAAACACAAACGGAATATAACTGAAACTGACAGTTTTTCACCGTTTACCCGAAGAAAACAACAACCTGTGGATGATAAATCGTTTAACATTTAGCGCCATCGATGGCTGTCTATTGTAATGTTGCATAGTAGATTTCTATTCATGTCAAGGATGACAAGATACCGAATCGGATAGGAATATTACCAACAACATAGCGGAGAGCTACTCACAGATAGCAGCACCTACGGTAACGATTAAATTAAAATTTAAAAAATCTGGGAAAAAATAAGATAAACTTTTGCTCTACAATGAAAAGTGAGCGAATAATTACTCTTTTGATAATTTATTAATATTATTATTCAAATTAAAATTGTATTTGCTTATCTATTGTTTTCCAGTCGAAATGAATTGCTTAGCAAAGTTTAACCCAATTTCGAAATCTAGTAAATTGTTATCTCTAAATCCCTTCATAGACTCGGAAGGAGGGAGGATAAAACACTCAATAGAACCCTCTGGAAGAAAACATCTAATTCTACAACCTTCTAACCACAAATTAACTATATTAATAATGGAATATGAACACATACGATATTTACATGCCGGTCCACAACTCGTTCTGGCAGCCGTACGCAATAAATTCTGGCCTATAAGCGGCAAAAACACTGTCAAAGGAGTTATTCATAAATGCGTAAAATGTTTTAAGACACGTCCACGTTCTGTATTTCCTAAGATGGCAGATTTATCTAAGGAAAAATTGATTCCAACGCGCCCGTTCAGCTCAGTCGGGATCGATTTTGCAGGTCCTTTGCATACGAAAGCAAGACACAAATATTAATAAAGTCCTACGTCTGTTTATTCATATGCTTTGTATCTAAGGCTGTACATATTGAATTGAAAAGTAGATTTGAGCGCCGAAACATTTTTGAACGCGCTAAGGCGGTTTGTAGCCCGAAGAGGTTTATGTTGCAACATTATACAGCGATATGGCACCAATTTTGTAGGAGCGCAACGTGAATTGAGAAAGATTTATTCCTGGCTAAAAATGAAAATGAAAAAACATGAAATAAGAGATTTTCTATTAAAAAACGAGATAACTTGGAATTTTATATCTCCTAGAGCCCCTCATTTTGGAGGATTGTGGGAGTCAAATATCAAATGTATGTATAAAGACTCATTTGTTGAAGGTAGTCGGTAACGCGCACTTGACTTATGAACAATTATCTACTATATTATGTCAAATCGAAGGTATTTTGAATTCCAGACCATTGACACAGGTTTCCTCTGATTCTAACGATTTCTTTACCCTTACCCCTGCTCATTTCTTAATAGGTGACAGTATAATGGCGCTACCAGAAAGCAACCTCGATATAACTATACCTCAAAATCGTTTAAAATTGTATGAGAGATTGCAATGTGCAATGTATAGTTCGCCATTTTTTTCTTTGTTTTCTTTTGTATTAAGTTTATGGTAAAAATTTTTATGTAATAAGACGTGTATTGGTTAATTTTTAAAATAAAATAAAATTAATGCCTAAAATTATTGTCATCATGTCAAAGGTAGGGAACCTTAATAACATTTAAAAGAGAAATAAAATTAAAATCGAAGATCTTAGATACAGGATGTTGCATTTAAAATAAGAAAGTTATTGAGCATTAATATGGTAGCCACAGTTAGAGGTAAGATTTTAACCACTCTGTATAATTTTTACAAAGCATCTTTATTTTAGCATTCGATGTAATGGTTTTGCTAATGAAACAATACAACTTAAAACACACAATTTAAATACGTACAGCAGGTAGTCATTCTAAATATTGATCTACATTATCTTTTAATTCCTGATTTATTTCCACTTGTAGGTCAATAAAACAATAAATGATTAAATACCAATTTATTCCCATAACATATAATAATATGTTTTCGTTAAATAACTTTCTTGAAAAAGTTATTTAACGCGTTATATTTGAAGAAAATTATAGAAAATAGTGATAGTGATATTCTGAGTACACTTCCTGAGATCGGAAGTGCTGCAAGAGCCGTAAGTTTGAATTTTTTGTCAGAAAAATCAAAGACAATGAGAAGCGACCATAGAATGGTGTAATGCGAAGAAAATATGTAAATGTTTGGAAACCGTATTTGTTGCCTATTTTCCCGAGGAAGCCAAGGCAACAAAATCGTCACTTTCAGGGTCCAGGTTACAAATAATGCCGATAAGTGAATTATTGTATTCTATTCTATTGACCATTTGTTATAAATATTTTGCAATAAAGTTTATGATTTAAACAGTTTCACTTTATTAAGTGATTCTAGAAAAAATGTTGTATGTATTACAGGCAAAAAGGGACATTATTCCTCTCGCGCAATAATGTGTCACTTTTCGCTAAATACACAAATAACTATTATAAATCATTCACAAGTTATTACTGACGTCCGTTTGAATTTACCGCTAAATTAAATTACTTCTTTCCTTCAAACACCAGAGGCGCTCCAGTATTCGGTAACCTAATGCACGGGCGTCGGGTAGCTATAGATGGTGATTTGTGGTTGCTCATGCTGCAGAGTCATCTATAATTTATTTTAGAAACCATATTGAATGCGATGCTGATTTGGTTAGGAAGGTTTCTGTATATGTTATCTATCTTCATAGATAATATAATACTAACGTACTATAGATACGGCAGAAGGTCCCGAGTACTGTCGTCAAAGTTTTGGTACTCACACATTTCACCAGGTGTCGCTGGCATTGCTTTTTGAAATTTGAAATATGACAAGCGCGAAATTGAGTGTCATTATGACATTATATTGTCATACTGATTTTGTATGTTGTGTCACAAGCGTCTTTAAAAACAGTATTAGGTAGTAGAATATGGTAATTTTTGTGATATTCTTGGAGAAGATATAATATAAGTTGAAGGATTATGCACTCCACAAAAACTTTTTGAATAAAAAAGAGATAACAACAAGAACAAAAATAACGGTGTATCAAGCAGTATACTTACAAGTCTTAACCTATGAAGCAGAAAATTGGATACTTGATGAAAGACAAACAAAACGACTGCAATCCAGTGACGCATTAGACAGATGCTGACAACAAAATCATTAAGAACTGAAGTAGAAGAAAAGAAACTGTAATGGTGGGGACACTTGATCAGAATGAATGAAACTAGACAGGTGAAGCGGGTATGGGAGGTAAGGAAAATCGGGAAAAATCGGAGAGGACGACCCAGAAAAACGTGGAACAGCAGTACGGATGAACTTCTGAAAAAAAGAGGAAAAACATGGAACGAGGCGAAGGCCCTAGCCAGAAACAGGATAGAGTGGCGTGAATTTCTTGAATCTGTGGAACTAAATTAAGAGAACTTTACACCTCGACACCTTCGGGTATAGGAGGTCTTTGATTATGTATGTGTGTATGAAGGATTATGTTGGACGTGGTTTAGTTTAAACCTTAAATAGTAGTGTCAAATACCGCTTAAGGATGAAACTATCGTTTCTATTAAATTGACAAGAGCTGACGTACTATTTTTGACATAAACCAGTGACACTTTATTTTCATATAGCATTATCCCATACAAATTGAAGCAGTACAAGAAATGTTTAATGTCTTCAAGGCGATAACACCAGATACAATATACTTCGCCAAGGAGAGTACAGTATACAACATCCAATTAATAGGTAAATACAAGATGTGTTATTAAATTCTGTTATGGTTTAGACCTACATTCTAATAGTACCCCTTAGTGGCTTTCCGAGATTGTTAAAACTTGAATATCTTTTGAGATCATTTTTATAAATTACCTAACCTTCGGTTTCGATATTACAGGTATACGTGACATATATCATCCAAATTGAAACTTCACGAGAAGCGTTAGGGAGGAATGAAATTTTATTTCGTCGTGTTGCACGAAGATAACATTTTTGTAAAAATATTTTTAATGAAAATATAGGACAATATTCAGAAACTATATAAAAGCGCTTTGTTTTTTAGTTTAAAAGTTAGAAATTCAATTTTTAATAATAAACAAGCTTTTCGTGCCCCAGTATGGTCTGTTTTAAATTTAACACATTTCACTAGATGGCGCAGAAACACGCCAACAAAATTTGATTAGAAGTGTCCAATCTATAGAGAATGAAATGTATATATTATCTATGTCTATCTTACGGATTGATGACAGTAAAGGGATGCAAATAAATTTTATGCAAACAAAAGGAAAGAAAAAAACAAGTATGTTAACAGTTCGCTTTATTTATGTATTTATACACAAAAATAGTGTACTATTTAAGTTTTAACAAAGGCATTCTTGCGTGGTCGATCGTCACAAACAAAGGTATATCTGGGTGTATCAGTTGTTTGAAACGCTTTTAGGTTAAACAATAGTAGTGCATGTAAATAATAATCTAAAATGTTACCATCAGAAGCTATCGAAAGAATTCTTTCATTTTGCGATGGCAAAACTTTATATAATGCCAGACACGTTAATCACAATTGGAGCCAACTAGTAGATTATCTAACAGTGGTAACAAGACAATTGGAGATGATAATACTCCTCTAACTTCTTGACTGTTGTTATTTTATAGAAAACAGATATATGGAAGTACTGCTGTTACGAAGAAATACCTACGGACCAGTTGATAGAATACTTAGAGAAATTCAATGTGTCCCCTTCAAGTAATAAATACAAAGATATATATGAAAATTGGTTAGCCTGGCAGAATGTTACCGATAATATTGATTTTGATATTATGTTATGTCCTGCAGATATACCAAGAATAACATGTTTGGCAGCTTCAGGTGAGAATTAAAATATTTTATTAAGATTGCTATTTTTTAAATATATCTCTTAGGTAGATTTATAGCAGTCGGCTCTGAAGATGGTAAAGTTAGACTGTATAATGATTCCTGGGATTTACTTTATACAACCAGACATGTTGCTGTGAAAGTATTAGAGATAACATTTTTTGATGGTAATGGTTACGTTAACAAGTGTTTGGTAATTATTACATATGGTTATTTTAGATGACAGGGATTTATATATGGGTGACGTTTGGCCAGTTATTATTATTAGTTACAAATGTAGTACATTGTATCTTATGGATTATGAAGATAGATTTATTGATCCTCTTATTGTTCATGATGTTAAATTGTATAGGTTAGTAGAGTCTGAATACAAGAAGAAGTATACATACGTCATTATGCGTGTAAACCGATATTGGTTTGGGGAAGTCTATTAATTTGTTGTGGATAGAGTAAGTACTCAGTGGTTTACAGGCGTACTTCCCATGATCGAACCACACCTGCGTTGAATAGTACTGTTACTAACTGTGTTGCCACTGGCTTCAGATCTCGCGCATATCTACTAGTGACGTATATGCACTTCTTAAAGTGTTTAGACTCTAACATAGAATTTTAATATTTTTTATTCTAAGTAGTTTTTTAAACACATTTATTTTTCAGCGTATATAAAAAATATTTATGTTTAGTGAAAACTGGAGGTAGAATCTCTATTGTTGAATGGAAATCAGTCCCTGAAGGTGGAAAGATATTACTGGAAAGTACTTATGTAAGGATATATTCACCAAATGAAGTAACAGGAGTCTCTATGTGGGATGGTATTTGCCTCTTTCTTATGAATAGTGATGTTAAAATGCTAAAATATGATATGCAACCTATTACTACAGTAGAGAAGAAAACCAGGCTAAAGTTTTGTATTAAGAACAATATTCGAATGGCACAAACATGTCAGATTTTTAGACGCAACATTATAATTAGCATGTGTAAGTAATTCACTTATTGATAATTTCATATTATTGCGCAGATAAGTCTATGCTTCATTGTGATTGCTAGCTGCAGTTATATTTTGATTTTCCATGATTAACGCCTATTTGGATTGCATTAACTTTTTCTTGCAATAGGTTAGTTATTACATACTGAGATACAAATCATGGTAATATTAGTAGTAACAATGAATTTCAACATTTGCAATTTGCAGTGTAATAAAGTAGATAAAGGGATATTAGATGTAATATATTCAAAGAATATCAGTGTTCAGTTTTTTATGTAAAACTAGCATTGATGAAGTTCTGCTTCTGGAACTGTTTTATACAAGTGCTGCATTTATTTCAGATTTGATAAATTAGAGTTCATATCCAGTAAATCAAGTATGAATCATTATTAAGGTTTACAGATATAAAATTTTGTAAAGAAGTGGAATTTATGGTATTTATTGCCGCAGACACTAGCGACTTGGTGGTGCTACAAAATCGCTTGTGTGAAAGGTACGGCGATTCTTTGATTCCTGTATATATTTTGCAATACCACATGAACGATATTACTAAAATGCGGTCGTGAATTTGACGATATCATTCGAGATTGCTGTACAAGTGTTTATACAAACAGTTCTACTACGACCCAATTGCGCACACATTGATAAAAGCAGGTTAAATGTTTACAAGATTTTATTTTCTAATGAACTAAAAATACATAAATACTTTAGTACAATTAATAAAGATTTTATGAATAATTAATTTTATCAGAAAACAACAACCAAATTTTATTTCATACTGCAATGACCCACTATGCGTAGATCATTGCTGATCCTTGTAGATGCAAATAGAAAATTACTATGCTGAATGGAATTTGGAAATCTCTCTCATTTATACATTGCTTTTCATAACTTACATACATACCGGAGTTTTTTTCAATGACCAGTATAGTTCTGGGAATCGAAACAGGTTTTATGTTAAACTAGTTTTAAAACATACATTTTCAGCAAAGGGTCTATAAAGTTTGCTTCTAATACATTTCGGAAAATTATTTGCTGACTGTTAGCTTTAGCAGTGTACTGACAAATCGTAAAAACATAGTTATTGGTGTTATACATTAGGGGTGTGAATTGAAACCGGATTTATGCCAGATTGGTTTTGTGATTTATTACCATCAAAATAGGAATCGTTATCAAAGAGTCGATTTTCTGCAATCTATTTTAGAAACTGATTTTAAAGCCGGTTTCGATCGATTTTAAAAACATATTTAATTCGATTTTTAAAACCGGTCTTAAGACTGCGTGACCAGTGGAGAGTGCCAAGAAATCGTCCCATATACGGCAGTAATATATTTTTTTGAAATGTCGGTACAAGGTTTTTTTAAAATTACAAAAATAAGTTATAAAAGGAAATTACAGTTGCAATTGTCACCTTATTGTCGAGTTAGTGACATCTTTCTAATTTAGAAAAAGTAGTAAAAGTACTAGAAAAAATTCTAAAAGTTAAAATTTGCACCAAAGCTAAACTTAAAGTTTTTTACATTAAAATTTTTTTAAATATGTTTTAATTGCTTTTGTTTTTGGGATGTGTGAATTTGTTTTTCACACTGAGATAAGTTGTTTGATATAATTTGTCCTATATAGACATCCTTATATACCTTTTTGTCCATACAGTTTTTATTCCTTTTTTATTTTGTTTTTGTTATACACATACAACTCATTTTATTTTCGCATATACAGAGTTACTCAAATAGTAATTTCTCCGAACGTGACCTTTCTGTTTTCCGTTGCTCTGCTTTGTGTTTTAGTCACCAAGACCAGCCCCTTGGTGTGAAGTACGTTAATCCCATTCACGTCCGTTCCTCTGTTCACTCACTGTTGCTTAAAAAAGTATAAATAATAATTATGAATATGCATTGTACTATCTGCAATAAAGATGTTGTTCCTGAGAAAGTGTGACTTGTAAACAAATTACTTACACACATTATGTATGGCTTTGAATATATAGGAATGAAGTTCGATGTTTAAAAAGCAAGGGCGGAAAGCTCACTTATTACTGTCCAGATTGCTCCGACTTTAAAGGCCAATTGAAAAATTTTCAGAATTTGAAACCATTGGTTAAGGAACTGAAAAATGAATTAGATTTGGTGAAGGAGAAGGTCGTGTCTACGCAAAATGTAATAGCATTGGATATAGAAACGGTTATTCAAGAAATGGCAGACAGGGAGAGACCTAAAAACATCACTCTTCAATGTATCAGAAAGTCCTGATGTTAGTAAAGATGACCAATTAGCAACAGATGTAACAACTGTAACTGGTACATTAGCTGTTTTAGCGGTACCGACAGGTGATTTTCGTCCAATTCGTCTGGGTAAATATGATCCGTCTAAACGTGACAGAAAAAGACCTATAAAGTTGACACTCGCTGATGATACTCAGGTTACCAAAGCTATTCGCAATTTCAAAAACTTAAAGCCATCTAACGAATTTAAAATGGTGGTATGTCAAAGGAGAAGACACCCGACCAAATGGAAATGTATCGGAAAATCAGACAGGAACTGAATAGTCGGAGAGACTGGCGAAAGTGATATAATCATAAAATATATACATGATATGCCGAAAATAATTAAACTAAGGAATCCTTTAAAGTAACTATGTCCAACATTACTACTAAACTTCGCATTTGTTACCAGAATGTACGTGATGTACGTACCAAATTTCATAACTTTCCTCACGAGGTAATATCGATGCGGATATTATATTATTAACTGAAACGTGGTTAAGCGGTGGTATTAGTAGCACAGAACTTTTTGGTTCGACATTTGAAGTGTATAGGGAAGACAGATAATTTGAATTAGTTGGCAAATCTCTTGGAGGAGGTGTCCTTTCAGCTTTCGTGGAACCCATACACACAACCTTTGTGGATGTTTCTGCCGTCGTGGAACTGAATACCCCATGATAGATCTATTAATAGACCTACTGTGTAAGTGACACATTCGACAATTTTTATTATATATTGCTAATATGTACATACTTACATACCACCGGACGTAAATTTGGATGATTTAGAAAAATTTCTAGATGCTTTGACAGTTCTACTGCTAAATAAAAAGTGCATTGTAGCTGGTGATTGTAATGCTCCCCGTTTTAATGAGAACACCTTAGAAGATCGAAAATCTAAAATAATAATTCAATTTGTTGAAACACTTGCAATGCGTCAGATTAATTAAGTTACTAACTCTAACAACAGGCTACTAGATCTTATATTTACAAACCTACCTCAAAATGCTGAAAGTACTCCCTAGAAAGTACAGCCCTAGAGATTATTTTGGATCTAGACACAACAGAGCGATCAATCAATTTTCCATCCAATGATAACATCCGCTATAACGTTCACAAGGTAGATATGGCTACTGTATGCTCTGAGCTAGCCGAAGTTGATTGGACAGTGATAATGAATTATGACGCTGTTGAACCAGATCCGAAGAAGTTTTATGAAATGCCTTTTGCGTGCCAAAAATTAAAACGAACAACCGTCGTTATCCACCTTGGTTTAATAAGAACATTAAACACTTCATTCGCATAAAGGAATACTATTTATAAATATGGAAAGCTACAGGATCCGATTATTACTTACAAGAATTTAACAGGCTACGAGGGGTCCTTAAGCGCGAAATTGAAGGCGCTTACAATGATTACCAGGCACAGATTGAGTCCAATATTAACAATAATCCCAAAACCTTCTGGACGTACATAAACACTATTAGATCCACATCACGGATTCCAGGTCAAGTGATATACAACGAGCAGGAACTAACACAACCATTGGACATTATTAAAAAGTTTGCTAAACACTTCTCTGAAGTATTTTAATCGAGCACAACTGTTCCTCCATTTTTTTCCCGGTATATGTTTATCATTCAACATAACAACAATTACAGAAGTGTGATGTGCAGTGCGAGTAGGCTGAGTGCGGATCTAACGGGAGGTAATGATCGTGTACCCAGTGAAATTGTTAAAAACTGCGCCGAAGTGCTAGCTGTTCCACTAACAGTGCTGTTTAACCTATTTGTTAAGACCTCAGCGTTCCCCGATACCTGGAAAATCTGTAAAATAATACCAATATTCAAGAAGGGTGATCGCAAACACAACGTTAACCATTGACCTATAAGCTACTATCGAATTTTGCAAAGATTTTTGAACAAGTAGTTTATAAAAAAGTTTATACAAATGTCAAGCCATTCTTGTCAGTTCATCAGCAAGGCCTCATGACTGCAAGATCTACGACAACGAATCTCATTAATATTACGCAATATCTGTCATCGTCTTTGCATCAACGCAAGCAAGTTAATGTAATTTATACTGATTTTACGAAAGTTGTCTACAAAATAGATCACATACATCACAACAAACTTTTACATAAGCTAGACACAATTGGTTTTTGTCCATTGCTTGTTCAATTTATGTCTTCATATATTAGCAATAGGATAGGCTATGTTACTTATAATGGTTTCTCTCTCTCTTTAATGTGTTCTGGTGTGCCACAGGGGTCTAACTTAAGTCCATTACTCTTTAATATGTTTATCAATGATCTACTTGAAAAACTTGGATCAGCTCTTAGGGTACGCCGAGGATCTAAAAATTTATAGTGTTATCGATACCATTTCAGATAGTGTTAACCTGCAGACCAATCTCACCTTAATATCAGAGTGATATGCATTAAATAGATTATTATTAAATTTAAATAAATGCACTGTAGTATTCTATACCGGATCTTATACTATCACGCAATTTTCCTACACTGTCAACGGTTACCTGATTCCTAGAAAAGACAAGGTTTACGATTTAGGTGGTATTCTCGGTTAACCACTTATGTGCTTATCTGCCTCAAGATCTCTCGGATTTATCATAACATCTTCTCGTAATTTTAGTAACAGTAAATTGAAATATTGCTCCTTAGTCTGGTATCCACATTAGATATACCAACAATTAGAAATTGAAAAGATACAAAAACGATTTTTCTTCGTATTTGTCATATAGAATTACTGGCAACTATCCCGAGCGTGGTTCAAGCTATGTGTCCTTATTGGAGGAACATCACTTCGGCTCCTTGTCCGATAGACGTAATAAATGCAGTGCTAAGTTTCTACTGAACTTATTAGCAAACAGAATTGATTCACCTGAGTTCCTGGCACAAATTCATTTCATTATGCCCGTATGTAACACAGGATCATATGACCTATTAAATGTGCCAACGCCTAAATCAAATATTCTAATTAAGTTTTCGGTATATGATGTCAACAAATTTTAATAAATACTATGCAGACTTACCATGCCACCGTCAACCACTTACTTTTAGTGTAGCATTGTCGAAGAATAAATTTAATTTGTGATATTGTAAACTTCAATTTGCATTTTTGCTCACGTACTGTTTATGTTTTCTCTATTAAATTTATGTAATATTTGCATACATTTCTACAATACGAATCAATTGTATTATTCCTTTTTTTTCTTTTTTTTGTTTATTACATTCAATATTAGGTTTGTTAATTACTTACTTTTTCACCATATACATTGTTATTGTTGTCCTGTAAACGGTTGTAGTAACTGTTGGACAAATATAGACCTTATTATTATCAGTACAGGTAAACTCCTATTAACACCCGATATTGTACGCTGCAAGTAAGAATCGAACTGGCGAGTCATTTCAAAAGTTCATGTATGAATGTTTAAAGGTTACGGATAAAATTTAGATCAATAACAAATATATTATAATTTTATTAGACACCAAGTTTAAACGGTTATTCTTTATTATTTATTATTATATTTCAGGGGGTGAATTTTAAAAAATTGTCAAATGTAATTAAAAAATTAATTGTTAAAAATAATTTAGTCTCTAGAAATGATGTAAATATATATCACTATTACTGTCATTTTGATGATTAATAGTCATATTGCGCGGACCAACGAGTCTACTCGATAAACTGTCACTCATTTGACAACTCTTACCGATATATTTTATTTTCATAGCTAACTATGACAAAAATAATCGATATTAGTATACTTTTCGTAGTTGGAACCAATAATCTCTAATAACTCAAAAAACTAATAAAAATAGGTATATGAGACTTTAATACGAATTGATGTAAAATTTCTTGGTGAATCAAGTGCTGCAATAAAAACTACTATGTACCATTTAAAAAGAAAAGAATTTTTAATGTTTGAAGATATCTGAACTGGTTGCTAATTTCTGCACACCCTGTATAAATTTTGTTGAAAGTTATGACAGTTCTCAGTATGATCCTTTACTTTCGTTTGCATAAGTTTGGTACGTTACGCTTCAAAGGGCTTTACAATATTAATTTTTCTTTAAGATGGTGCAATCAGAAATTATTAAGGAAAATTGTAAATATCTTAGAAACAGTTGAATTTAGGGATAGGAAACCCAAATACAAAACATTTGCAAATAATGCGTAGAATCGATTGTATTGAAAAAATTATACTATTGTATTTAACCCTGTATAAGTGATAGTAATTTTGGAACATGTGTCATATCAATTCAAGTAACCTTCGTGTAATTGTTTTTCCGAAAAAATATTTACAAGGGGAGATATGGTACTTGGACGCACTAGAGAGACACCCTGTACATATATACATACTAGCGTTCTCTAATTAAATACTCGTTTGAAAAGATTTGATAAATTTGTAACGTAAAATAAATTTTGTCCTGTTCGTAGAAAATAATCTGAAAATGAAGCTTTTTGATAACATCGTTTTTTGGTTTTAATAGAATCATTTATGTTTATGGTTTCTAAACAAATTGCTCTTTACAATTGTGTGCCGGCAATACTACTTAGATTTTAAAGTATCATGTTCCTCAGATATTAAAATTGTTGACAGTTATAAAAAACATTCTTTCCAAAATTTTATTTAAACACTAAGAAAGTTGAATAACAACATTGTAAAATTATAATTGTAATGATCGGCTAAATGGCCCATTATTGAACAGTTTTTCAGGGCCCTCTTTTGTCTAATTATATTTCTTGTGGCATCTTGTTTCCAATATAAAAATGCAAAATTTTAGAATTATTTCATAAGCATGCTTCATGATGATATTTCCTCAAGATTTTGTCTAGTAGCTGGATATTGTTTAGAAAGTCTTCGCATTCATCTTATAGAAAAAGTGAACATCTTGTATCATTATTCCAATATAAAAATGAGGTCCCAAAATTCTATTACCGACTACCATATATGTGTGTGTCAGTTCATAAACTATTGCAATGTGACGCCAGGTTATTAAGAACGCTGTAAAGCAACAGTACTATTTCGTAGTTGTCATAGCATTGCTGTTTCTTTAATTCGATGCAACTGGTGCTAAGACATAATTATATTTGGTGTTTCTGATTTATTTCAATTTTATTTATTGATAGTTTTTCGATATATTTTTAATTTTGTTGAGGTATTATGTATTTTACTTCTCAGTTCTGAGCTGGCAAATCATGATCTACAGTCACTAACAGTTTTTTTTTAATTGATGTGTGTGGGTTAATTCATAATCTATGTGAGTGTGTTTTTTTTGTATTACACTGTTTTACAATTATGTGAAGTTCTTGTGAATTGTATGGATTAATAAAAGAGAATAAACACCTCATTAATTCATAATTTATTAATTTAGATACAGATATACAGTTTGTGTATTAAGTAATCTCTTCCCTTTTGAAGAGCATGTCAAACTTTCTTCCGCTCATGCCGATTCGGTAGTTCGGTCGAGATATTCTTAATACCCAACTAGGGGCATTTACTAGAACGACCGAACGGACATGAGCGCAAAAAAGTTTGATAAACGCTTCAAAGGGGAACCCATTACTTAATACACAAGCTGTACATTTCATTATCTTCAAGTTAATATTATCAATGTACTAGTTAATATTTCATCAGTTTCTACACTGATGATTAAACTCGGCAAAGAGGGGCAATTTCCAATGCAGTGCGGTGAGCAACGTAGAAGGGTGGCATGGAAACTCGAGCATCCGTATCGAAGCACACTTGTTCACTAATAGTCCACTGATCGTTGTGAGTGCTTATCAGTACACACATATTTAGCAAATGTCGCATTTAGATACGTTTCGGAAACGGCGTATTTCTAAGAAATTAGAAAACATAATAGCGAGTATGCCGGACTTATACAATACGAAGGTGATATTAGAATAAAACGTGTAAGATGCGACAATTATTTGACGTGTACCAGTATAAAACACTGTTCTGCAATCCGTGGTAAACAATACAGCGATCAATTAACATTTAATATAGCTGTTTGTTTTATTCTATGTGTTGTATTATTAATTTGTATATGGGAAATATCTTAATTGCATATAAAATTATTTTTAATAAATGTTTAATTAATGTACTGTTCGCTTTACTAGACCAAGAAGCATTTGTTTCCTTTTGGAGCAAGTATTTGGATTATACATTACCAAGTCAAATATCGATAAGAAACGTTATGCTATCTCATATCATGATTTTATGTGTAAACATTCATGCGTCCGCATGCCTACGCTCACTCAACATAAATGATGCGAGTACGTAAACCTTACTGAACGTTCGCCTTGATACGGCTGTGCGGGCCTCTCCAAGTTGTTCTGTCCACTGCTCTGATACTTGCCCCTCTTTGCCGAAATAAAAAAAAGATATCTACAGGTTTTTATAAGCGGTATTTATAAATACTATACTAATGCTACATGCGCCCAATGTTTTGGATTAGGACTTCCTCTCACATTCGTCATGTCAATTATGGTTAGGGTAACCAGGTAACCATATTATACACTACACAACATCTAAAAACCGTAGACGTAATATGTATTATATAGGAACAAAAGACGATATACAAATACCAACAAATACTTAACTATACGAATAGCTATTTTGTTCATACAAATTAAATCACATCATAGTGGATCAATATAGTGGATTACAGAAGAATACATTCGTTCGTGATAAATACATACTACCATATATGTATTGACATGATGAAATACATACTATAGTATGTATTTATCACGAACGCATGTATTTTTCTGTAATCCACTATATTGCCAAATACTACATAAAACATGCGCCAGAATTCGGACATTACAAGATTTAATTTCTCAAAAATTAGCTAAAAGGTAGAAATTTATGTGTAACGAAATCATGTGTTATTTGTATATCTGCTATGTTATCAGGTAGTAAACTAGAAATGATTTTCAATAGCGAAAATGTCAACGATTTTGTACAAAATGCAACGGACATCTGAGCAATTGACGTAGAAATTTCTAGTATTAAAGTCTGTAAACACCTTGTAATTATAGCTACATTCAAAACCATAAATAATATAATACTTATATTACTAATGATGGACTAATATTGTTACTAATAATGGATAAGCTAAAATACTTAGCATCACAGTAGTGTGACTTTGTTGACGTAATTTTCGGAAACAAGATTTTTTTATCCTAATGCTAGCAATAGAAGGAATTCTACTAATGAAGGAACACTTGAAATACTTAATTTTTTTAGTATACAATTTTTAAATCCGGAGTTTTTACAAAAATATCTCAGTACCACATTCATTTAAAAAGACCAAGAATGCTATTCTTTGCCATTTCAGTCTACATCTTCAATTTTTCTGGAGTATTTCTGGGTGTACGTTTTGTATACCAAGTCAGGATTGTTAATATCGATCGACTTGCCATTCGCTGTTGGGAGCAAAGTGATTAACAGCGCGGCATTATAAAAGGCGATATTATGCTGTCACAAAGCCATTTGAACACAATTTACACATACAAAAACTACACCGCGAGAGTTGCATGATTTGCCAGACAAGTAATACAGCTTACGGAGTCACTGCAACTAAGCACCTACCATACGTAAAAAAAACAATAGATCAGGATTGTACATTATGACGATTTATATAATTTAAATAAAGAGTTGCTTCATCAGAAAATAATTACTTGCAAAATATTAATAGCCGTCTTAGATTTCCATAATTCTCTTGTAAGAATTTTATAAAGGTGGTAGTTTAAGTTATGTAACAAATAGTTATTCCAACTTTTAACACAAGAGTGTTAAATGTGTCGAAATGAATAGTATTAAAATAAGTTGTGGTCTTCAGTTTTCCAGTTTTCGACAAATTATACTGTCCTATATAAAATAAAGCGCTTCGTGGTTTAGTACCAGTTAGTGTGTTGTATATTTTAATTACAAGTATAGATTGTAGATAAGTCGAAAACTTCTCGATGAGCTCTAATCTGATTATCAAAATCAATCTCTATTCTCTACCTATTCAAGCTACTCACACTTGGTTAAATGAAAGATTTTTGATATATAGATTACCACTGGCAGACATCACTGAAAATAAAATAGTGGTTATCAGTAGAATCGTCAATTACAAAAAAGAAAAATGTATTATTCGAGATAAAAACCAAAAATATGGTAGAAATAAATGTACAAAGTAAATTTATTGATGCAGAAGAACCGGACCATTAAATTATATGGCGTTCTTTTTAAAATAAAAAAGTTGATACTATTTCGAGTTTAACTGAAAATAAAGTGGAACTAATAACGTACTAATAATACACGCAGTGTGTTTACATCTATGTGCAAAATTTTACCTATTTACAATTATTATTTTCACTTTGGAGGTGTTTGCGTGGGTCCATACTTCATTCCAACATAGTACACCACACACTGTAGCTATTACTTCATATATGTATATTATATTGCTTTTTAACCGATTCATTATAAAAAAATCTTAATTAAATTTGTTCTCAGCTAACGATAAAAATAGACAATTAATGGAGCTATTTATACTGGGTTCAAGTCGTGAATATAGCAAGAAGCTTTTTCATCCATGGGAGGTTCTAGAATCTTACATTACATGCATGTATTTGTATGGAAACACGTTTATTTTGGGTGTAGATGTGGGAGATGTAAGTTTAGAGAGGAAATATTTACATTACGTTGTCTCATTAATATTTTTTAGGTTTACATTTACAACGTCGATTCATGGAAGACTTTCGATATAAGAAAATATCAAGAGAAGATACGAATTGGTAAACATCCTATCATCAGCATCGATGTGTTAGAGAAAAACAGCGAACGAAAGTTTTTCATCGCTTCCAGTTTTAATATACATCGTGTAGTAGGTTTCTCTATCGTTAAATTTTAATTTGTGCTTGTATTATTTATTAATTTATTAAGCTTACACCGAGTTCCTTATTTATTAATCCGTCGTTTATTTAGTAATTGTTTTGAATTCTTGTATAGTTTTATGTTTATTAGTGACAATTTGTCTATTTATGAAATTAGTATAGACATTTTAAATTTTAAGCATACTACACATTGTTAATATTTTTGCCATTCTTCATAGTAACGTATAGAATGACATCAGTATCTCATAATATCTCACCTACAATTCAATTATATTTTTTTTACATTGTTTCTTTTTTGTTTTATTCTTCATATATTGTGATGGTTAACAATTACATCGAAACAAGCATAAAGCATATGAATAAAACATAATTGTGAAGTAAGTGAACCAGAAGAAATACAGATAGTATATCAGAAACTTTTATTTTAGTACTACTTTCTTTGCCATTCTTTATAGGTTTGGAAGCCATTATAATACAGGATCACGCATTTTCATATATTCAAAGTGTTTCATATTGCCAGGGTGAACCAAACATACATTTTCTTAAATGGGACACACCTTATATTATTTCAAATTTAGATTAAGCGCATCTTCCTCACACTTTAGATGTAAGGTTTCATTGAGTTATGCAGAGTATTTAAAAAATTATGGCCAATTTTGTCTGAAAATCATTGCGTATTTAACACATCATTGCGTATTCCACACGAAACAGCTTCAAATAATTTTTTACTGGAATAACTTTTTTATATTTGCCAGCTTTTTCGAAATAATTGTAATATAGCAAATTAGCTGTGGAACAATGACAATAAAAAAACTATTAAAACATAAATTGAGGTCAACTTATTAACACAATTTACCATATATGAAACTTATTCCGGTAATTAATATTTAATCATTTAAGCCAAACGTTTTGCAATATAAGGGATTTCACAATACATGTTCAAAATGTCCACCACAAAGCTGAAATAACGTTGTGGACGTTCATCGAGTAATCGATATACATTTCTACATTAATACTCTGAAAAACTTGTCTTCTTTTGTTCTTCATATAATTTTGTGTAGTAAGTGGTGTTTGATATACAAGGTCTTTCACATAACCCCACACGAAAAAGTAAAGATTACTTATATCTGAAGATTGGTCTCGCCATAACTAGTCTTCCTCTAGATATCCATCTTACAGGAAAATGTGTATTGAGGCGATTATGCATTTTTTGTCGAATAGTTAGAGGAATATTTTTGACCAATAATGCCAAATGATTTAAAAGTCTACATAAACCTGACCATTCGCTAAGACCATCGAAAAAATGCGGTCTAATTATGTAATCTTCAGTTATTCCATCTGAAACATTCAAAGACCACCTATTTTGATTATGAATTCCTACAAAATAGGGATTACTGGCGGAATAATAATGAAAATTTTGAACATTTATTGTGAAATTCGTTATATAGCGAACATTTGGCTTAAATTAATAAATATTAATTACCGATATAAGTTTAATATCTGGTAATTGTGTTAAATTTAATAAGTTGACGTCAATTTATGATTTAATAGTTTTTTATTGTCATTGTTCCACGGCTAATTTGCTATATTACAATTATTTCGAAAAAGCTGGCAAATATAAAAAGGATATTCCAGTAAAAAATTATTTCAAGCTATTTTGTGTGGAATAAACGTTTGTAGTTGAGCATGATCAGTGTAGCATCAAGCAAAAGTTATCTACACGACAAGAACAATTGAACACTTCTGCAACTAAAAGTTTCACAAACAAATTATTCTACATATTTTTTGAAGAAACAAATATGTTTGTTGGGTTGAGTTATGCGTGGATTAGAATAATGTAAAATACAAGAAGGATGTAACGTAAACAAAATCTGGAACAACAAACTAATATGTTGAGTACACTCACGGAAAATAGTCTTACGCGGTCTACGCGCATCGTGCTGTCTCTTCGACAGTTTTATCCTGCTGCTCCCTCTGCCATTCGTACACAGTACGTCCGTCTATTGCAACCTATGCTATTACATATACTTATGTTGTAGGCAGCAACGAAGTAATAGATCGGTTTTAACGTTGCTCTGTAGAACTTGAAGCATTCTTTCTATTTAAACGCGTCTTTAGTAGACACTATCGTTGTGTACGATTATTTACCGATTCTCTACCTGAAGTTGAATTCTCTGTATTTCCCTTAAGTGAGAGCTTAATATATATGCAATAGTAAGAATTGAGCATCTATGATAACGATGTAAACAATGAATTAATCACAATATAATTAATAATATTAATTTATAATATTTATAATTGCTAAATAAATCTAAATTTCTATCCGTATTGTAAATGTTGAAATAATTAAATATATACTTAGGGAATTTTTTATACAAATTCCTGCAACCTAACGCTGTAGTTATACCAATTCCAACTACATTTTGTTTTTTTTTAAATATAAAATAAATAAAATATATTTATACAAATCACTGAAACGAAAATCTAACTAGTAGCCCTTGTAGTCAAACAATTAATTGCTTAAATATTTTGTCATTTTATTTTACTCCTCATGTATAGTTGGGAAATTATCACGCGATGTTCATGTTGAATAGGATTTATGTTATTTTATTAAATTCAATTGAGATTGCAAATGTTATTTAGTAGTAGACACATGGTACGAAGGTGTTTATTTTAATGTGTTTAATAGAAAATATATATAACCGAAAACATTGTCTAAGTAGATATACGTATATATGTGTGTTGTAATAAATTCAAACGCAAAAATTAAAGAATATTCTTTATTTCACAAAAGCAAACTTAAATAATTAATTACATAGAATTCACAAACATTTAACAACGGGCTTGTAATAAATGAAACAGTAGAAAACATAGATAGAAATAAAATATATTAAAAAATAAATAAAGCAATACGAAAAAAAAAACAATATTTCAAAAGTAGGAATAAAGCATCTAGAAAGCGTTATTACCAAATGCGAAATAAAATATAAAAATAATACCACTACCAATAACACTACAAATATAAATACTACACACAAAATAAAACACAATACTTGAAATACATTAAATATAATACGGGTCGATGGCCGCAGTGGTTAGGCGACTGACTATTGTTGTGAGAGGACGATAGGTGCCGGGGTTCAACTCTCTGGAGGGACGGTGACATTTTCCAGAGAGTATAATCCCGGATCGACTTGCCATTCGCTGTTGGGAGCAAAGTGATTAACAGCGCGGCATCATAAAAGGCGATATGATGCTGTCACAAAGCCATTTAGACACAACTTACACACACTAAACTACACCGCAAGAGTTGCAGTGATAGCCAGACAAGTAATACAGCTTACGGAGTCACTGCAACTAAGCACCCACCACACATTAAAAAAATAAATAAATAAATAAGAAAATAACTGAAAATAAATGTTCTAAAGTCATAAAAAATCTTTCAACTAAAATAATAATAAAGAAAATAAAAGAAATATACTCGAAAATAAAAAAAGTCTTCTTATTAGAAAAATAATGCGTCCAATACCCATTTTTGTTTACAACTTCCTGTAACCGTCGATTCATAGATGCCACTAGATTTGAACAAGTTTCTGTTCCTCTGAAACTTTCCCAAATTTCAATGACGTGATTGTGAAGGTTCACCCTGTTACGAGGGATTGGATTTTCTAGTTGGTCCCACATTCTATATTGGCCTACAAATTTTCAATAGGGTTAAGATCTGTCGATTTAGCCGGCCACTGGAGAACCGCTACTTCGCCCTCGTGTTCCTGGAACCAGACCCTTACTACCCTCGCAGTGTGAACCGCAGAATTATCCTGTACCAAAACAATACGCTGAGGCGCAGGATATATCAGTCTCACACTTGGCACAAGGACGTCTTCCAGGACGGGTAGGTATTCTTGCGCATTCATGTGGGTGTCTATTCGTGTTAGTTCTCCCGGTCCAGCGCTGGACAACCCCAATAGGCTAGACTTATGCGGTTACTTTGTCGCATCCTCACTACATTCTGTTCTTGGAACCTGGTGTTGTTGGGTCTCCATACACGTTTTCTGGTGCCTTGCGATGTTGAAACCACTTGTTTATCACTAAATATAACAATGCCCCAATTCCGATCTAAATTTTCCCGGGCAAAGTTTAATCGCCCAGCAACATGACGTGGAAAAAGTTCCACCTTCTTTGCTGGTTGTCGACAATGAATAGCCTGCTTATGCAAAAAAATTCTCACAATCTTTGCAGTGCAGTTTAAATTCATATCTTCTACCAATTTAAGCGAAGTTATGTGCGGATTTTGAGCGACATGCTGCAATATTATTGCCCCATCTTCAGGACCAACTTTTCGCGACTTTCCTGATCTTGGCCTAGTCCACAATGCGACATTCTCAGTTTCTGTTTGCCATCTCCGTATCCAATAATGAACAAAAGATATCTGTAAAAATTAATAAATTTAATAAATACCAAAATTGAAAACGCAGTAAATTTTATAATCAAATGTAAATAAAAAGCAAAAGTGTACGCATAGTCAATATAGTGCATTGTATGTATAAAGTTCAACACTTACCGATCTACCAAGTTCCTCGGCAATTTCTCACCAGGATAAACCGCGCTCCCAAAGTGTCACAGCTTTTGCTCTTGTTTCTAAACTTGAAACGTCTCCCGGCATCTTTACAAGAATTAGGTAAACTGAATTTACATCAGTAGAGTGTAAGGCTTTTATACTGTTAAATATCCACATATTTTGGGTAATTAGGAGATGTAATCCCATATTACTTTTACTCTTCTATTATAACCCCTTTTTAATCTACCTAATACATATAATCGCTTAATTGCAATATATCCATCTTAGTTTAAATGTTTGCAATAGTGCACAAATATTGCATATTGCTTTGCTTTATTCAAAGTTCGCCGTTTCTTGCTTTCATGTTATTATCCGTAATTCAATCCTCAAACGAAACTATTATGAAAGATTATGATTTCAATACAACAGAAAATTCGAAGAAGTTCACGTAATGGTTTTCGCCAAAATAGGTTTAATCCCATCATTTTAAGAATTAATTCAACATTTACAATACGGATAGAAATTTGGATTTATTTAACAATTATATATGATATTAATTATATTGTAATTAATTTATTATCTAGTGTTATTCAACTCTATTAAAATAGGAAATGATCTTGAGAAATAAGTAAATATAAAAATGCTAATGTGTTTCATTTTGAAGTATTTTTAAATTAAGGTAAGATTCTATCAATACATTAAATATATTATTCCATTCTTAATTTTCTTTTTATGTAACCTACAATATTTGATACCAAAAATTTATACAACTTCTACACCTTATTTCCTTGCACTTTTCATTAAAAAAATTTTTAAATAGCTACCTGTATACATGGGCGAAACGTCAAATAAAATTTTGATTTATTAGTATTTCGTTTTATAGATTAAAAAAAAACCGCATAAAAACGATACATTCAAAAATTTTATATAATAAGAAACGGAAAAGAAAATATCCCAATATCTTTAATTAATTTTTTCTTTTACCAAGAAGAAAGAACTTTAACATAATTACAGAGCCCGCAATTTAATACAAGAATACCTATGAAGAAATTATGAGTCTCGAATTGTATGAAATACGTATCCTATATACTTTTGATTTATTTCAAAATTAATTACAATAGTTGTAGTTCCATAGCTGAAAGATTTTCGTTACTATCGCCAATGCTCCCTTCATTTTATTGCAAACATATTGTGTTCATAGGTAAGAGAAGTATAGAAAATATAGCTTCGGGCAGATAACCAAAAAATCATCGGCCTTAACGGCGTTATGAATATAACGAGCGCTTTCGAATTCTGCAACGCAGTTAAAATTACATGTGGTAATCCGTTCTCAACGCCGTCATATCATAGCGTCAAATGACGATAGCAATGGATGCAGTACGAACGGTCAAGAAACGTAAAACCCTCTAAGAGGAATACGAATGAGACGCACGATGCGCGCGGTGTTAAAATGTTCGAAGACCATTTACCGTGAGTGTACTATGTATATACATACATTTTCAACGATATTTAGTCTCCGAAAGTTCGGTAGATGAGGTTACACAGTTCTTCAGTTTATTTCTTTTATAATAATAATTCATACTTTAGCATCCCGCCGCTACAGGTTGTGCCAATTACAGGAGCCATCGGCTGGTCCTGAGCTATTACGTCTGCGCCTGTAGAAAAGGAAGTACAAATATTCGCATCTAGTATCTGCAGACCAGGAAGCCAATCAATTACAATCAAGTCAAACGTACTTATTATTATTTTAACAATTATTTCATAGAATGCTCATGATTTACGGTTCACTTTAACTATTACAGTGGTATATGCTGTACAGTGGCGTATAATCTTAAAATCTTAAAATAAGTTGACCAGTTCTTCTACGAATAGTTTCGTCCCTTTTGGTAAACCCCCGAGTTATTTTCTAGAACTGGGCACTGTAACCCTGTTCAGCTCAGTCTTAATTTTTGGGACGCACGTCGTGCTGTAGTCTCGTTTTAGTTCAGTTTGTGTGGTTCGAGATCTAGGACTAGTTGAGGAGGGTAATTCAATTGGAAATTGGAAGGCAAGGAGCTAGGAATCTAGCTTATTTGTGAGTTGGTTCGACTATAGTCTTAGTGAGATTGACCAACGCTTGGTCAAGGTTGTCAGGTGATATCATGTTTGATGGTAGTGTAGATGTAGTCTTGAAAAGCGTTCAAATTGGTAATGGGGAAGTTCTAAATGTGAGTGGATGAGGTCGCAAAGGCAAGGCAAGGGGGAACAAAGCGATCGTAAATATGGAAATGCGGTAGTTGTAGTGGAATGCTGTGGGCCAAGTCAGTCATGTTTTTATTTAGGATCAGATCAACTGTGAATGAGGAGAACCGGCTGTACAGGTAGCCGATGTATTCGCCGGGAGTCGTGATAGTAACGTCAACAGAGTCCGTAATATTTTGGGCGATTATACCACTAGCATTGTTGTCTTAGTTCTGGTGTTTCCCTTTCAGCTCAAATATACTAAGGTGCTAGTTGCTGAAGGTGAGATTGTTAAGTGGTTGTTAGTGATTGTTTCCTGCCTAACTGTCGATGTTTTTGCTAGGTTGCTTGCTATGAGTGCAACTATTGGTTGCTTATGCCGTTGCAACTGATATGAAGGTGGTTTCCAAGTTTGCCAAGTCTCATTTCATTGGCAATATGGGTGTTGTTCGAGGCCAGTAGGAATTGTATCTCTTTAATCTTATTTCTATAGCCATCATGTTTTCATGAAGGATGTTTATGTTTTTCCACTTGTTTTATTGTCTGGCATTAAAATCTGCTCTCATGTATGCTTGAATGACGCTGTGGTGTTTCAATGGGTAGTTAATAGTCTTTTACGTCTAGGACGAAGGCGATTATTGGGCCGTGAGTAACCAAAGGAGTGCTAATGTCAGTGTGGTTCCTGTTGGATTCGGATAGCGAAGTGTGAGTGCCTTTGGGCGATGAAGCAGTTTGAATTGGGTTGACGGCTTCTATACATTTTGGTATAGTCAATGTAACATTTGTGGTATGGACAGTCCAGGCTGCTTGCTAGATAGTCTAGTTGGCATATCTCGCTGGCAGAGCTCTATTTTTCTTATATTTGTACATAAAGTTTGCGCTGGCGCATACTTTTACTTAGTTAGCTGTAAGCAGACTAACAGAAGGTTTTAGCTTTGCCCTATCTTTGACAACGTATACATTGCATGGCTCTCTTATTAATTCTGTATATCTTCGATTATTGACGGTAACTCACTTTGCACTAACTGCATCGTAACTTGACAACGAATAATAAAAACAAAATTGTTGTTCCAGTGCTACAGTGACCTGAGCTCGAGAATTCATTTTGGTAAAATGAATAGATTCTGAAAGATATCTTCACGATTTGGGGCACTATTGACCTTTACGAATAAGAGTAACTCACTATTCCGGCTGTGTATAAATATCTATATGTCGTATCGTGTGTCTTCTGTACCTGTAAAATTAAAAAAAAAAAAACGCCAATATCAAGAATTCGCAATGCAAGGTGTCCCAGCTAAAGCGCTTCGGAAAATTACTGCTTTCCTATTAAAATATCAAAAAATTGTATTGAGAAAATGTATAGGTAGTAATATTGGCTACCATATAAAAATATATACAACTATACGGGATATTTAGTATAGATGGTACAAACCACAGCTGAATTTTTTAAGTGGAACATCTTATATATTTTTACATATTTTACTTCGTGATCGAAAGCTTACTCGAAAATGTATAAGGCAAGATTAGGATGCCGATTAAACAAAAAATCACATTCCTGTAAGGTTGTATTTATTGTGTATCGCTCCAAAATCACATAAAAATCCAGTTCAGTAGTGCTCATGCTTAATTTTTGCTGATACTGAAACCAGCAGTTAAATATTTTTTAATAACCTTTGTAAATTATTATAAAACCATAGTTGATTCGCCCATTGTAATATCAAGATGGCATGGAATGTCAATTTGAAGTATACAGGGTGGGGGCACCACATTCGCCTCGGTTAATATACAAAAAACGGTGACATACGTATCTTTTTGTAGGAGTATGTGTATTGGGAGCACATTCTAAAATTATTTTGAAATATACGGGAGGTCCCAAAAGAAAGTTAGCCATTAAAAGTTTGAAATATTAATTTTTAAAAATTGATCTGTCATACTTTAAACATTTTCGAATAAGCTTTCGACCACGAAGTAAAATATGTAAAGATACATAAGGTGTTCCACAAGTCTGTACCATCCATACTGAACATTCTGTACATTCTGATTGAGAAAATGGTTATAATGGTAGGAAGGTACATTTTCTTTTCCATATCCTGCAATTTGCTGGTGCTCACCATTATATCTAATTCTTAGTCAGGTAAATTTTCAATTAATACCGCATTCTAAAACCGAAGAACCTGCTCGGATAACTAATTCAAATTCATAATCCTCTGTACGACTTTATAGTTATCTATAGCTGCGCTTAAAATTTTCAAGTGAAAAAAACTTGATACAATCTCCCCTGCAGTTGTAGATGTTTTTACTCCTTGCTAATGCTAATATCGATCAAATATTTCCAAATTCTTGGCCGTGATAACTGATCAAATCCGTTAATAATTGTAATATAATTAGGTACTAGATACTACCCCAAAATTTAAGATATTTACTTTTATCTAATTAAGAAATCAACTATCCGCAATATACTTTAATATAACCGTAAAAACTCCAACTAAACTACTTGTTATGGATGAAACCGAAGGTTTTGGCCATGTCAACCAGCGGGCGGACAATACAGGCTAACAACTTGAACGGGCGGACTACTCCTCGGCGAACCGACTTTGTCCTCCCCTACGGAAGCCAATTGATAGGAGAGGGTGGTGGGAGTTGAAATTAAATGTATGCCATTTTTAGTATTGTCAACTTTTTATATGACAGAAATATCAGTGGTTATGTCAATTACTTTACGGAACCATCAAACTTTCTCCCAAGTGTTATTAAAACGTAGCTGGTTGCTTATTTAGATGCTTATAATATGTTTTTGAATATAAACGTGTAGACTCCCCTTAAAGAAATCACTCCCGCCACGCACTTTTTCATTAATTGTGTATTCCATTAGGATAAAGTTTGTTGGTTGGGTAAAGTTTTAGGGAGCCTGTATACTATAGGGAGACGCTATGAAGCATATTTCTGTATGTTGTAAATATTTGTACTGGGTAGGAAGGTACATTTTCTGTTCCAATATGGCTGCTCTCTCCAGCTCTCAGCCATTTGGTTAAAATTTGTTTTGTTCCAATGTTTTGCCTTTCACTTAACATTAATTTTATTCAAAATTAATTACGTCATCCCACGCCTATTAGGCCCAAAATTAATACCGCCCTATAAATGTCATAATATCTAATTCAAAATAAATCCTCTCAATTTATAGTGATAATAGTTTATTTAAATATTTTAAAGTGGAAAAATTTGATAAATCTCCCCTGCAGTTGTAGATGATTTTATCTTTACTAATAATAATATCTATCAAAATTTAACTGAAGGTGATATAACTGATCAAATCTGTTAAAATTGTAATATAATTAGGTTTAGGTAATTCTTTAAAATTTAAGATTATTTATTTTATATCTAATTAAGAATATAAACTATATCAATATACTTTAATATAATAAAAACTCCAACTAAACATTATTTTTATGTCAAACAGACCTAAAATGTTATTTTCTACGAATTCTATTGATAACGCTGTTTCTGGGAGTTGAAATTAAATAGATCCATTTTTACCATTGTCAACTTTTAGTAGTTTGACAGAAATATCACTGGTTATGAACTGAAATAACCAAATAATACAACCATACATGACATAGGTATACACTAACCATCACTAGAATCTACGTATTTGACGTAAACTGGTTGCTTATTTAGATGCTTATACCAATATGGCCGAGAAATCACTTTATAATTTAGCTTTTTCATTAATTATTCTATTCAATGGATAAAGTTTGTTGGTTAACCACTGACATTCCTATATAAATAAGGAGACAATACTAAAATGGATCCATTTCCTTTTAACAAAACCTTCTCACTAGGCTTTCGTAGTTTAAGTGGTGTATACAATGTGGGCCTTTAACTCAACAAATTCTACAGGTGACATTTTTTGCGAAAAATGTTTGGACCTCGATTTCAGATTTTTGAATACGGATTTTTTTTGTGGTGAATTCATATATACAAGGTGGCCCAAAATGTCATAATTTTACCAACAAACACTCAATTTTTCAAATGGAATAACCTATTTTTATTATATTTTTGAATTCTTTATTGAAATCACCACGTCGACCTTATCTACTAATAATAATATCTACCTAAATCCAACAATTATCAAGAACCCATTTAAATTGTTATAAAGCCTTAGGAAAGATCGAAAAATTGTCGAAACTGCTGGATTAGACTGGAAGACAGATTAATACCACCTTATTTTTAAACAGCCTGTAAAATTAGTTTATCACCGATTAGCTCTATGCAAAAATGAATGGAGCCAAGCATTTTTCGAACAACTTTTGAAATAATTTTTTGATCGAATTTGTTCCATTTAAAGTCCTCAGCCCGATAGAACATTTGATCATAGAAGTTGATGGTTACGTAACTTATTTTTGGGCCACTCTGTATATATCAATTTATCGCCGATTCAAAAATCGTATTCAAAAATCCTCAAAAATCAACGTGTCCAAGCATTTTGTCGACGCCAAAATTGTCACCTGATTGTTTATCGAATTTGTTCCAGTTAAAGCCCGCTCTGAGGTGAACTAATGTATATAATATACAGTATATACAAAAAATACAAAATCTAGTAACCTCGAGGTTTTATTATCTACTAATACGAATGGCTTCTTCAGGGGCAAAAAGTGGGTAGAGACCGCCAGAAGGTCTCGGTAACTTGATGTGTTAACCACACTAGAAACAAAAACCTTCTATGTAGGTGGAAATAAAGAAACTAACTGAAGGTTAGATTTCAAAAACCAGCAACAGTTGCCGTTTGTTCGCTGATATGCCGTATTTATTGATAAGTTATTTGTAAACTTGGCAAATTCACTAGATGCCATTACGCATGCCATTTTGCATTTAATTTAAATTATAAGAAAAAAATTACATACCATATTCACCACTGGACGATTAAGCAAGCTCATCGATGTGGCATATTTATATACGGCACGACTGCATACTAATTTGCAATTCAAGATGCTTATTCGTGTGCCGTGCGCTGACTCCTCGCAAAGCCGATAACGCTTGAAATATCTCCTGCCATGCATGTGGCAAGCATAGGCCATGTTTAGTTATTTGTACTCGGCGTGCTATTCTTATATCATTCAATGATATTCGTCTGCTTGTCTTACTAATAACTTTTACTATTTTTAAAATACTTGTCACTTGTGAAAGAACAGAAAATTATTCATTAAAATTGTGTAAATGAACAAGTAGATTTTATTTACAGACATTACCTCCGTATCCTACTAAGAATATGCAGAAAAGATTAAATGCTGTAAGTTATTCTATGTTAAGGTCGTTTCACACGTATGCGATTTAGCAGACTGTGGATGTCGAAGAACCAGTAAGAGACAAGATTTTCAAAATTTCAAGCTAGTACGTAAAAAGCTAATTCAACTTTAACTTACGGGTACGAAAATGAAAGCGATATAAAACGCATACCTATTTTAAGAGTTGTTGTTATCTTATATGTTTGGTGTGGTCATTTAATCTTATTTCAACTAGTAAATTGTCGCATGCACTGTGGTTTTTTTCTATTTCCTTTATCGAATATAGTTCGTACCCAATATTTTCTCTTCGCTTTTTTTTATTTTCAGTAATTTATGTAAAATGAATTATTTTCTTCTATTTTGCATTTGTACAATATTTGTCTGTACATTCAGGTTTATTTTATATGTATATAATCTCAATAATAGAAGTCGATTCATGATTTCGAAAAAGTTATATTATGATTTTGTTTGAAGTAAATTTTTGTTCGTTTCTGTGTCATATGAAACATACAATAAAAAAGTTGCGTTTATGTTCTATACGCTGTCTGCTAAAACGTTTGCATGTGAAATGACCTTTAATGTTCATTACTTTATATTTATACAGTTGCAGGAAGATGATTGGAGGTATTTGGATATGTAAAACCAAATATAACACAATAAAATTAAGTATATTTGAAAAATACATAGTTTAAAATAAAATCGTATATTTTTCAGTATATATTCACAATTATCATGTGTCTTTTTATTAACTTTTAACAGACGGAATAATATTACGATAACATATTAAAAACTTAAGCACCTTTGTTTTTTTTTGATAACAATTAGTATAATCAATGAAATAATTAACGGTATCTTTTTATAATATATAGGTATAGCTTAGTTGAAAGATATCACAAATTGTCTTGCATTTAACTTGTCACATATACATATATATCAAAAAATAAAGTAGTTCTCGGCATATTTTACTTTTTCATATACATATATACATACATATACATAATATAGACTATAATATATAAATCGCATTTCATACAATAACGAAACGTTTGTTTATTATTTTACATTGTCCAATATTAATTTATTTTTATATATACAACTTGTTACAGTTTAGAGCACGCACAATATTTTCACATTTTCTGCAGGACGATTTCGGAAATGAAAATGTAACAGGGCAACGTTAATTTAGACCATTATAACTACTGCACTTGCGCACTTGGAATTTATATTTGTTCATACAGATGGCGTATAAATCGATTCTACAACGTCCTTGTTTTACTAACTAGAATTATTGGTAACTTTGCCGTTTTAACTATGATGACTAGAACGGTTTAACGGTTCAACCAGTTGGTTACGCAATTCGCAGTTGATATCCTCCGGCGTTATCGACAATCTATGTTCAAGCACTGGATCAGTATCGTGGGGGCTTGAAGATCGGCTGCAATTATCTTCCTCTTCTTCGTCTGCCGAGCTGTCAAAGGATAACTACGAGAAAAATACAATAATCTATACAAAAATAATTGAATAATTCTTAAAATTGTGTGTTGCGATTGAATGATACAAATAAACTAAACGTCTGAAACAAAATATTTGTGAATAAATAGTAAGTAATACCACGCCAGCAATTTCAACTGAAGGAAATTGGTTGCTCCAAAGTCCCCAAAAACTTTGGGGCAATTTTTTGATCGAAAGTTTAAAGATGTATAATTACTATGTTTAAAGTTGGTTGCCATTAGCATCAATGCTTGTTTACTATTCAATCAACTAACTACTTACTATCAACTACTCAGTGTTGGTAACTAAAATTTGTTCTGCCGCCTTCGTTTGAAATTGCTCACCTAGTTATTATGTTGATGAATGATCAATTTTAGAGATTAAGATTTCGAACTACACTTTTTTGTTGGTACAGAGATGTTTATTATATATACTTTCCTAATCTAATAATAACTGCCAAGATAATTTGGATAGATTTGTTTTCTAATTTGTCTTCTGTGGAGCATGTGTCACGCTCAGTAGTGCAAGCCACTGACGTCAGTATACCATTTTTCAGTCTGTTCGTGTCTAGGATGCTGTTTGTTTAACAACTAAGGTGTCAATAACGTTAAATTACCACAAGTTTTAATGCTTTAGATGTACAACAATACATTGTATATTTATTCGTTTTCGAACAATGCAATAAATTTTAAAAATTACCTCAGATAATATTTATTACAAAATATCTTCAATTTAACTTGATTTCTATTACATATTAGAACATTTTTAATATGTACGTATGTTTGTTAAAAAAGTTCCCAATTTACGACACGCACGGCTGACATTTACGAGGGAGCGTTTTTATATTCGCGGAATGAGCGGGTTGTAGAGGGGTGATTAGGTGCATTGGGGGCGTGGTCTGTGCAGCGACTCGTAATTAGTATAAATACGAAGTTTCATTGTTATTAGACAGTTAGTCTTTGAGCTATCGTCAACCAAGTAACATAATCAGGAGTGAAAAGTGAAATATGGAAAAAATCGAATATCGTGCCGTTATAAAGTTCCTTACCAGGCAAGGAAAATCAGTCGCGACCATAATGAATGAGAGATGGTTTACGGCGACTCTTGTCCAGGAAAAACCATGGTGTACAAGTGGCATAGTTTATTTAAACAAGGAAGGGAATCCCTTGAAGATGACCCGAGGCCGGGCAGGAGCACCACGCCAGCACTTATCCAAAAAGTTGAAAAAATTGTACTCGAGGATGATCGACTAAAGAAGAAACAACTCGCAGAAATGGTTGGAGTATCCGATACAACAATTTTTAAAATCCTACACGATCATCTCGGCATGTCTAAGGTCAGCGCAAGATGGGTGCCGAGAATGCTCACGCCGCCGCAAAAACAACAGCGCGTAGAGTGTTCGCGTGCATTTTTGGACCTCTGTAACGAAGACAAGGATGGTGTATTGAGTCGAATTGTTACTGGAGACGAAACTTGGGTTCATCATTATGAACCTGAGTCCAAACAAGACTCCATGCAGTGGCATAAAAAGAGCACAGCACCTCCCAAGAAATTTAAAGTGTCACAATCAGCTGGGAAACTCATGGCAACGGTATTTTGGGACTCGGAAGGAATATTTTTGATTGATTATAAAGATAAAGGTGTTTCTATAACCGGAGAATATTACGCTTCAATATTAGAGCGACTAAAAGAAGCCATTAAAGAGAAAAGACGGGGAAAATTGACGAAAGGTGTGCTGCTTTTGCACGACAACGCGCCCGTCCACAAGAGCCGCGTTGCGTTAGCTGCCCTGCATAAGGTGGGCTTCGAAATTGTGAATCACCCACCCTATAGCCCAGACCTGGCCCCGAGTGATTATTACCTGTTTCCGAAAATGAAAAAAGAGCTGCGGGGTAAAAAATGTACTGCCGATGATGAAGTCAAGGAGGCAGTTTCGGCGTATTTTGCAGATAAAGAGAAATCATTTTTTTATGACGGTATAAATAAATTAATTGAAATATGTGAAAAATGTATCAGTCTTGCAGGTAAACATATAGAAAAAGAAAAATAATTAGGTTTTTTTATTTCCACCCCTTATCCCCCATTCCGCGAATATAAAAACGCTCCCTCGTATATTTAGAGCGATCGGACTTTTTCGCTACCCTCTATATTGCATACAGTATTTTTATCAATTGATTGGAAGCTATATTTTGGAAATTATGGAGTATAGTTTGTAAATACAACACCTTGTATATTTAGGTATTTTGGGGAAGAGTACTAATTCCTGATAAAAAGCATATACAAGGTTATTCAAATGCACTGATACACATATATATTTTCGAAATCGTATAAGTTATATCTTTCAGTACTTCGCTAAACAATTAAAGCTTTTCAATGTCAAAACTTCGAAAATGTGGGTTGTGTCTTACATTTGAAACAGGCGGTGTTATCAGTAGATAACAGATAAGTTGTTTGTTAAGTAATGAGTTTCAGTTCCTCGGGTTTGTTGCAATTTATTTTTCTGTTGATTTTCCGTTATCAGGTCGTTGTATTATAAGACCCAAGCAATAATTCATTACTTATAAGGATTTGTATATAACTGTGAACTCTACTTTAGATTGAGTCATAGTGTATTCGAAATATGAGGACAATTGTGATATGTGTGTGTGATGTGTGCGAGGATTTAAATACGTAGATTTTCAATCAATGCTCGTACACAGTATATTATAACGTTCGTATTAATATTTCATCTAATCTATCTAGTATGTATATTTTAGGTTCGCATCAAAGTTAGATTATCACAGATATATTATCCTTGTGCTCTGCAGGGGCACTGTGCGTTTTATACTATACTATGCAGGACGAGCTTTGAGGTAGTAGTGGTTAACTATGATCAAACGGTTAGCCATAGAGCAATCTAGGTTTTGCGCAGTGATGCTTCTGATCCTCCGGTTCAGGCTGAAAGTGGTGTTATCATAGAATTTGCGAATTTGATACTCGCTATAGGGTCGCAGTAGTAGCATGCTTGCCCGCCATTGGATGTTCGCGATTCAGAGTGACATTTCTCATAAATTTGTTTTATATTTTTTGTAGTTTTCTCTAGTGGCATTGGACCATGTTCGCTCATGCTGCCACATTATGTAACAGGGATCGGCGTATCTTAGTTTCATAGTTTGATTTTGTTAACTGCACGTATGTGATGACTCTGCATATAGTAGCAGAGTTGAATTTGCCCATTGTGACTTTAGGTTTTTTGGCATTCCTGCAAGTCGGCTCGGATGTCGGTGGTGCATTTGGAAATTACCATTAGTTCAGCTTTAAGGAGGTTCAACGCGATCTTCCACGTTTGCAGGTATGGTTCAATAGTTGGTAGATGGCGCTTAATTTCTTCAATAGGTGTTTTGGGATGGACGTCTAAATTCGCTTTCATACCAAAATGGCATAGTGTGAAATGCTAGATCGCGTTAATTCATTAAAAACTCCCAACGTAAATGAATTCACACCTACGCACGCACAGATCAGGTCGCAAACTAGCAAAAATATAGAATCTGTCCTGAAGCACGCTGCACGTCGCAGTCATACTACGTGACTTCGATGAGAAGGTATTCATTTAGTAAAATACGTTTCAAAACAAGTAGCATATTTTCTGCTTCCAGGCAGCAAGTCGCACGTAGCATGCAACTTTGGTGTGAAAGCCGCCTTAAGCTGTATCGCTTGTATGACTGCAATTCTCGCGATGTAGTTTTTGTGTATGTATAATTGTGTTCAAATGGCTCTGTGACAGCATTAAATCGCCTTTTATAGTGCCGCACTGTTAACTACTTTGGTTCCAACAGCGAATGGTAGGTCTATAGGATTTCAATTCTCCGAGACAAGTGACACCGTCTTGCCGGAGAATTCCACCCCGCACGACCATAGTCAGCCGTCTAACCACTGCGGCTATCGACCCGTTCTTTTAATTATTCATAATTGTAAATTATATCAATGTTTTGCATCTAACTTGAAACAAGCTAGAAGAATAAGATAAGGCAGACGATGTATTTATGTAAAGCAAGTAATATCTTTTCTTATTTTAAGAATAGTATCTTGTTTATTATTTATCATCTTGCTAGCTGCTGTATTTTCATTATGTTTATTGTTATTTTATTATGTTAATGTTCTGAGATAATCAACACATTTTCGGAGAAGTAAAATATTTTCTTTGGATTTGTATTCCAGAAATTAGTTGCCGAACACGTAACACATCATATATTTCTATCAGTAAATAATACAAATCTCAAAATGTAATTACTTTTAAATATACAAATTTACTCCATAATTCTAAAAACATAGCTTGAATATAAAACTAGATTGCACCAATGAATTTGGCATAAAAGAGCGGATAAAAGAACGTAAAGTTGAAATAGAGCCTCCCCTTTCCTCTCCCCCAACTCCATTATTGCGATGAATATCAAATTTTACCACCAACCTTCCCCAAATAAGAATAATCGTCTTGTTTAATATGCGATTAAATGGATATTTAAAAAAAATACATAGAATTTAATAAATTATACAAACCTGAGGATTTTGAACTATCTCCGCCCTTATTTGTGGTAAAGGCGTAATTCGACTTTCAGTTCGGAGATCTGCCGATAGTGTAGGAGATTCCAAATTGACTCCTACTACATCGTCAATATCCACTTGCAAGATGCTTTCTTGACTATCAGTAAACTGTTTTGAAACAATTGTTTTATTAGAAATTGTCATAAAGAATGTTGCTAATTTTACAATTCTATAAGGGAGTAACTATATAGTAGTAGGAGCTAAGCGTGATTCCGACTTTTTAAGCACTAGAATAAATAATATGTGAGAAATGTTAGTCAAAATTAAGCAACTGTTTATAACTTTAGTGTAAACCAAGAGTAACCACGCTTACAACAATTGACCCAATCAAAATGATCCAGGCCTACTGATTAAGATTGTTTAGTAGTTATTTACAATCAAAGGTACAATGTTTACTTATATAAGTACTTCGCAGTTTTCTTTATGTTAATGACTTGCGTAATTTCCAGAATTACGTTTAATATTATTACTCTTGATTTAATTTACAATTTCACTGTTTATAGATTTCTGCTAAATGTTATTTTAGTAACTTAGTAAGCAAAAAACTATTATTAATATTTAAAAATGATATAAATATACGTCAGTATTTATAAAACTTGATTAATTAGTATTTGTTCAAAATTAGTATTACTGAATAATATCAAAATTAGTAAACAGGGAAACAATGAAGGGCCAAGAAAATGTGTTACAAAAATAAAATAAAATAATTACCTCCACCATGCGAAAGTGCAACGCAAAGTAGATATATTACGAAAAAAAAAAAGATGGTCAACTAATAGTAGCGGTAGAAGTAGAAAAGATGTGTCTGTTGTAGCTGTGTTGATGGTTGTTGTGTATACTGATTGTGCACACTCTACTAAAATATATAAGTAACAACTGACAAAATTTATAATAGAGCATTAATAATCGTATACACGGGCATTTTTGTCACTGACCATAAATCCATAATGTTTTAGGATATCCATTTTGCACATCGGACATGTCCGATGCTCTAACAGCCAAGGGTCGATGCAGTTTTTGTGAAATTCGTGCCTGCAACAAAGAAGAAGTGGTTTTAATGGAAGAGATGTTAAGAGTTCAAATTTTCTGAAAATAAAGAAATTAAAAAAAGATAGCTATAACCTAAAGTTAGGTAGGCCACTCCTCCACACTCAAAATCTATTGAAAATTGAAAGTAATCGAATAATTATTTAACTATATGGTATTAATGTCTTGTAAAATAAATGTTGATAAAATAAATATTGTGTTTTGAAAGATATTTTAGAATTAGAAAATTAGAGGCAAAATACTTAAATTTTCTTACGTTCTTCCTTCTATTATAATTTCAATTAATCGTCCTCACATTTTATTTAGTATTTAGTAACTGGTGCAGTTAATAAAATGCGTTTGTGTTGTGTAATCTGTTATTTGCTTTGTAAAATTTTTGTTATTTAGTTTAAATTTGTTCATCAATAAAGCGGAAATATTTAGACAGCACGAATGAGCGCCGCGAGAAGCTGGTTTAAATCACGCCGGCTAGTCAAAGTCATTACCGATCGTGGGCTTTGTAAAGTGTAGTAAGTTCAGTTTAGTACGAGTTGTTATTGCGTTGATAACGCTCAATATTGGGTATTGTATTGTGGTGTATTTATGTCTAAAATGAAACCACCCTAATACGAAATTTTATCAAAAGAGTTCCAGATATAAAGCAATAACATTATATAACAAAATTACTATTCGATATTGTGTATTTAACATTTTGGCAATATCTACGTTCATTGCGAACCACGATAATAAACTATTATTAATAAACTTGGCTAATTCCGTACACATGTCAGCAGCGTACGAATGCAATTTTGCATTTATTTTACATAAGAAAAAAAATCTACACGACACGGTTAAACGAACTCACCGACCATGGAATATTTATACACGACACGACTGCATACTAATTTGCAATTTAAGGTTGCTATCATGCATACGGTTAGCTGACCGATCGCAAACACGATATCGCTCGACATATCTCCCGCTATTTATATGGTATAAATATGCCATGTTTATATATAATTGAATATATTTCATTGTAATTTAAGCCAATTCTTGTGGTATAAAATAATGTGTATAAAGTGTGTGTACCTACGTTATATTATAGTGAGAAATCCTACAATTCCACCACAAATTACTAGTTTGTTTAGTGCACCACTTGTGTTTAGCTAAAGAAATTATATTTGATGCAGAGATTGTGAGAATTGTATTTATGAACTTCTTAAATATTAATGACCACCAAAAAATACAATAAAAATTGTGTGTGTGTCAGGCTTTTTGTAACTGCTCGTATTATCAACTCTAATATTATTGGTAGATATAGAATTGTGTCTAGAGCGGGGGGGGGGGGATTTGCCCTTTAATGCAAAAACTAATTTCAACTGGTATTGAGCGCAAAATTTAAATACGCAATGTTCTATACCTTACGAACGAAATTAGGACCCCGGACGATATATATTGCTCTCACGTTGCACCTATTTCAACTGTTTTACGCGTTGTTAAATTTAACATTAAAAACGAAGTGAAGAGAAGACCAAACAGTAATTATGAATGTTTTTCATTAAACCATAACAGTATTTGCAATCTCGTGTAATTAATTTTAGCTAATTGGCAAAATAAATAGATTACGTGTTCTTAAATTATATTACTTTTCTAATACAGTACAAATTTATAAAGCAGAAGCAATTTCTTATTCTTATTCTTCGCATTAACAATACAAAGTTGACAGTAATAAAGAGTTTAGTTTTAGTTTACTTAACAGCATGTAAACTATTCTCGTTCAACTACAAATTAAATTAAAACGGTAACCAAATATAGTACAAAGACAAAAATGTCTTCTGCTAATGAAGTTGCATTAAAAGGGAAATTATACTATTAAAACAGC
The DNA here is from genome assembly GCA_023690525.1 of Holotrichia oblita. Taxonomy (NCBI): domain Eukaryota; kingdom Metazoa; phylum Arthropoda; class Insecta; order Coleoptera; family Scarabaeidae; genus Holotrichia; species Holotrichia oblita. Next base: position 85,069,965 of record CM043018.1, read on the forward strand.
ATGTTAAATTCTAATCTTTTTTGTTAAATGACAATAATAATTAAAACAAGTTACTTACGTGCACGGTAATATTCTTAAAACCTCGAGCGCTTTATATGGTTCTATGCACACCGCGCAACATTCTCCATCTTTTACTTCCTATAAAATAGAAAGTTACATAACATATAATTTTATATACAGATATGTAGAATATTTAGTGACGATGCTATTCAACTTACCTTGTCTTCGGATTTGATGGTCTTTGTTGGTATTTTCGAAAGAGCTTTCTTTGCTGCATTGCATAATCGCCTCTGGAATATAAAAATAGAGATAGAGATAGCAAATAAATATGTAAAAAATGAAAGAGGATAGATTATATTAAATTAGAATGGAACGTCAGCGATTTTGAAAGGAATCGATTTTGCGGACCAACGACAAACAATAAAGTAGGGAATCCTTTCAATGTCACGTCATACAATAAAGTTGGAGTCAAGGTCAAGGGGATGATGTGGTTAGACTTTATTTCTGCTTGAATGGTGGAAAACGGTATTAATCCGATCATGCAAGCTTTTAAAATAAACTGCAATACGTTGTGATTAAATTAATATTCCAATTGAAACTGATGTCTTGGAAATATGTGATTTTAATAGAAAATTTGCTTTTCACGTCTTTTGAGATACTTCTAGATGCATTGGTTAGTAGCTAGAAATATGAATATTACATTCGTACATAAAATTATTGATTTGTATAAATTTGACCGCTATAAAAATATATGGACGATTTGTTCATGAAATGTTGTTTTTATAGAGTGATGAAATAAAATGATATTCATAAATTTTCAATCAATCCTAGTAAACACTATTGCATATGAGATAATTAAATTATACGCTGAAATTTATGAATAAAAAACACAATTTACGGTTTAGTAACAACACTTTTATTTTCTTTAATAGTACTTTAGAACCACGTGACAATTCGACTACTACGTATGTGTCCCAAGTAGACTTGTAAACGTTACACACTTACATCGATAGTTTCCGAAAGAAATATCATAAAATATAGAAATATTACTAATATTTTAAATTGCTTATTTATCAATAAATTTAGATCAAGTACTAACAGCGGCTATGTAATGCATCTTTAAAATCTTTAAAGAAAATTTTGGCGATTCCGAAAGTATATAACAGCAAAATTGAATGTATTGTGTTTATCTGTTTTTATAAAAAAAAAACCTCATCCAATGTGGAATATTTATAGGCGAGTACATATGATAAACTTCGTTAGTATATGTATGTATATGTAGATTTCGATAACGATAATAATATAATAAATATATTATTATATTACAATTCACTATAATAAACACGTCTACATAAATGATGTAAATGTGTCTCAAAAGTATTTCAACAATTTTAATAGTTATATTGAGAATTATTTCGTTCTTAAATTGCAGCTGAGGATCTAACAAATAATAATAGAGACTGTCTATTACAATATTTAAATGATAAAAAATAGGAGTTAATTTTGCGCACAGTGCAAACTATAGTTGTAATCAGAGAACACTTAATACGTAATAAGCCAAAATAGACTAAAATACTTCTTTTCGTCTAATAAAGTTTTATTTATTGACAGCCGTTTAGTCTTCAAAATTATGTTATAATTTTAGCACAAATAAATAACATTCCAACTGAAGGTACAATAAAGCACCATACACTAATAATTTCTTTAGAAAACGTATCGATAGCCGGAAGGATTAAGTGGCTCCCAGTGATGTGAGAAGTCGTTGAGTGTGTGGTTCTATTCTGTGAGGTGATGGTAATATTTTTTTCAGAGAGTTATACTCCGACAGATTTACCATTCACTGTTGCGATTAATAGCGCAGCATTATAAACGGCTAGATAGTAGTGTAATCAAGCTATTGAGCATACAAGATAAAAATAAATAGCCTTCTACATGGAAACTTAATGTTACTATAGATAAATTACACAATCCATAAACTAATATACAATAAACTATTATAGGAATTGTTACTTGTATAATTTTATATAAGTAATGCTAAATAAATAACTAGTAGTGTACAAATAGTTCCCTGTTTAGACATGTATACTCAACAATATTAACCAGCAGTTCTGAATCCGAATCTGAAAATTTTCAATAGTTAATCACCCAGCATTAGAAGCATTAAAATTCTAGCCAAAGAAGTTGGTAAAATAATACCTCTAAAAGAAATGTTCCAATTCAATCACCGAGTATCTCAATGACTAATTTGGATTTATGATGAATTGTATTTTTATTATATAGTTATAGTTAGGATAGAGTCTCGTTTTATTGGTGAAATTATTTACACTTTTGTATCACTTCCGGTTTATCGGAAGTTCACGTGAAATTTCTTAATTTAAATAGCATGATACATTTTTTATTAATTTTTTGGATCACCCATACAATTCTGCATCGACACCTATTAAGATATCCTATATAACGTTATGTTAAAAATTCTGTATTTCTAAAAAAATTGCACTTATATTTGGTGTTTTACTGGGTGAAACACAGCGCATTAAATCCGCGCCCTAAAAATTATGTCTATTTATACAGGGCCGTCCAAAATGAACGTTCATTCGAACTAATTTCACATCGATGAAAGTCACTTTTTTTAAATAGAACATCTTATATATTTGTGCATTTTTGAATACCCTTAATAATTCTGTATCATTCATTCTTTGACATATCAGTCTGTATTTGTTACGGTTTTCGAGTAATAGTGCTTTTCTGGTGAGTCCGAAAAATACGCCTTTTCAATGTATTGAAAATCTTAGTAATCCATGAATGTCAAAGTAAATGATATTGTATCTGTGCTCTCAATACGCATAGTTCATATCTGTTAAGCAGAATAACAAATCCAATACATTACAAAAAGGAAACGATATTTTAGATTTATATTACACTAATGGAAAATGGAACAAAATTGTGGACAGGAAATGTAGAGTATTTAACGATAGATATCCAAATTTATGTCAAATGACAGAAAAATATCAATACAAAAACTTAAAATAAAATATTAAACAAAAAAGCATTGGGAAAGAATAAATTAAATATATTTCATATGGCCGGCATCCTGATCTGATCATATTTAACTTAGTCCTTTGCAATGCTTTTTTGTTTAGCAAATAACAATCCTAATATTCTAGATAGTGCCATATGGTTTCAGCAAGACTACGCAACCCAGTATTATACGCGCCCTGTTAAAGACTTTTTGCACATTCATTTTCTTATAAGGTGGATTGGCAGGTGAGGACAAACAGAATAGCTAACAAGATCCCTAGATCTTACATAATTTGATTTCATTTTATGGAATTATTTAAAGCCGAAGATTTATGTTAATAAACCACAAAATTTAGTTGAATTAGAGATAAAATGCTTAGAATTAGTCCGGAAATCATTTAGAATGTACAACACGAATTTCTAAATAACAATAATTCACACTTAATGAATCGGAAACTTTACATAGTAGTAGAAACAGCTATGCAGTGTGTACCTATATAAAGTATGGAATAAACTCGTTAGTTCCTAAACCATAAAATATTTTGAAAATTTTGTCGACAGGTCTATTTTTGTTTTCAATTGTACGTATTGTACTTTATGTTAATTTAGATGTCACTAGCGGTCTGGTATGTCGTCATCGACATATTTTCTAAATAGAACATCCTATATACTTATTTGTTTCTGCATTCTATTGTGAAGTACCGAATTCGAAAGTGTTACGGCACCTAACATTGATAATTTGGAAGATACAGTCCATTTTTTGAAAATATATCGATGACGTCTTACTAGATCACTCTTAACAATAATTTAAATAAAGTACAGAATAATACGATTAAAAACGAAAATCAACATGTAAAAGAAATTTTCAAAATATTTTCTGGTTTGAGAAATAACGAATTTATTCCTTACTTTATATACACGCACTGTATGTACATACATAGTTTTTAACGATAATCTGAAGCAATATGCATTTAACACATCGCGCAATTTATCTTTTATTTAATTTAACGGGTCGATGGCCGCAGTGGCTAGGCGGCTGACCATCGTTGTGGGAGGACGATAGGTGCCGGGGTTCAATTCTCTGGAGGGACGGTGACATTTTTTCAGAGAGTTTATTCTCGGATCGACTTGCCATTCGCTGTTGGGAGCAAAGTGATTAACAGCGCGGCATCATGAAAGGCGATATGGTGCTGTCACAAAGCAATTGAACACAACCTACACACACAAACTACACCGCGAGAGTTGGAGTGATAGCCAGACAAGCGATACAACTTACGGAGTCACTGCAACTAAGCACCCACCACACATTTAAAAAAAAGTTATATTGGTCTCGTCTAAGTAACTGCTTGTTTATGCATTATATAAAAATAAATTCCTAGACTTTAAATTTAGATTTCTGACGATTCCTTTATTTCCAATCGTTTCCGCAAAACGATTTCATTATGAAAATCAACACTAATTTTCATATTATGAGGTGGAGTGCGAGCAGCAACTACATACTCATTAGTTCCACAATTTAATTTTTAAGAATACATTACATCTTTGCGATGGCAATGCATAGACCACTTGCTTTCCATAACTCCGTAGCTGTTCCTTCATATAAGAGTTGTCAATATCCCAATGATGTTCATTGTTTATTTAATTTATGACCGCATGTATGATTTCTGGAAGGAACCATGTTGTTCGAGTTCTTGATAGTGCTTTAAAAAATAAGTTTTCCCAGGTAGGAATTGGCTATTACATTTATAATATATGTATTTGTAGCGTATTTTGCTTTTCAAGGGTACTAAGCATGTTTATATTAAGGGGCTTTCAGGTTTTGACCGTATTATAGTACTCATAATATATACAATATAAAAACAACCAAAAAATAAAATAGAATGAAAGGAAGTAACTGAGATCTAGATATATCTGGAATGTCAACCGTGATGATGGTTACTCACTCTCCAGCATTACAAAACTTTCTGTGCCATTAGCCAGTACTTACTGATTCGTTTCATTGTATAGCTGTATATATTACACCGCACACCTGCTTTTCTTTGTCAAAAGGTTTTCGCCTCTAACGTAGTATACACATCAAGTTACCGTGACCTTCTTGTGCTCTCTGCCTACTTTTTGCTACTGAAGAAGCCACTTACTTTAGTAGCAAAACGTCGAGTTTAGTAGATTTTGCATTTTTGTACTTTTATTTTATTTTACTTTGTCTGTTTATGTTTGTGTCTTATATGTATTACACTACTAGATCGCGGTCCAAACCCGGGTCAGAAGATAGGTTAGCGTTGTCGAAATGTTTAAATAACAAATAAGTATTTCCATCACGTTTAACTCAAGAAGTTATCTTTTATCAAAATGCTTTTTATTTTTCAAAATCTTCAAAACTATTTAAAATATAAGAAAAAATTAAAAAGAGGAAATTCTTATTTTTCCAGTATAATTGAGTAGGATTTGAATCTACCCATTTTTTTTGTTGTTGTACATATTATTATTCAGACCAAAATTTAACAACTTCGTCAAATTTAATCCTATAGCGTATCTTTTTAATAAGCGAGATCCTTATATCGGCCCGTGAACTTGATATTTGAATAGCCCGTACATTGTGAACTAAAAGTTGAGGCTGCGGTCTACTTAAATTAGCATGTTTATGTATACCGTTAAGTATATGAACTATATTTTCTTATTTTTCCTTAATATTAGTTATGACATTGACCATTGACATCCTTTTCTTGTGGCGATACAGCTACTAATGAATTATTTGAATTGCTATTTTTTATCTATTTAATTCGTTGTAATATGTGAGTTAGGTACATGTTGTTAGATGGGATTCTGTGGTTCGTCATCCAAAAAACTTGTCCAGAATATTAGAAATTATACAAGGTGAGTCACGACTATTCCCTCGCTCTCCTGTGTATAAACGCTAAGATATGAGTTTCAAATTTTAGTCAAATATGTGGGACGATAAGGAGCACATTTTAAAATTATTTGCAAGTATACAGGGTGATCCAAAAAGTACAGCATATCAAACTTAGATTATTTTTAATGGAACACCCAATATTGTATACCATTTTTGGATTCTACGTCATAAATTAGGATAACTTTGTTAATAGTTCCCTATACCTATCTGCCGCCAATTTTGAGAAAATTTGATATTTATGAAAATGTCGGCTTTCGCAAAAAAATGAAAAACAGGAAAACTGTATGACTTGGACGATTTACATTTGTAAGAAGTTATTTTGACAAAGCGTGCTTTCAATAAACCAGTAGAGCATTTTGATATTGGCTACATGACATTAAGCAGAACAATTTATACTTTATATTTTTTCAACCATCAATAACTTTTTTAAGTTAAATGGAACCACCCCCTGTGTCCCGCCCGTCCCGTACCCCCCCCCCACCCGTGTACCGCGCGTAAAAAAAATTGTCACAACCTAACGTAAACATAAACGTCATCTACCATAAAGATGGCGTCGTAAAATGACTCCATACAAAATGTATGGGAAAATGAATTTTCTTGATAATTTTTTTTTCGGGAATATTTCGGGAATTTTCTTGGGTATTCTTCTTGTTTGGCCGAAGACCAGTCCGAATTGGTGCGAATCATCGAAATCGGTCCAGGCGTTCTTGAGTTATAAGCGTAGTAAATAACGCTCTTTTATATACAGGATGTCCCAGCTGACGCGGTTTCTTTGATAATTTGTTTATTTTACAGTATGGAGAAAAAAGGTTTAAATAAAAGTTGTCCCTATTTATACGATGCATAGCTAGAAAATATTTTCAAATAACAATGTATATTTGAAAATATGTTTTAAATGGATCACCCTATATATTATACCTTTTTTAGACTCTACATGATATTTTAAGTAACTTTTATTACATTTATAATGCTGCATTCTTTATGTTGTTATTTGTTGAAAAGTTCTGTTCTGTTAAAATTGTTTACAATACAAATTTAAATTAAGATTATTACTTGTATATGGTACTATGTAAATGGTACAAATGGTTATTAAATATATCTGTCATAATATTATTGTTACGTAGCCTACTTTGTGTAAATTCAAGTGGTCTGTTTCGACAGTAGCAGAAGAAATATACATTTTTCTCTAAAACGGTTGAAGATAAATGGGTACATTGTTATATCAAAAGAAAGAACATTTAATTTTACATCCAACTCTGTAAACAGATATAGGGTGTCCCATTAAAAAAAAACAGAGTTATTGGCATTTAAATGTTAACATTGGAAATAGTAAAGCAATTCAAGACGTATCAATTTGCGCAAACCAAAATTTTCTACCTTTTTTAGTTTTGATCCATTAACGAGAATACTGCAATTGCAAAATTTTCGATAAAATATTAATTTTCTCGAAAACAATAGCACATAGGTCTAGGAAGGTTTTAATAAAAGTTAGTTAAATATCATACAGAATTTAAAAAATATATAATATATAGGGTGATCCATTTAAAATAATAAATTTACATACGCTTTTTCTATAATTGGGACACCCCGTAGATTTGAAAATATTTTCTAGCTGTGCATAGTATAAATAGGGACAACTTTTATTTGAAACTTTTTTTTTCTATACTGTAAAATAAACAAATTATCTAAGAATCCGCGTCAGCTAGGACATCCTGTATATCTACATATACATAGATTACCATTTATAGATTCGATGTTCTAAAACGTATTTCTTATTGTTGTATGTTGATAATAAAATTTGTATTTCTGTGTTTTGTCTAATATTGATTATATATATATTATGGCCAAGCTTTTACGGTTCTTCCGCCAGTGCAGTCCCAAAAAAAAAATACTGATTATAGTTAAATTGTGCAATTTTTTGGTCCCATCATTTTGGTAAGTAAAACAAATTCAAAGGTTTACCTAGTGGGCTTGACAACGCATTAAGACACACATATAAATACATAACAAAAAAGTTTAGTTGCCTTATAACTTTCAAATTTCTTTAGTAGTAATTTGTATATGCATCTAATATTTGTATTTACTGAAGAAATTTTGGGTTTGTTTAAGTCATTACTTTACCTACTTAAGCGAATAATTTAAAAACAGACACTGCGAAATTGATCCGTACCGTACGCTTTCGACATTTGAGCTTGACTGAATACGCAACTTAAATAATGATAATTTTCTACGAATTAACATATTTGGTTATGGATAAGGTTTGCCACGAGTACGTGTGACAGTAGTATAAAGCAGTATAAAGGAGAAGCATGAACATATGCGAAAAATTTAAATTGGAATGTTTAAAACATTGAAATTTGGCGAACTTCTCAATTTAAAAAAATCTTTAAGTATTTCCTTCTTATCACTATGCATCGCTCAATTCATTGTTTTATTGTTGTTTAAAGGGTTTTATATTAAAAACGATATATATGTTCTTTCTCCTAAAACTGGTTATTTTTAGATTTAAATTTCCTCAAATAAAAGAGTATGAAAACTCTGGAGACACGAAATACTGGAAGCCATAATACTTACTAAAAAGATGACTCTGGTTTTTATTTATTTATAATAATTGTCGTTGGAACATACAAAACGGTTTAAAGATGTAGTGACAATGTGTGTTTATCGTATATTAGATTATATGTATATAGATAACATAAAAATGCGATAACATCTTGATTTTGTTTTTGAGTTTTACATACATTACAACAATAATTATAGACGATGTACTACACTTTTAAGAAAGCTTGCTTTATATCACATTAAAATCATGGTGAATGGGGAGATGACATGCGACAATATTATTGAGGTGGGACATGTATATTTATGGTGATACTGCAATGTAAATATAATCTACAGTTAATTAAACGATATTAAATTGCTTGTTATTAGTAGTTTTATTAATTAGAAAGCTAGTGGTGATATTGAAGAAAGTCGAGAAAAGATTATGCGGAACATGATAACTAAATCTTACAATAATTTCATTTAGGTGATGAACCATTGAATCAATCAAGTGTTTTACATAGCTTTTACGTTAAGAATAACTTTTATCACGCATTTTCTATAGTTGTCCATTTGAATTGAGAAAATGTATATTTCGTGAATATATTTCCTTAGTTATTAAACCCCAAACATTCTGTATTGGGTTCAGGTTTAGGTTATCTGTAGTCTAGTGCAAAGTCCCAATATTATTATTTTCAGACATCTTTTAAGAGCATATGCTGTATATACAGGATAATTATCGTGTTGATAAACAAAGTTGTTTGAGTATAAACTGTAAGGTACAGAAGATAGCATCTTTCTTTTCTAATATATGAATACGATTTTTTGTATTATATTGCCCTCCTATTTTAAAACAAAGCTCTAATCTGTGACCAACCCCCTATATTTACACTAAAATGTCAAATGTCCATCTCTTCGAAGTGCATTTATATGTCAATTCTGCGTAGACAATATTTTTTCGTGAAAAATACATTTTGTCCAAAGCCTAATTCGAGAACGACCAGAAGCTTCTTTGTTCCAACGTTGCTTAATTTCATGTGCCGTAAATTCAAATGCCGTAAATCTGGCATAACAAGATACTGCTGTAATAAACCAATTACTCTTGATCATATAAGCCTGCCACAGAAAAGTATCGGTATTTTGCATAAATTTCCAATTTCCAAATACAGTCCTTATCTTTACATTTTCATTGTTGTTTGTGTGTGTACGCGTGTGTATTTTAAATTTTAAATATATCAATTACAATTAACATTACATTTAATAAAATTTGCTCTGATAGTGCAATTTCAGTGTGGATAGACTATTAGAAAAACTGCGGATGAACTGAACATTAAGATAGGAACAGTATTGTGAGCCAAAAAAAAACGTTTCAATAGCTCTTGTACAACAAAAAAGAAGGATGCTTCTCTGAAAGAAATGCATGTCGTTAAGAGGATAAGATATTTGAGATGTTTTTCCAAACAAAAAAGCATTCCAGTCTTTTCATAATGGTCATGTTAGTGTTTGTCGACAGTAACGTATACGTTACAATTCGTTAAAATATAACATAACAATATAATAACAATACGTTAAAATATGTGACAAACCAATGATGTTGCTTATTGAAGCTTTTGATTCTTTATGAACTTCTGGGCATGCCCTAATGGTATAGTTCTTTGGGTTATATTAGAGGAAAGATTAAATAGTGAAGTGTATAGGAGAATTTTAGATAGAGTTATGCTACCCTCAGCAATGGCGTTTTTAGCGAAAATTTTACATGTTTCCAGGAAAGATAAAACAAAACTTGAACATTTATTAGCAACACTGTAAGTATATAATTTCAGAATAGTTATCTAGTTTATCGAATACAAATAGTCGAATATTTTTAAACGTGAAAGCCTTACGTTGGTTCTTAGTCCATAGCTAAACTCTAAAGAAAGTGTTTGGAGATTAAGATTAACGGCGGTTATGCACGCAGAGATTAGTTTGACATAAAACAATGTTTAGTGAAAGCATGGCAGAATATCGTGCCGGAATATTTGAGAATTGATGCTGTCAATGCTGAGATGTCTACAAAATATGTAGTTTTTGCCCACAGTGCTTTGATAGAATTTTAGCATCTTATAAGATAAAAAGCATATTATTTTTATTATATTACTCTTACTTTATATAACCGTTATACATAGTTTCTCATAAAAGTAACTACAATGTTATTTTTCAAAATTTAAATTAAGTTGTTAATGTAGTACTGGTTTTTTAGACAGAGATTATACATATACACTTAATACAATGTTATCAAAGTCATAGTTACCCAAACCAAAGTCTAGATATGAATTGTTATTTTAATCATTTAAAAGCCAAAAATTTATTCTTATTTACAAGGTCTATGGAATAACAATTTACACAATAGAAAAAAAAATTAGTTTGTACGTTGTTTTTAGAAAGAAGCTACACTGAGTGTCCCACAGATATAGACCTATTGCTGGTCATTCAATGATAGCAAACTGAGAAGTTGAAAAGTCTGATTATACTAGTACCATACGTAATAAGAAAAGATCTATGACACCACGAATAGTCATAGAAAACTTGGCGTTAATGTTTTGGCTTATGTGGTACATAACAAATGTGCAACTTCTAGGAAACCAATGGATCTTTTTTACCATGGAAGGATGAAGTTTTTCTGTAGCCAGTATTGAAGAGCTCAAGTGTAGAATTCTGGCAGATTGCCAGGATATTACACCGCAACAAACTAAACATTTTTTAAAATAAGTTTTATAATAGGTTAGGATACTGTTTGCCTGTTAACGGTAACAATTTTAAACATCACAGAATTAGAAAATATTACTAAGATTTACGAATTTGAAAAAAAATGGAAATTCTTTTATTTTAGAGGGCATTTAAAATGTATTAAATGTATTTCTAAATTAAAAGATAAAATAAGTTAAAATGATATGTACGTATTTCTCTATGAATAATTTCAAATTATTTGTTTCTACCACAGATATTATATTTGCGTAAATAAGCAACATTAACCAAATTCATAACGTTAGATTTTAAATTATTCAGTAATTTGTATCAATTACAGTTTCCATAACAACCGCGATTAGGGTATGTGCGTTATATTAAGCTCATTGAATAATTAATTAGTTAAAAAGGTGGTCTGATTTTTATCAACCTATTTTGCTTTGTTTTAAAGATACTAAATTTGCCACATACGTCAAACGTGATAAATCTTATTCAAATGACATATCATATAAATCCATTATCAAGAATTACTTTTACGAGCGTGTATGAAAATATCTGAATGTGTACTTACCGAGAGCTTATCTTTTGCATGGATATTCCTTAGCCTTTGTATGTAATAGAAGACCAACCAGGCTAACGATATGATCATAAGTACGATGAACGTTATTGAGACGAAGAGAACTGAAGTACTGAAAGAATAGAAGCAACAAGTTAATCTTGTGCAGAATATTTGAAGAAGCATAAATATAGAATGAAGTAATGTGTACAAAAATGAAAAAAATATAAGTATAATATATAAAAATTAATAAATATACATACAAAAGTAAAATATTCGATAAAATGATGTTCTATTGCCGTGATATAAAGCAAAATTTATTATATTGACATTAACCAACAAAGATTAAGAAATAAACTACTGGAAATTGTAATTCTAAATTTGTGTGAAAATGAATTCTTCTTACAATCAGTCCTTTAGTGTTATTAAAAACTAGCACTACGAAATATGAAAGAAAATGATATCTGAGACATACCTCAATAATTTATTCGGTATTATCAAGAAATAATGAAGCTGCTTTCCACTTTTTTTTTATTAAAATAAAAAGACAAAAATTAAAATTCGTAGCTTGTGATATATTTTGTCTAATCTAAATTAAACTTCATTTAAATAAAACTTATTAAAAATTCTATAATTTAAAGAGGTGTAAAGGAAACCAGCATCCTACAAAATTTGTAATATTCTGCTATACATGTCCTTCTATAAACTGTAATATATAATAGAAAAGGTTCGTGCAGTATTGTATTATTTTTTCTCTTTGAAATCGATGGCAAATGAAAAGTAATATAAATTTTCGAAATTTGATCACGAATACGCATAAACAAATAATTTAAAATTCTAGCTTTCAAAAGGTAATAATAAGTAGTAATACTATTGACGAAGCGAAAGAAATACAAAAACTAAACTCCACTATACAGAAAGATATCACATGATGTATGTGCATTCATAGCATCTCTGTTGTGACACTTCACGGCTTGTTGGTATAAATATATAGTAGTAAACCGTCGTATATATGAAATTTTAATAATCATTAACAAAAGTACTGAAGAAAATAAAGCCAACATTATGGTTTTCCACATTTATTTCTAATCTAACTGAATAATGAATAATAATAATATATATGCTATTATATAAAGTCAAAATGTTAACTTGTATATTGATTGTATTGGCTTTCTTTTGTGTTCTCCGTGTCGGAAAGCATATTACATTCTACTAGCCAATAGTAGTTATTTTTAACATTCGCCCTGTAGCAATACCATATCAACCAATTCTTCTATACTTAAAGTCATTTCTATTGCAAAATTAATAACAAATGAAGAATGAATTACAAACACAAACGTTAACGTTTTGACAGGAATAGCAGTTACTATTCACTTGTTAAGTTTTACAGCATTTTTATTAAAACACTCTAACTGAATGAGTTTAACTATACGTAGCCCATGTAGCTAAAAAAAGAAAGAACGTTTGTCATGTGTCAACAGAATACTATACAGGGTGTCCCAAATCTGGTGGGATTGCATGGACATCTTCCTTATTATTGAAGATAGAGATTTGTTTAAATGGGCAATGTTTTGCAGTTTTATGTGCTGATTTAGAATCTGTATGAAAAAATTCAAAATATCGAACTAGTCAGAAGTTATGTAAAAAAACTAAAAATCGCCATTTTCTTCTAAGTGAAATGTCTCCGTAAGTATAAAAGTTAGATAAAAAGTCTCGTATAAAAAGCAATACGCTCGAAAATCTAAACGGCATACTGAAAATTGCGTTCTAGTAGCGCTTGAAAGATTGGAAAAGGGCTGACACAAATATAGTTTATGTAATCATGGAACTATTTTGAAGAGAAAAAAATTAATGTTATTGTTAGAATTTATAGTAACCTCTCGGTGAAACATTTTACTAATTAATAAATGTAAAATTCAAAACTTGACTGTTTCACAAATTCGTTAAGCAACCTTACCCATAGTGATTGCTCAAATGCCCATAACCGTTTCTTTCACTTTCTTAATAGTGTCATGGGTTTCCTTGGTTGTTTTATGTTTATAAGGTTGTTTGGGAATTGTTTGTTCCGTTTTTCCAAAGGTGAACTCATTTAAAACATCTAAGCCTAATGTCCCAGGCCGCATTTCCATGGGCACTACTCTAGCACCCCATGGAGCATTCTCGTAGACACGTGATTTCGCATCCGCGGACATTAGCCGACATGAAGTAACCAATTATGTACAGGGATATACATACATACCTTTGCATGGTGAATATATGTATTTGCATACATTTATTGGTTATTTAGTGTCATATAATATCCACGCACATGAAACTGTATATTCGGGGTACACTCTCAAAAGGTATTTTCACTAAATCTTAGCCATTTGAAGCTAATTTTCAGTAATTAATCTGACAAGGTAAAATGTTGAAGGTAATTTTGATCAACGTACATATATGTATATTTATGAATGCTCGCATGTTGAAGTAGACTTGCCTAGCGCGTCCATAAGTAATAAAATCAGTAACGACTATTTATTCTATTTCAAAACTAATTGTCTAATATTCTAACACGTTTTGAAGTTAAATAGGACAAGGAAACAACAAATGTTGAAAGCAATTTAGAAAAATGAACAATAATTTATTCAATGTATGACATCCTTTTAATATAAGAAAGAAAAATCATTGGTACAAAAATTAATGTTAAATATTCTTGTAAACACAACATATTTGAAATTGAATATATTCTAAAAATATTAATAAATTTCTGTAAAATAATAATAATAAATGTAATACCATCAATACCTAAACAACAGAAAACTACAAATAGTGAACAATCACTTAGTCCAAATGGAAGCAGGAGCACCACAAGGATCTCAAAATCGCGTGCTCATCGACACAACCTCAAGCACGAACTATAAATATGACCCGTAGTATGCAGTGGCCTACACAATTCGTACCTACTATTGTCTAGGCTGCTATTACGAGTCATATTTATAGTTCGTGCTTGAGGTTGTGCCGATGCTTCAGCACGCGATTTGGACACATTTGTAATGAGATTTGCGTCAAAATAGCATGCTAAGACATCAGCACAACCTCAAGCATGGTCTATAAATACGACTCTAAAACTTTTTGGATTTATGTTAAGCAGTTAACTGCAAACACAAGGTATATGAGAGGATAGTGAGCCAAGTTAGGTACCACTCGACCTATTCCATTTAAAATGTTGATACTATATCGCCTCCTGTCGTCTTTGAAACTAAGTAGAAATTTTACTTCAAGAGTGTAGTACATAATATTTCATTTTAATGACCCAAAACTAAAACCTTTCTATTAAACCGATCATAAATTAGCTTTAAAGCAGTATCCATTCGACAAACTACATTATAACGCACAATTAATATATCTATTTTTTCAATTCCTGAAATATTTCCACTTGTAGGTCAATAAAACAACAATTAATTAAATACCAATTTATTCCAGAACATATAATATTATGTTTTCGTTAATAAGACTGCTTCAGTGGAAAAAAATGACATTTAATATGCGTCAAAATACTATGAAGAAGTATTATTAACGAAAACATAATATTATATGTTCTGGAATAAATTGGTATTTAATTAATTGTTGCTTTATTGACCTACAAGTGGAAATATTTCAGAAATTGAAACATTATAACGCACAGTGATATGGCATGTAATTATGGTGTAATATTACAGTAATATGCCAATTAATTTGACACTCCTGTCATTAAAAATACTTTCAATATGGGTTCAACTTTTTACGTAAATTTGTCATTAATATTTATAACGTATGTCGGAACTTGTCGCGACTTTACTATAATGCTATACAGTACTAATCTTGCACCTATAGTCGGGGCTTGGCTTAATCACGAACAGAATTAGCTCGATAACTTAAAACCCATAACAATTAGAATAGTGCTCTCCCAGACTTTTTTGGAGAAGATTTCATGCTCTACAAAAAAGTCCTAAAAGTTCTTTTATATCTTCTGTCCTTAAGCCTACGACTGCAAAGAAAGGCACATTTAGGGTTAAGCCAAGCACTGACCATAGGTGCATGATTTGTACAGTATACCAATTACACAGTGTTATAGTACAGTCTCCTAGGTACACCATACGCTATACTGTGCTTAATGAGAATTGACTCCAACATAGGAGAAAGAAGAGTAGTATGCACCAAACAAGTGTGTGTATCGAAAATGATGAGTTTATAACCTATCACGGATGTCAAGTTTGTCTAATTTACAGCGCGTGCTTAAGCTTGCGCCGATACTTGAGCATACAGTACGTCAAAATTGTTAATAAGTTAATTCCAGAGCAGAGTAAAAAACAAAAACTAGGGTTGATGAATCTCTTTTAAACCTGACATCTTTACAAAATCAAAGCTTAAGTAATGAGATCATCAGTTAATCCCTCGAACGTAGGAAGTGCTTTGAAGAAATCAGGTTGTAAAAATGTGCGGCAGTTAAAATGTTATGTTGTTATTTGTTGAAAGGTCCTGTTCTGTTAAAATTGTTAATACAAATTTAAATTGAGCTTATTATTTGTGTATAATTATAAATGGTACAAATGTTGTTAAATATATCTGCCATAATATTACTGTTACGTAGCCTACTTCGTCCAAATTGAAGTGGTCTTTTTCGACAGTAGCAGAAGAAATATACACTTTTCTCTAAAACGGTTGAAATAAATGGGTACATTCTTAGGATTATAGAAAGAAAGACAATTTAATTTTCCATCCAACCCTGTAAACAGATATACTTAGGTGTCCCATTAAAAAAAACAGAGTTATTGGCATTGAAATGTTTCCAAATGTTGGCGCCAGTAACTGTATGTCAACAAAAGGATCCGTACATGTTAATATTGGAAATAGTAAACCAATTCAAGACGTATCAATTTCCGCAAATCGAAATTGTCTACCTTTTTTTAGTTTTGATCCTACAGCCCATTAACGAGAGCGCTGTAATTGCAAAATTTTTAATAAAATATTTATTTTCTCGAAAACAAAAGCACATACCTATGTAGGTCTAAGAAGGTCTTAATAAAAGTTACTTAAAATATCATGTAGAATCTAAAAAAAAATATAATATATAGGGTGATCCATTTAAAATAATAAAGTTACATACGCTTTTTCTATAATTGGGTTACCCTCGATGGAACGTAGCGAAGCTGGATGAAGACGCCCTGGCTCATGCAATCGCTCGGGGAAAGGATGTCGTCATGGAATGTTCCGGTTCGGCGGAGACAATTGCGGACGCGACCATGGGCCTCATACGGCGCGCCTGCGACGCCTCTATGCCGCGGAAAAGGAAACACAATAGAAGATCTGCGTATTGGTGGAACGACGAGATCGCGACCCTCCGGAAACAATGCTTACAGCTTAGGCGGAGAATAACCAGAGTGAGACGACGAGATCCGAACGCGGCAGAACTAGAGTCCGAGGACTTTAGGAACGCCAAGAGAAATCTCAAGAACGCCATCTACAGGAGCAAGAAACGTAAGTGGGAGGAGCTGCGGCAGGACGTTGACAACGACCCATGGGGCCTTGGGTACAAGATCGTCATGCAGAAGCTTACAACGAAGACGGCGAATCCAGTCCTCGAACGAGATCGGATGCGGAACATCGTTGACACATTGTTCCCTACCCATCCGGAGAGAACTGCGGAAATGGAGGACGAGCGATTGAACGACATCCCGCTTTTTAGCGGAGATGAACTGTCAAGAGCGGCGAACTCCCTACAAAACCGGAAGACACCTGGACCCGACGGAATTCCGACGGAAGCTCTCAAGATTGTGGCGCGCGTCTGCCCAGATCTGCTTCTGAACATGTACAACCGCTGTTTAACAGAAGGAGCATTCTGCAAGAGATGGAAGGTACAGCGACTAGTGCTGATAAGCAAAGGTAAGGGCGACCCAAGCACGGCATCGGCATACAGACCGCTATGTATGCTGGACACGGCTGGAAAGCTACTAGAAAGACTGCTGAACACAGGACTGGAGAGCAGCATAGACGACGCGGGAGGCCTGTCCGAGAGACAGCGCCGTAGCGCAGGTAGTGGAAACCTTCGAAGCCGCTCAACGGGGAAATCATTACTCGAGACCCCTGGTGATGCTCGTCACATTGGACGTAAGAAACGCCTTCAACTCGGCGAGATGGGACGTCATTCTTGACTCCTTGCAGAACACGTTCGACACGCCATCCTATTTACTTAGGATGATACGCAGCTACCTTAGCGACAGGAAGCTGGTCTACGACACCGCAGGCGGGCCGTGCACGAAGAAGATAACAGCGGGAGCGGCGCAGGGTTCCATACTGGGCCCGGACTTATGGAATGTGTCCTACGACGGGATCCTCCGAATGGAGCTGCCGCAAGATGCGTATCTGATGGGATACGCAGACGACGTAGAGGCAGTCATCCTAGCGCGTGACAGGCGGATGCCCAGAGAAGGCTCAACCAGGTAATGAGAAGAGTCACCACATGGATGGACGAAAACGGCCTGACCCTGGCAACGGAGAAGACCGAGGTCGTTCTACTGACCGAAGAATCCCTAGGGAGATCGAGATGACGGTGGATACGGAAGTCGTACCCACTACAACTTCCGTGAAGTACCTTGGACTGCGGCTCGACAGCAAGATAATCTTCTCGCAACAGATTCAGTCGTCGAGCTATAAGGCCGCTAAAGTAACGACGATGTTGAGCCGACTAATGGCCAACGTAGGAGGACCGACGGCGAGTAAACGCCGGCTGCTAATGACCGTCACCCATTCCATACTGTTGTATGGAAGCGAGATCTGGGCTGACGCTTTACAGCAGGACAAGTACAGAAAGCGGATGGCTTCAGTACAGCGACGCGGAGCACTCAGGATCGCCAGCGCATACCGTACGGTTTCCGAACCGGCGGTGCTCGTGATCGCAGAAGTAACTCCGATAGACCTACTAGCTCTAGAAAAGAAGAGAGTCTACGAGACACGACGAGACGTCGGCTCACGACAAGCAAGAGCGGACGCTAAAGCGCTCACACGACAACGTTGGCAAGAGCGCTGGCAGAACGACACGAGAGGACGGTGGACGGCCAGACTCATCCGCAACATCACGGAGTGGATGAACCGAGACCACGGCGAGGTAAACTACTACCTCACTCAGTTTTTCAGCGGACACGGGTATTTCAACGCACACCTGGCTCGAATGGGTAAAGCAGAGAACGCGACATGTCAGTATCACGACTCTGCGGAAGATGATGCTCACCACACCTTCTTCGAATGCGAGAGGTGGAGTGACTACAGAGACGCTCTACAAGACGAAGTAGGACCTCTAACGCCGGATAACGTCGTGCAAACGATGCTGTCCGGACACGACCACTGGCAGAAGATCGCCGCGTTCGTCGAGAAGGTGCTGAAAGAGAATAAGAGAGAGACCCAAGTAATGGAGGCAGCCGATCGAGGCTAACTACGAGGTGCCATCCTGAAGTAATGCGACCAGCGGTTCCGGGATGGATTCTACACCTGACAAAGTGAGGTTTTTTAGTGGGTGCGAGCCCCACACACCGGGGACGGGTCTCGCCCCTGATGGTGCGCTTAGGCATTTTTCCTCTTAAAAAAAAAATAAATAAGAATAATTGGGTTACCCTGTATATTTGAAAATATTTTCTAGCTATGCGTCGTTTAAATAGGGACAACTTTTATTTGAAACTTTTTTCTCTATACTATAAAATACACAAATTATCAAAGAAATCACGTCAGCTGGAACATCCTGTATGTAACTCCCTAAATATATTTAACTCAGTTTTACTCTCTTAGTTTGTCTTTTGTCTAACAAAATGTTGATATTTTATAGACAAACACGAATTGAATCAAAGCCTTTATTTTAAAAATTATGAGCAGATATCAGGGCTTATTTTTTCTATAGTATTTCTTCTTTTATGTCTATTTGAATTTATTATAGAGAACAGGATGTTCCAGACGTTTTACGTTATTTTTCAATTCTTCACTTTCCTTAGTGACATCCTTAAATGAATCAATTTGTATTCAAATACTCACATTAACCAATGAGGATTGTAAATAAGAGGATATTGTGCATAGAGTGCATACTCATCAGTCACCCGTTAGTCGTATACTGAAACGGTGTCACGAGCTCGGGTGCATGTCCCCAGCCGCGCACGGCCGTACTTTCAAATTTTGTATATGCTATCATTTTGCGCCGCAAAAAGAAAAAATCATATTAACCGAGTTATAGGGTTTTCTTTTTGGCGGGGCCAGAAACATGCAAGTCCCGCCACCCCCCATCTTGAAATTTCGTATATGCTATCATTTTGTGCTTATTTTGTATTACAAAAAGAACATTTTGTGCTTTCATATTAACCGAGTTATATCGATTTCAAAATCGGGCCCTGACATATCCCCAGCTCCGCCACCTCAACATTTCCATCCTACTAGTTCCATATATACTACTGCAGAAAGTCATTTTATACATATGCACAGTTCGATAATAGAGCCGTGTAAAGTGTCTAGTGTTACTGGTGAATATTTTAAAGTAAAAAATGTAGAGTATATACCTATTTTAAATTGTCTCTAACAGTAATTTCACACTAAATCGAGCAGTAAAAGATAGCAAGCATGCATCCAAACAAAGATAGTAGTAGTAATATTAAAATAAAGCTAATGGTAGAAGGACAGAGATCTAACCCAACCAAAAAAAAAAAGAAGGAGGAGAGTACGGTAACGGTCAAAACAGAGGGTAAATCTTTCGTGGAAGTAGTTAAAAACTGAAGGAGGAAGTGAATATAGACCAGTTAGGCGTCAAAGTGAAGAGGCTCCAGAAAACGGGAAAAGGAGACTTACGACTTACAGTAGAAGGAGGCCGAGATACTGCAATCTCATTGCAGAACGAGATAAAACGTAAAGTAGAAGACGTTCATGTGGTCACTGGGCAGCTGGGAATGACAACCATTTTCGTATTGGGAATAGATCCAACAACTAGGGAAGAAGAGGTGAAGCACGCGATAGCAAGGGAGATAAATGTAAATGAAACCGAGGTAGTAATAAGGGCGACCCGAAAAGGGAAATACGAAGACATAACAGCAATAGTGGAGGCTCCGAGAACTCAGGCAGCGCTACTGATTAATCGTAGAAAGCTAAGAATAGGCTGGACAGAGTGTGGCGTCAGGGAAAGAGTAGACATCGTCAGATGTTTCAAGTGTCTGGAATATGGACACAGGACCAGGGAGTGCACTGCGCAAATCGACCGCAGCAAGGATTGCATCAAATGCGGAGAGTCGGGGCATAAGGGCAAAGATTGTGCGAATAGTAGTAAATGTATAAAATGTGGCGTTGAAGGACACAGAGCAGATCAAATTAAATGCCCTCACTTTAAAAGATTAGTGGAAGGGATGAGGAAGCAAAAGATACAGCCAACAGGAACAGTAGTCAATCGCGTATGAGTCTTAAAATACTGCAAGCGAATTTAGGACGAGGCAGAAGAGCACATGACCTTGCCTATGCTACTGCTAAAAGAAGGGGGATGGATATGATATTGGTCAGCGAACCGAACAAAAAAATTACTAATGGAAAGGAATGGATAAGGGATGAAAGGGAAGACGTAGCCGTACTGCTAGTGAACAAGAAACTGCAAGTGACACATACAAAAGCGGGGAAAGGATATATAAGTATTAGCTTTGAAAAATGGGAGTTGTGTTGTTGCTATATATCGCCGAACATAGATATGAGCGATTACAAAGGAAAAGTTGACGAAATAGCAAACCATGTTAGATCTGCAAGAAAAGAAGTAATCATTGCGGGGGATCTAAATGCCAAATCGCATTTATGGGAAGCTCCTATTAGTGATGAAAAAGGAAACTACTGGGCAGAATGGATCGCTGCATTGGGGCTGGTTGTCCATAACACAGGCGGGGCACCAACGTTTGTAAGAGGGGCCACAGAATCGTATATCGATGTTACACTATCTACGCAGAAAATCTCAACACGGATTACAAACTGGATGGTTATGGACGAAGAAACTCACACAGAACACCGTTTCATATACTATGAAATAAAAGATGACAGAGTGCCAAAGAAAGTGGCCGCAAAGCAGAAGACTGTAACGGACTGGAACGCCTACAATGCTATCTTGAAAATTAGACTTTCTAACTTGACAAAAGAAGAAATTAGGTCGCATAGTATATGTACAGAAATTATAAGGGAGGCGTATTTGAACAGTGCTACCGAAGGACCAAAAGGCGAGAAGAGGGTACCATATTGGTGGAGCGAAGAAATAAACGAAAAAAGAAAAGAATGTATGGCGATCAGAAGGTACTATACAAAAATATCTAGAAAAGGAGCAACAGAACAGGATAGATTACGAGCAAAGGAAAAGTATAAAGTGCGCAAAAAAGAACTACGTAAACTAATTAGATTATCTAAAAAGAATCACTGGAATAAATTATGCGAAGAATTGAATGCAGACATCTGGGGGAAGGCTATAAAATTGCTGTCAAAGGTTTAAGAAATCTTGTTCCATATGACATACCAGATAAAGAGAAAAAACAATTGTGACAAACCTCTTTTCATGCTCGAAAACGGAGACACATGGGTACAGAGCAAGAGCCGAGGCAGTTCCAGCATTCACAGCTATAGAACTAAAAGATAGTCTTCGAAACATGAAGTCAGGGAAAGCTCCGGGGTTAGATGCAATCCCCGTGGAAGCGTTAAAAGAAACGGTGAAAGCAGATGAGGGATGGCTTTTAGGAGTTCTTAACCAACTCCTAAGAGCGCAAAAATTCCCAAACGAATGGAAGATTGCTAAAGTAGTGCTGTTCCCGAAGGAGAGTAAACCCGGACAGCCGAACTCATATAGACCAATATGTCTATTAAATTCTTTGAGTAAGCTCTATGAGGGAATGATACGGCAGAGGGTAGATGATGAGATAGAGAAGAATGGAGGACTATCAAAAAACCAATATGGATTTAGAAAAGGAAGGTCGACGCTACAGGCACTGGAGAGCATAAAAAAGGCTGCGAAGCAAAATGAAATGAAATGGAACGCATTAATAACGCTAGATGTTCGAAATGCTTTTAATACAGCCAGCTGGAACTTAATTCTAAAAAGGCTACAGAGAAGGAAAATATCCCAATATTTAATCAACATAGTTGATGACTACCTGAAGTCCAGAATCATCCAGGTAACTAAGAGGGAATCAGTGGAGGTCTACGCAGGGGTGCCACAAGGCTCGGTTCTAGGACCCACATTGTGGAATATCTTATACGATGATGTGCTGAGAATTAAGTTGCAGGGAAGAGCTAAAACCATCGCCTTTGCCGACGATCTGGCACTATTAGTTACAGCGGATACAAAAATGGACCTCATAAGGAACACAAACGAAAATCTCAGAAGAATAAATACGTGGATGAAAGAAAATAATTTGAAGCTTGCACCGGAGAAAACGGAGGCACTCGTAATGACTAAGAAAAGAAAACGGGATGGTCTATTATTTTGCATAGACAACGTCAGTATAATGCCTAAGAACAGCATAAAATATTTAGGGGTCTTTTTTGATACGAGAGGCAGTTTTAGGGAACACCTTATAAAGATAACCGAAAAAGCAGAGGAAAAAATGGCCAAAATTATGAGGCTAATGCCAAACATTGGAGGACCATCTAGCTCCAAAAGAGCATTGCTGGCGGCGGTAGTCCACTCGGTATTGCTGTATGGAGCGCCGATATGGGAGGAAACGCTTAGAGTGCGAAGGAACTGGACGCTGCTGCAAAAAATGCAGCGTAAAATTTTAATTAGAATCGCGACTGCTTACAAGACCGCATCAACTGCACCTCTTCAAGCTATCACGGGAATCCCGCCCATCGATCTTATGGCACAGGAGAGAACGCGGATGTACCAGAAAAAGGAAGAAATAGCGGGAAATGAGAAAAGTATGACTATGGACATTTGGCAAGAAAGATGGCGAAATAACACACTCACTGCGCAGTGGACCAAGCAATTAATTCCTGACTTAAAATCTTGGATGGCATGCAAACATAGACAAGTTGACTACTACCTTACGCAAGTTTTGACAGGGCACGGGGTATTCAGAACATATGCTAAGAGGATCGGTAAAACAGTTGGAGACGAATGCATCTACTGTGGGAACATCGACACTGTGGAACACACCATTTTTCAATGCAAACGGTGGGAAGCGATAAAACTGGAAGCAGTAGTGAAAATAGGCCACGAAATATCTCCGGGAAACTTAGTACAGGAAATGATGGTATCAAAAGAACATTGGGACATATTGTACAAGATGATCAAAGTTATTATGAAAACAAAGGAAGAAGAACTACGCATATTACAAGACAAGTAGCAGCAAGAGGTTAAGTTACGAAGAACTACTCGGCGACCTCATGAAGCAGATGTCTTTGAAGACGGTCCCATGAAGTGCGCTTGGAGGCAAATGGGTGGTTTTTAGTGGGTAGACCAAAGTAGAGTACCTCAACTGGGAGTCCCACACTACCATGTCGCGATAGACATTAAGCGCATGGTGTCCATCAAGGATTTTCCACCGGCAAAAAAAAAAAAAAAAACAAAGATAGTAGAAGATAGTGTAAAATTTCTTATGAAAACAGTATTAACTTCACCCCTATATACCTATAACGTGTAAAAGTAGAGTAAATGTGTTTACACTATATAGAGAGATGTTTACTCTAAAATTTACCTGTGCACTCCGTGTTAATACCTGAGGACATGCTAGGGCTGGACTTAAAATTGCTATAACTCAGTTAATATGAAAGCACAAAATTTTCTTTTTGCGGCACAAAATAAACCCAAAATGATAGCATATAGAAAATTTGAAAATACGGGCGTGGCGAGGCTGGGTACATGCACCCGATCGTAGAATATAAAGATGTCCTGAGCAGGGGAGATGAGTTGAGACTTCAATCGCACTTTTGCAGTTTTGTGTATTCTAAAATGAATTACTGATTGCAAGATAAGTAAATGTAAATGTCAAGGTAGTAGTAAGGAGAAGTTCCTAGGTATTGCATAAAGTTAGCATAAAGAGAAAGTAAAGTTCAATTTCAATTTGATTTTATAAATATTTATCAAAATCATTATTTCGGTTGGTTCCTACATTGTTTTAATCAATTGCACAGGATGTAGTATTTCCTTGGAATTGACTGGTTGTGGTTTCGCTATTAATTTTATAGAAATAGATGCGTTTTAAATAAAAAGTTTAAAAATAAAACTCTCCACAAACATATTTTTGTGAATACAGGATGTTTAGTCGTATCTGGTTTTATTTGTACGATGTGATATTTTGTGTTTATAATCAAACACTCTGTGTATTATTTTATTGCATATGACACTGATGATACATGTGTATCATGGTATTGCAGTTTTAATTTGTATTATATAATTATACATGACAGGAACCTATGATTAATTGTTAATAAGAATAATAATTTATGCCTTAGCATCAACCAACAGCTTGCGACAATTACAGTGGGCATTGGCTGGCCATTGCGTACAGTTGCGGTTGTAAATCGACTTAAGATGGTTGCCTTTTCACATTTGCCATGGACTTTGGAAAATTATAGAAAACTAATTTCAGAAAGAAAGGGTCAGTGTTCGAACCCGGTGTCCCTGGACTAAGTAGGAAGAGTACTAATCATTACCCCACTAGTTCGACTATTGTTAATAATGCTGGTCAACAGAGCTGTTTTTTTAAATATTTTCCTAATAGAATCGTATGTGCGTTTTCCACTAATTCTGAAAGTGCTTTTATATTAATTCTACTGCGCCAAAATGTTTTTTTAGATGGAGCAAGAAGTTCTTATTCATGGCGGATAAATTGAAATTAATAAGTGTTATTCACAGTAATAATATTAAGAAGGACCTTCACGTAAACGAATACATTCTACTACTAAACTTATACGGAAGCTCGTTTGCAATAATATATTATAGAGTATAGTACAGCTCTTGTAGCTTTATTGGAAGATTAGAAAGTATACTAAACCCTTCGACCTATAATGTTCTGTAGGTAATATACATACATAACGAAAGCGCATGCCAAATGAGAATATTGATGTTGACCTAGTACAGGAATAATAATGCATCACCTTGGATATTTGGAAAGACGAATGGTTTTGAGAACTTGGTTAATGTACTTTGTTAATGTTCCACTTACCTTCTAGGTCTAGTGTTTCCTACAACGTTGAAATATTCGTTTATATGTCTAGTGATTTCACAAGAAGAAATACGAAGTCTTTTCGTTAGAGTTCGATTAATATTTATTGCTTTCTATCTTTTTTGTCAATTGTTATTCTCAATTCACTAAACATTTTTCTTTAAATATCTTTGTAATTTTATTAGAAGTTATCGAAGTAAATTATCTTTATATGGTTTACTTCAGTTTAATTCAAATATTTCATTATCATATACAGTATTCGATCTTGCCAGTATGGGCAATGTTGTATATTACTAAAGCAACCACTAAAGCTTATTAACTTTTTGAAGACATTAAGTGAGATTCACATCTATGCAATTTTTCGCAATGCAATTCTGATTTAGGAATTCGCAAAGACGCGCTGCGACTTTTACAAATTGCATGACTGATTCACATTATGCATGATGTACAGTCTCTTTCTAAAGTAATGTCTCCCCCAGGCGTCGGGTTCATATCAATAATACCTTCCACTTAGCGTATTGTATTCATCGGATATCTTCGGCTAAGAAAGAGGCCACATGGGATACGATACAGTCCGAACATGTACATATATAACCTGTGTAATTATAATTTTAAATCTCGATATGCGTATTTACCTGCCAGCGGTAAAATATAGGACATTATTAAACCCTACTTTTACACCTGGGATCGTCAGTTTTCCTAAATATGTAATAGGTATATAACGGATACTTTTAGTTATTCTTAGTTTTTCAGACTTTTATTAGAGACAATTTTTAATGTATATTATATCAACATACTTATTTGAATATTAAAATAATATTCATTTTATTGAGGTATACCCCTTTATTGATAAATCTTACAAGAAATTCGTCCCAACAAAGATTTTTTTTTATCGAAAAACAAATAACTGATATATTGCAAATCCATTATTATCCCTTTAATAGTGTCGTTTCGAAGAGTGTGGTACATCGTTAATCTATTTCTAATTACAAAATGCAATATTTTGTAATCATGGGTTTAAATAGAGTAGATAGATGATCACGCAGTTAGACAATAAACCTGCTTACATTAATGCCTAGTTGTGTAGTTGTCATTATAAAATATAATTTTATAACATAATAGTGCTTAATCTTCAAAATCATTGAATATATACCTAAATATTAGATTTACATATTGGTTAATTTAAATTTTTAAACATTTTCTGTGTTTAATTATAAGTGGATTAAATAAATCGGATCAAATCGGTTTCTTCTCTGTTTAAGGTGGTGGAACCTAATGTGAGATTTTAATAAACAATTGAATTTACTGTTGATTGTAGTATGGAAACATAATACAATAGACAAAATAACACTTTCTTTAATAGATACATATGTTAATTATTAGAAAAATCTTGTAGTCTCGGCAAATATATGAGCGCTCGCCAATCATCAAGAGGCTGTTCATAATGTTTGGGAAAATCTTTGTGGACAAAATTATTGCAAAAATATTGTGAACTCTGTATATTGCTATATTTGTTTTATTATTTTTTTGGGAAAATTCTTAGATAATCTAAATTTTTTACACTGAGAGAAACGTATTGTACAGAAGCTACAACAATCTGCATGTTATTACAGGTAAAATAAAAATTACAAGAAATACTAAGATTATAATATGTTTTGTAACAAATACAATAATTTTTTTTATTGGCAAACCATTTTGCTTGTTTAAAACATGCAAACGCGTGAGTAAATCGATCATTAAACCACGCGCGTTTTTTAAAGTTACTAGGGGCAACGTCAACAATTCAAAAAAAGGTGGAGCATAAATGTCAACTAATTGATCTGACAAAACAACCTTTTACAAATAAGAAGTTATTAATAAATGTGTCAAAAACTGCAATGAGATATTTTATAATAATTTTATCGAAAAAACTCTTACTTTAAAGGAATGTAAAATGTGGAATTGATATTATATGAAAGATTAAATCCTCGGTTTTTAAAATCAGATACACCAATCTGCACTTGCTATATTTCAAGCACTCCGGCTTTACTGTCGTGGTTCAAAAATCGTGCTTGTTTTAACGACCCTATTGTCCACTCATACTTTAATATACTATTCTTATTGTTGTAAAATACATTCTCGTATTGGGCATGATAATTATTATACCGGTGCAGATATATTTCTCTGTTATGCTAGAACGACTAACTAAAATGACAGACGTCAAAATAAGTAGTAAGTAAGTATGTAAAACAAATAAGCTAAGCACCCTTGCTATGTAAATTGACGTATCTGAGCATTTTAGGTACGGAGGCTAATTAAATCGTTAGAACTTATTCACCTTCCATTTCAGATATGGGAACACCTAATATAGATTAAAAATAATCTATTGTAAAATCAGAATATCTAAGAAAATATATATCGTTGCATTAAAAAAAAGCGACTTTCCGAATTTTGAAGTTTTTGTAAGCAACTGTTTTTAAAGACCCTGTATAATATTGCAGAGAAGAACTTCAAACTCTGTATAACTACACGATATCAGCTGTGTATATGCAAAATTTCATTTGTCTCTTCTGCTCCTACGTGACGTAATATGACTATAAAGTAAGATCGGTATCTGTCACTTTTTTTATTTAATTGCGAATAACTCAAAAGGAGTGGTATCATATTTAGGTATAGCATAGGATACATGAAATATGTGTACAATGTATCTTAGAAGCTGAATTTGTAATTAAATTTATAGCATGCTATTTAAAATATCGAACTTGATACCTACTTCCGGTTAACAGGAATTCAAATTCAATATTTTTATACAAAAATATGTTCACGTAATACTTCATATTCAACCATATCCGACCACAAAATTTGGTTTCAAAATCCAGTTTCGTTTGTATAATACTTTTAATAGGCCGTTGTCACCAACGCCGTATATCAGTTATTTGTTTTTACTTTAAAAGAGATCCTTGTTGGGACGGATTTCTTGTGAGATTTGTCCATCAATAAACGTGTATGCCTCAATAAAATGAGTATTATTTTAATATTCAAATAAGTATGTTGTTATAATGTGCATTAAAAATTGTCTCTAATAAAAGTCTGGAAGACTAACAATAACTGAAAGTACACGTTATATATTACAGTCGGGTCCGCTTATAACGAGTACAACTTATAACGAACGTCCGGTTTTAACGAGTGATTTTCAGTGTTACGGAAAATTGTTCCTTAAACTTAATACAATTTGAGTTCGGATACAACGAGCTCGGATATAACGAGCACTTCTCTTAGTACGAGCAAATTTTCGGTTTGCCGCTTATAACGAGGACTCGACACATTCTTCGGCTGTTAACGCAGGCCCGATGTAAACAAACTTGTCATAACTCGTCTACTGGAATTTTTGTTCAGTAGTTTTTATAGCTTGTTACTAGTAACATTATCGTCATGCCGAGAAATAGAAAATCCCTTACATTAGAACAAAAAATTAAAATTATCGATGACATCAACAGTGGAACATCTAATGCTAACATATGTAGAAAGTATAGCTTGTCAACTTCGACTGTTTCCACAATTTGGAAAAACAGGAATAAAATTAAAGGGACATTAAATTCTAATATTTCTAAGTTAAAACGAATTGGAAAACCAGTTAACAAGGAAGTTGATCAAGCATTATTGCAGTGGTTTAAGCAAAAAAGGACTCAAAATGTGCCAATAAGTGGACCAATACTACAGGAAAAAGCAGAAGAATTTTCCAAAATAATGTTCCCCAATAATGAAGCATCTTATTCAAAAACCTGGATAGACCGTTTTAAGAAGAGGTACCATATTTCATCTAGTAAAATCCATGGAGAAGGCGCAAGTGTTTCTGCTGAAACAACAAAGGACTGGTTAGACAATGTTTGGCCCACAATAAGGAGAGGTTATTCCGACAGCGATATTTTTAACGGGGATGAAACTGGTCTCTTTTATAAAATTGTCCCAAACCAAACACTGAAGTTCCAAAAAGAAAAGTGTCGAGGAGGCAAAAAAAGCAAAGAAAGAATCACCGTTTTTGTCTGTGCCAACATGACGGGAACCGAAAAGAGAAAGTTGCCATGGATCAAGGTATTATCGCCTGTCTCAAACAACATTATAAGAAAATGGTTTTATGCAGGATGATTTCTTGTTTGGATGAAGGTAAGGATTTTAACTTTACTTTGTTGGATGGTATATTAGCTATAAACACAGCATGGAATCGTGTTTCACAAAAAACTATTGTTAATTGTTATAAACACGCCGGATTTTATTCGGAATTTGATGATGATGATGAGATACCTTTGGCTCAGTGGATATTAAAGCAGAAAGATCCAGAAGCTGTAGATGAAGAAGTCTCCTTAGTTTAAATGACTGGGCTATCACAAATGATCTTGTGAAAGGGTCTTTAAACGCTGACATAATTAATGCATTTCAAGAAGTCGACGATTATTTGGTAACTTGCGAGTACCCATCAGAAATTGAAATTGCAGCAGCAGTTACAAAAACGCAATTTAATGAAAAGTCGGAATCAGAAAAAGAAGAGGAAGAGCCAGAAAGCATCTTTGAACCACCAACAGCTCAACAAGTACTTAGTGCAATAAAAACCGTATCCACTTATTTGGAATTCAATGATTTCCAAAGCACATTGAAGCAACAGTTTGATTTTGTACAAAAAGGAATTGAAGATTCTTTGTTGAAGAAAAGTGCACCTCAAAAAAAGATCACAGGCTATTTAAAATGAACATTACATTGTATACTTCCATATTAAGAATTTGTATCTTGTTTATACATATTATACTAAACAAATATACTTTCTATGTCAAATAACTATGTACTTACAAACCTGCTAAGAATCGCTTATAGCGAGCGTTTTCATATAGCGGACAATTTTTTTGGCACCAGCGCCATCGTTATAAGCGGACCCGACTGTATATATTTAGGAAAACTGACCATCACAGGTATAAAAGTAGGGTTTAATGAAGTGATATATTCTACCGCTAGCAGGTAAATACACATATCGAGATTTAAAATTATATATGTATCCTGCAGTAGTTAGGTCCTCCGCTGATAGACAATTTGCATGCAATAGGTCATCCGGCTGCAATAGGTCGCCCATATACGGAGGACCTATCGCTTTCCATGTAAAAGTAATCGGTTTGTAGCCTCCTACCACCCAGTAAAATTTTAAACGGGTGACTTAGAGCAGTTTTTTAGGTAGTTCGAGTATTTTAGTTGCGGACTTTGCCGTAGTCACCGATGGCACTACGGTAGCCCGTATATTGTGAGGTGTATATTTTGATTCTACTTTGCAGTAGATTGGTAATCCTCCGTATATTAAATTTAACATTTGCAGTAGATAAGTCGTCCGTAAAATTGACAACAGTGTATGGAATTTACGCACTAATAGAATGATGTAGAATTATTATATTGTCTTGGCTATTCAAGAATTTATGTAAGTTCTTCAGTAAACCGATAGATCAAGAAAATAGAACAATGAAAATAAAAATACGTTTCTAAATACATACATTAAAATAATATAGAATCACTATATCTTCTTAGAATTTCGTTTTATCGTTTTAAAAAATGAGAAAGTAGAAATATCGTTATTTCATCATGAATAGCACATTGTAAAATAAAACATGTAGCATAGCTATTTATGGATAAGTAAGAACTGTTCTTGCTCAAGGAGTATTTTATTAATAATTTCTATATTTACATTATTGGGAATATTTTATTATTACAATCATCTGCTAATCAATTTCGAGCACATTTAGTTTTCTTTTATTGCGAAAATTGTTTCTCCCGTTACAAAAACTGAATATATGGAATATTAATTTCTGTAAGTAACAGCTTTATAAGTTTTTTACAAAGTATGTTAAAATGCAATCAAACAAATTAAAATTAGACTAATAAAAAGGGATAGCCTTTTGATGGCGCATTCCGTTGGCGAATAAAAACCAATTTTTATATATTGAAACAAGATCAAACCGCCTTGAACATATGACAATTTTAGCTACAACATACATAGAATAAATTATATAAAAATATTTAAATTCACAATTTCTTTTTTTATCGATTTCCAACAAAAACTTTTATTTTTAGTTTTTGTTTTTTACGATGAGGTCTGTTGCAAAACCTCTTCTTCCCCCGTTTCTTTAGAAGTTGGAAACAAATGCTATACTGAAAAAGATGCTATAAATAGGAAAATTAATAATTTACGGAATACGTAAATAACAATCAGGCTAGAACCAAA
The DNA here is from genome assembly GCA_023690525.1 of Holotrichia oblita. Taxonomy (NCBI): domain Eukaryota; kingdom Metazoa; phylum Arthropoda; class Insecta; order Coleoptera; family Scarabaeidae; genus Holotrichia; species Holotrichia oblita. Next base: position 85,102,118 of record CM043018.1, read on the forward strand.
AACGCTATTTATTCATTCTAAAAAAATAAAATACAAATTAGGTAATCATTAAGGACTCTTATTGTATTGTAATGAATACAGTGTTGAATTTAATTGCATGTACATACATCATTTGATGTAAAAATATTATTGGTCTGCTTGGCCAATTAGACTTGTTTTGTATCGACCTAAAGAATAATAAGTTTGTTTTATTAAAAAATACGTTAGTAAAATATCATACGAGGGCGTATTCTTATGTTATCTACCTAGCTATGAAATAAAAGAGTGACGATGTCAAACAAATTATTGAAAAATTGCTGTCACTGTTAGAAGTACATGTGCTAAGTTGTGTTTAGTTTGTGCTGTGTACAGAGATTTGAGACGGTCTAATTCTTGATAAAATGAGTGAAACTAAGGTTGAACATCGCAGCATAAAATGTTGATAAGCAAGTTTCCGAAAGAACTGTTACTGTGTATGGGGAAGATGCACCATCTTATTTTCAAGTAAAATATTGGTCTAAACTATTTCGATGGGACCGAGAGTCAATCAATGATGACCCAAAGTCCAGACGATCTGTTGAAGCTCCAACTGAAGACATTGTGCGAAAATTCGAAAATTTGGTACCAAAAGATCGGCGTGTAAAGATCTCTGTCAGTGCCAATGAAGTCTGTATATCCGAAGCAAGTGTCCTCAAAATTTTGCATGACGATTTTGGTATGAAAAAGGTGTCTTACACCTGAACAAAAACTGTACAAAAAAGAAGTTTCTCAAGAAAATTTGGCCGAGTAGAAGAGGGAGAAAATACTTTTATCTCGAATTATCACCGAGGATGAGACTTGGGTACATCATTGGGACCCTCCTACTAAACAAGAACACATGCAGTGGGTTCATAAGGTCTCTCCACCACCAAAAAAGGCCAAGACAAAAACTGAAAAAAACTGATGGCAACTGTTTTCTGGGATGTTGAAGGAGTCTTGCTTATTGAATATATGCCAAGAGGGTCTACCATAAATGGAGAGCCCTACAGAAGCACAATAAAAAATGTAAAAACTGCTCTAGAGGAAAAACGCTCGCATTCTTGTCCACAAAAAAACTTGTTGCTGCATGACAATTGCCGGGTTCATAAGGCAAACAAAGTTGAGCAGATAATCAATGACTGTGGGTTTATAGAGTTAAGTCATCCACCATAGGCCCGACCTAGCTCCGTCAGACTTCTTCCTATTAAAAAATTTAAAAAAGTATCTTAGGGGAAAGCGTTTTGCGTCTGATGAACAACTCAACGAAGCTGTTGAAGAATATTTTGCGGGGTTACCGAAGCAATTTTTTTCTGAGGGTATGGAGCAATTGGAAAAAAATTGAAATACACATAAGTGTATTAGTGTTGAAAGGAGTTATGTAGAAATTTTTTTTTTGTTTTCTTATGTCCTTTTTTTCATGGCTAGGTAGTTAACATAAAAATACGCCCTCGTATTAATAAAAACATTCCAAAGATCTGATACTGTTTCCTTTTTTCGTAAGATGGTTCTTTTTTAAGAATGTAGACTATGGTATTTTTGTTAAGATACTGGAGATTATTGAATTTTTGATATTTATGCATATCAAAATTTTTATAAACTAAATTAATATACCTTCTGTGAATATGTTCAATTTATCTAAAATGCCAACCAATTTATCTACTGCACCGGGAGTAAGTTTTATGCGAGGATATTCTGTTTGCATTCTTATCACTATCACAAAACGATGTAATATTTTCAAATATCGTAATTAGTTGGAAAATGTGCAATAAATTCTAATGATGGAGTTTATGATGAACTTACGAAATGAACGAAATACATCTTAATTTTCATATAAAATAAAATTATTTTATTTATTTACTCTTTTGACTGCAGTTTCAATTTTGTTAGGACATTCTCAAAACTAAAGTAAGTTGTAATGAAGACATATTTCTCATACATTATTTTTTTACAAATAGGAAAAGTGGTGTGTACATCAGGTAAGTTTTGTCATTTAAAACTTGCATTTGATCTATTGCGGACTTTAAAGATCTCTATCGATTCGAGAAGATTAAACTTCTTTCCTTTTCTCTGTTAAGTGTAATATTTTTATGTTGTGTGTTTTATTTTTTTGCGTAGTTTATAAATACCATATTTTATTTATTGGCAGGACTTTTGATACGGCACCCTATATAGGCAACTACTGCTCCAATTAGGGTATTTTCATTGTGTACTTTCATTAAATCGTACAAACGGAGACCTTTTACATTCATTAGGATTAGGTTAGACTTTTCACGATGAATAAATAAACTGTGACAGAACTTTAACTTGTTTTTTACATGGAATTGGTTGGTAGGATCAGTATTGCAAGTAGTGAAATGCTGCTATCGTATAAAATTTGGTAGAGCTTGCTTTTATATTATGGTCTGGGAGTCATACATAACGCTTTCATTACAACAAGATCGTTGTTCTTTACTTTCCTATTTATGTTATAATATTTTCATTTTTATTACATTGAATGACATTTTTGTTAAGTATGTAGTTCAGTTATTTTAGCATTGTTAAGATTATTATATTAATTATAAATTTGTATACATTTGGCGTCTGCAAAAATATTTAAATACAAATTTTGAGATAATCAGCGGTTTTAGGCCAGTTTTTAAGTACATTTTGTAGATTAAATAAAACAGGTAAAGCAAAAGTGGTGGAAAATGAGAATATAGTAATATGCGTGGAAAAAGGAAAGAAGTTAACCTTCTGTAATCCATAATGTTTTATGGATTGCAATATATCAAATAGAACAGTTTTAAATAACCAAAGTAACCTGATACGTACAGCCCTTTTTTATGCACTTAAAAATTTACTATATAGTACAGTAACGTAGTCAATCTTATTAAGTACACTGATTTAAAATGTTATATTAAATATGAAAATAATATCAATTTCTCAAGAACATAAAATGAAAATATTTAAAGCACATACTAAGAAAAATACCGTTTATTTCTAATTTTTGATATCGAAATATATTTTTACTAAGCCAAATGTACATATAGTATAGCATTCAAATTTCAAAAATTCTTATAACAGTTTAATTGTAAAAATTTCCTAACGTAGTTTAGTTTAATTTTAAATATCACGATCAATTAAGTAAATTTTAAGTAAATAATACTGCTTTTTGTATGTAAAAAAATAATGGAAAAAATAAATACCTTAAAACTCTTGCGCAAGACATAGCTTACAATCACCAAAAATGACTTGCTATTATATGGCAACACTGTCGGATTAGTGATGCACTGCAGTTTGTAAAATCCGTATATATCGGAAGACACAACGCTGTGATTCTGTTAGCAAAATATATGCCCAGATGACCGAAGTATGACAGTTTAGTTGGAGGATCCAGATATAGTAATATGTAGGTATATAAATTTTAAATTCTAACTTTGGTTTTTTTGGTTGATCTGTGGTTAGAAGGAACAAATATGTGATATACATAAATGAAATTTAATATATACCTATTATTTCTGATGGATGACCTATTGCTTGTTTTTATGAGGAGGATCGAACTACTGTAGGATGTATATATATATTTACACAGGTTATATACACATTCGATCTGTATTGTATCCCCTGCGGCTTCTTTCTTGCCGAAGATGTCCGATGAATATAATACGCTAAGCGGAAAGTATTATTGATATGAATCCATCAGCAGGGGGAGACATTACTTTAGAAAGAGACTGAACATACATGCAATTCTAACAGTCAATAGCTTTGTTCAATTTGGTCTCCTGCTGTATACAGTGAATCGCACCATCATGCGCCATAAAAATACCGTATTCCATTTGCATTGTTGTAAGAGCGAGTTTCGAATATCACTGGATGCGTCGTGTTGTAAACGTCTAAATCGAACAAATCTAATGTTGACGTTTCGTATGCAGTGCCAACCTACATGATATAATATTAAAAAAATTACATGCCACTTATATAAAATAGAGCAAGTTCTAATCCATGCAATTTTGTCCCCGTGACAAACTGCATGAAGGAATTGCATAGTCTGAATGCTAAATTGCATGCGACTTTTATCCAAATAAGAATTGCTGCGAGAAATTGCATAAGTGTGAATTCGCCTTTAGAATTATGTGTTGCATGAGATAATTCGCTACACCTGTTGTTTGCAGTATTTATGTAGAACCTACAATTAGTTTATATGGTTGAATTAGGATATAGAATAAGAATTATGTCATCTATACAATAAAGCATAATCTCTGCAGATTAGTTAACATATTTGTCGTCTTTTGTTTAATTAATACAACACGTGTAATTTAAATGTAATTTGTGCTAGATGAGTAATAGCTACGATAAATATAATACCTACGGGTAAAATATATGATGCGATAACCGTTCAGAATAACCTTTACTTCCTATCGATTAGTATCTCTAATACAGGTGTCCAAAATCTCATCGTTTTCAAGAGTTCCAAGTAATACTAAGAGCTATAAACAAGTCTACTAATGTATAAATTGTTAGTACACATTAAGTACAAACAAGTTAATTATATACTTTTTATAAATACATACATATATGCTATATATCTAAAATTATTAATACATACGATTCGAAGTGTATATAGAATCCGGACCCCATTTAGATGATTTCTGAGGTTTTCGCTGTATATTTCACCAATTACTTAAATTATTACGTCAGATGCTCCTATCCAAAAGCTTATGTGTGCCAGGTTAGATATTTTAACTTGATTTTAACTCAACTCACTGTAGGTATCTTGGAGATACTATTACTAACTGTAAAATGATGGCTAATTATATCTTTTATCTGATATTAAATTACGTATGTTGTATTTTACACTGTTTTATAATGTATTTATTATTCTCACAGATTGTACAAAGTTTAATTTGTTGCTGTATATATACTATATTATATTATATGTATAAACATATAATGTAGGCGATATTGTTTGATAAGCGTTTTTTGGTTTTTTAAACTAACAGAAATGAGAGGAAGGTGGCTAAATATAACTAAAACAATAGGAGTATAAGATAAACTATTACAATAAGCACTTAAGTTTGTCGTTTCCGTGCTAGAATTAGTAAGCAGTAGGTATACATCGTATGACGTATTTGGATGTGACATATGTATATGCTTTTAGCAGCGACATGTATTTACGTTGTTATTTTGTATGTAAATTTATTATAAGATGTCATTGTTTATTAATTTATGCAAAAACTTACAAACAATACAACTCTAATCTTGCTGTTTATATACTAGTGTCCATGACCAGTATTATGAAGTTTACGTTCTACCAACAGGAATCTCAATAGGTAATTGTAGCGTCATGTAAAACTCGATTTTGATATAGTACTACTTATACCTATAATTAAAAATAATATTAAGGTATTGTTAGAGATTTATTACAAATCTAAACGGGTAACAGTAAATTTAACTTGTGAAATTGTACAAAACAAGACTACGACAATGCATGCAATTCTACGCGAACGAATTTTTTAAATGACCATTAAATGGGAAGGAATGGTACGCTATGGGAAAGTTTTAGATATACACATGTAATGATTACATACTTCTACTGAAAAGCTGTGGTTTGTAGAATATTTTATCTTTCAAAAGGATATAGCAATGGAACAAATGCTTTTAGTGAAAGCCAGAGCAAATGTGGACATGAATGATGTAGGCTTTCTGGAATTATTTGGACGAAAAAATTGAGTCAGAATATGGAATTTACGAACGTTTTTGAGACACTGTTACTGTTGTGACAGATATGAACGATAAAACTATGAAGTATGAAGTTAAATATAATATATTCTGGTTGGCAAATTTGCTGAAAGCCAAATTCTGAATGTGTTTCGAGAACAACAGCAAGTCATCAATGCGAAGAAGGTATAGCCAATGTCAACATACCAAAAACTGGATGGTAACGAAAACTATCTGTTGTTTAAGCTAATAATTTCGTTGCAGCTGCACCAAATACTGTTAGTGTGCGATACAGCTTTCGGAGTCACTGCAACTAAGCACCCAGCACACATAAAAAAGGTATTTTACTTTTGCTCATTCTGAAATGTCTGGCAATGTCGGATTTTATACAGATCATTTCAATGGAGCTCATGATAATGCTAAATTCAAAAAACGGAAAGTTTTTAGATGGAATCATGTTGTGGTGTGCAATTTCCGAAGAAGGTGTTTTCAGACCATATGTTGGACATATTAAGAGACAGACAGTTGATATTAATGTTTTTTATTCAATTTTTTTTTATTTCAATTTGACAGCTAATGCGAATCAGGGACTATTATTTTTTTAGGTTAATTTTCATCTTGATCGAAGCAGAAATTGATGCCAAACTCAAATTTAGAATAAATCTATTAATAAAGAAAAATCCCATATGATGCGGACTTCACTGGTCACACTTATGTACAACTCAGATTCAGGGTTCACACTTGTATAGCCCATGCAACAACAATTCTCGTAACTGATAAAACAGAGGCGTTGAATAAAACGTTATGTTTGCTTCAGATATGGAAGAAGGCATTTGATTAAGTGTGGCACAGCGCCCTGATTTGTAAGGTAATGCATTCAAACAACGTTGCCTGTTTTAACTAGAATAATTAAAAGTTATCTTCAACGATGTACCTTCAGATCCAAAGTGAAACAGACACTACCGGTTAACAAGCATCTTAACACGGGTGTCGCAGAGATATTGTCTTGAATCAGCGCTTTACAAAAATTTTCTCTTTGATTTCCTCAGTTATACCAGTACATCGACACTCATATATACTGATGAGATACTGTTTTTTCCTAACCTCACCATCCTGAAACATCCGTTAAACTGAAACTAAACCACTATTTTCTCCACAAAAAATGAACTACCGGTACAGTATCTAGAGGCTATTATTTAAAATAATGGCGACTGAGAGTAGTCAGATGAATCTTTAACAGTGTTCAAGCTGTTGAAATTTTTACATACCGTTAAATATTTTTTCAATGAGTGTACTCTTAGAAATTGATAAAGTTGCAAACTGAGTTTGGGCAAAACTGTCTCTTTCTCAATGCTAATGAAACTTTCATTTATAATTATTTTAAATCCGAAAACAAAATTAATATCGATGCAAATATACTTCATATTTTGAGCTCGATATTAAAATAATTTGATATCCGAAGATGTTGAAAATTTGTTAGGATTTGTTTGCATTATATTATTACCAGTTACGAAGTAGTACTTATGTAATTTTTCTGACTATTAAAGAATCCAAAGAATTATCATAAGGTAACAGGCTGAAGTATAATATGTGCGTATAAAGCTTAAGATTATCTTATCTTTACGTCATTCGCAGAAAAATAAACAAAAAATTGACGATAAAAATAATGAAAAACATGTGATAGATCCTATATACACGTATCCATAAAGTACACCTCCATAATGTTTACAGAATACACCTTATTTCCATGTAAAATATAATTACAATGAGGGATCACGCTTTTTTAAATATTTGGATTATAAAATAGTATGTAAACGAATTGTATCAATCTTTTATAAAACATGTACCAGGAACTTCTAGATATAAAAGTAGGTTTCAAGATCGTAAAAATAGAGATTATACATATATGTACCTATAAATGAAAGAGGTTTGTGTGCACTATGGGTCATAATTGTTTGCTTACCTTTAATTGAGGTGTACATACAAAGCGAAATCATTGTATATGTGTTTTATGAAGCAGTAAATACAGGAAAGCTACTTCTTTAACTGAAGTAGGATTGAGATCTTAAAATGTAATAATAATAATAATAAAATTCATGCCTTAGCATCCCCCAACAGCTTGCGCCAATTACAGGGGGCATCGGCTAAAAAGTTAATTACGCCTGCGGCTGTAGACCAATGACGTTACTTTCCGCATTTGCCGTGGAATTTGGAAAACTACAGAAAACCAAACTCAGAAAGGAAGCACCGGGGTTCGAACCCGGTACTTGCCGGACTACGAGGCAAGTGTACAAGCCACTAGGCCACTAGCCCGTAAAAATCTTTTTTTTGGCTTTTGAAGGTAAGACTTTAGGTATGTGTTCAACGGAATATGCAACATGGAATCTTTATATGTTAAGCTGTGTCAACTAAGTTTCGTTTTGAAAACATCGAACAAGGACACAACATAAAAAAACAGAATGGGTGTAATAGGCGCTCAGGTATACTGAATAGGAATTATCTAAGGTAACAGGTGGGTTTATCAATGTGAGGATAAATAAATTAACTTGTAGATACAATTTTATTCGTAAGATAATTACAATAAAACGTTTATTGAGTGTAAAATAATGAAAAATCTGTGAGATAAAGCATGTAGTTGCTAAATTTTATCTATCCGCTAGCAATATCTGTCAATTACTTAACTAACACTTTTATCCTCACATTGATAAACCCACCCTAAATAAAGTTTTCTATATAAAATGTAAAATAGAAGTTATCTGCAATATAAAGCATTGTAGTTGCTAAATTTTATCTACCAGTTAGCAATATCTGTCAATTACTTAATTAACACTTTTATCCTCACATTGATAAACGCAAAAATAAAGTTTTCTATATAAAATGTAAAATAAAGAAGTTACATGCAATATAAAGTCATTGTAGTTTGCTTACCTTTAATTTTAATACAAAGTAAAATAGAAATCTAAATTTTATCTGCCAGTTAGCAATATCTGTTAGTTACTTTACTAACACTTTTATCCTCACATTGATAAACCCATCCTGAGTAAGAATAATATTATAAATTAGATTAATCCTTAGATAGCTGATCAGGTAAGATTAATGAATTGGAACATATTTCATACGTCAGCAAATTAGCTAGTGTTAAGAAAATAAAGTTTTAAAAACGAGGTGATTCACTTTCAAAGCATACATGGTACTTGTACAATTTTAGAAGCAGAGTGGAACTACTGGCTGTACGACGTTAAGGTCAAAAAGGAAAAGAAACTATTGGGATAGGCAGCCAAAAGCAAACGATGATTTAAAAAATCTCCATTTAATATTCTAATTTATAATTTTGTTTATTAACGACATATGTTGTATACTTTTATACAATTGTTGATTAAATATGCATAGATGTATGTCATTCTGTTTTATATACGCTTACTTTCAAACTATGATTATTTGTCTACATATTTAGCTTCATATCTTCTAATAAGTTATGCTAGCAAAAATTTGGTCAGCACATAATGAAAACGTATATTCTATTGTAGTATTGGCGCTACTGTATAGTTACGCTGTACTGATGCAACAACAATATAAAAGAATAAAATCCTTGACCGGTACTATTTTATTTAAGGCAAGGAAAACTTTTCAAACCTTGAATATTTCGTATAAGGAACTACTTTCAAGATAATTGTTTCAAAGCATCATACTTTAATATTATTAACACATTAATAAATATTATATGTGGCAGTTCATTAATTTCGTCATGTACGCAATCGTATAATCTTACAGGCACTGTCATAATATTAGTACACGGAAATCTCTAAAATAATAGCAGGGTATAATTTAATAACCTCCATAAGTAGTGAATGTTAGGTTGATACCTATTTAAATAAGTGTTATTTACATAACACAACGGTACGTATGTTTATACTCAGTGTTATATGAATATATAGGCATACATACAGACTCATTCAAAAAAATAGGACAAATTACAACAATAATACATACTAAATATGTGCAATGGAAAAATATTCATAGATAGGAAATATATAAAAGTGCTGAATTTATTATGTATTGCTTATTAGACGCGGTATCCAGATCGACGGGTTTCATGGACATTTTCCTTGCAAATGAAAATAGGTATTTGGTTAAATGTACAATGTTTTGCAGTTTTATGATATCAAATCTGTTTGAAAAAGTTAGAAATGCCGACCAGTCAGAAGCTAGGTCAAAAAATACGACCAATTTAAAAGTGATATCAAGCAAGATTCAAGATTGAAACTCTCGGAGTACACATATCAACTTTCTTATATGAAATTGACGTCATATGGGATTTCTATATCACTGAAGAGAACTTTTTATTGTCTTTTAAACATGTAAAGTAACCTATGAGTTAATAATAATAGCAGCTTAATTAACTATATAAAAAAGAAATACTGTTGAAATAACTTATCACGTCTCTTAAATTGTGGATTGTTGATACCACACCTTAATTACCAGCCAAAGTTTATCGAAGATAAAAGGTTCAACTAAATATTATACGACAAAATTCATTGAAGCCAATCGAATTAAATTTCGATATGGGACTGACTATATGCGAATTTTTTTTCGGCCTTTGGGAAACATAAAACTCGTACTCTTGCAAACAAACCGCTACAAAATGCTATCTTGCGATTATAAACTTGTCGCCACAATGTTGGTTTCCTTGTTTTTGATGAACGTTTTTAGACTTCCATGTCGCTGCATATTCTTATCTACTATTTTAAATATTTGAAATTTGGTGGCCTTCTGAAGATTATTTAATTAAGTTTGAATAAATTAAAATTCAAAGGTACTTCCTAATTAATTGAGACAAATTCAAATATTTTTTGTTAAACGCTTTTTGCTCTATATCTGAAAAGAAAGTGGTGGGGGGGCGCTAGAATATTTTCGGAAATAAATGTCGATAACTCTAAAAACGCTTAACGTATCTTAAAAAACTTGGAGTCGTTAAAAAGGCGATTTCCTAGACTATCAATTTAACTGTGAGTGAGGTGATTGTGTTTGCTTACCTTGCCGCCAGATGGCGCTTTCTGACATAATCGCAAAAAAAATTAACTTACTGCAAAAAAAATTAAATGCAATGATATCACTTTTTTTACGTCATTACATAGTCAATCAAGAGCCTAACAAGCCAGTAAGAACCGCATCTCAATATCTTTATCCTAACCTAAGATATGAATAAAATAAATTTATACTAAAAAAAATTACATTTTGGGAAGCATTTCCACTTTAAGGTTTGTTATTAATGCCTAATTATTCCTAATTTACCAAATAAAATGCTAATTTTATTTGGTAAATTATTATTATTTATCTTTATTACTTTTTTTTACAATGCCTTTAAGGACACCGTACTGTTTAATATCTGATGTTACTACGTTGTGATATTGTCACCCGTTTTCAAATATTTAGTGTTATTACATATTTTTTTATTAAAAGTTCGGTTTTTAGTCAATAATCGATTGTTGAGTACCAATTTTATTAATTATTGATGTTATGTAGGGAAGTGTGCCTATGATGACCCCTCGCCAATGATGGCCCACCAGATGTATTTTTAAATATCGCGCGTTTATCGCACTAGCGCCCCCTTCCTACAGCTGCAGCAGATACTGCAGACCAGAGACGTGGTAGAAAACGTGGGAAAACAGGATATTTGAGCGCGACTCCGGAAATGGAAGAATTAAGGGAAACGGTAGCTAAAAAAGCAGCTAAAGTAAGAAAACATGCCAGACAGGCAAAAAAGCAAATTTTCGCTTCACGTCAGGACAGTTTCAGTGATGAAAATGAACGTGCCTCCAAAGATCTTTCGGAACTAGATCATGACGACGATGTAGCGTGCATTTATTGCGACGAATTGTACTCGCAGTCACGATCCAGAGAAAAATGGATCCGTTGTCAAGCATGCAACTCATGGTGTCACTGTGAATGCGCCGGTGTTGACAATCGTTGCAAATATTTTATCTGTGAATTGGTCTGTAAATTGTGCGATAATTTGAATTAAAATATTTTTAGTAAAAAATTTATTTTATTTCATTATTAGAAAATATTTTTTGTTTAATATATATTTAAACTAGTAAAAATGTAGACTTTTTTATTGTATAGGTATTGCAAAGGGACCATCATAGGCGTATGATGGCCCTTTGCAGTGCCTTTTAAAATATATTATAAAAGTTTTACCACATGTTTTTATATGACAAGGTTATCGTTCACCATAATCTACAATCAATAAGAGGTAGGTAGGTGCTCAACAGCCTTTAATAAATATATAATTTAAAAAGATGTGAGGTAATTTCCTTAAGGCGTCCAACATAGGCACACTTCCCTAAGTAATAAAATCCTCTGACAGAAATCATTCTTTTCTAATTATCAAGATTGCCATGAAAACAAATGTCGCTTATATCTGACATAACTCTACGCGTTTTTCATGTCGTTGTTTGATGCTTGTCAAAGTGTCAAAGCCTTTTGATATCCTGTTTTAAATAGTCGGTTAAATAGTGTCTTACTGTGATTGTGTTTATTGTATAAAAAATTCAACTTTTCAGAGATAGAGCAAAAAGCATTTAACAAAAAATATTTGAATTTGTCTCAGCTTTAAAATAGTATTCACTATGACTATCATTAATATAAGAAAATTTTGCAGAAAACGGGGTTAAAAATTCAGGATGGTAGTTACGCTCCCTGGAGGCCATTTCAGAAACTCGAAAAAGATTACCAACGTTTTCTCTTAGCCGATTTACTCAACAATTTTTTTGTTTCAAATTTCTAGGTACATCCGTTTCCATAATACCGTACCTCGTTACCCTTGTTGGGACACCCGGTATATACCAATGTGCCTACTAAAATAAAGAGGCATACACGTTCAGAAGTTATGATAACAAAAGACATAAAACTAAAAGACAAATATAGAGTTGCCGAATCTGGAAATATGAAAGTTAACTCTGTTTATATGTAACACATCTTATGGAGGAGAACATCAATAACAATATGATTGAATTAAATTTAACGTTCATCATAGTATTATATGTCGTATGCCAATTAATAAGTTCGTGTTTTTACATAGCGCATGGTCATTTGCCATGCGTTAGTTTATTTGGTTATGTACTGTAGCACTGTTTAGTCTGATATTTTTCTAGGTTTGTTGTTTAAAACTCTATATGTACACAGTATAAGTTTTTAGACTAAATAAAAAATATGTAAATGTAACGCTAGGCTTATTAACAAGTAGCCAGATGAAAATAGATTATTCTGACAGTGCATATCTTGGTGAAGTTTTGAGTTCATAATCATTTAGTTAAATACAACAGAAAGAGAGAGAACTGCACAATCGATTTTTTAAAATAATATTAGACGATAATATCAATCATTTTTATTTTTGGCATAACTAAATAAATATAAATTAAATAAATTACAATCGTACGTACTATAATACAGAATAACAGTAAACAGAATGACTTCAATTTATAAACTTTCAATGTGGTTCTAACAAAGTTGAAAGTAAATAACGGTTGTTAACTTAGTCAGCGAGAGAAGATAAATTAATTTAATGGCGATTGCAGTCAATAATAGACTTAAAATTAAACAACACTAATATAAAATGTCTACTTGAAGCTTTTGATTTCTTTGATATATTCAACAGACGGTAAATACAAGTATGAACAGAGAGCCTAGCAATAATTTTCAGAAAAAGAAACATAAAAATTCACGTCATGATAAAGATTTCAAATAAATCGAAAGCTTGATGTAGACACAGATGAGTAATATTTATTTTTAACGCCATTAATGGCTTTAATTCCCATGAAATTAATTCATTTTTTTCCTTTGTTAATCTTTAGTTCTAACTGGTACCACAGTAATATTGGCCAGCATGATTTTTGTTTCACGACTGTCAATAGTTGTACTTACGCAACTTTTTATCGAGTTTTTAAATAGTTCTTAGCAATTTCAGATTTTTTGAGATTATATATTTTTAAATTGTCTTCCGTTGTTAAATATAAAAGTTCCTAAAGCATTGGAAATAAATACGATAGAATCAGATGAGCTAGACTCAGATATAAGCTCGACACATCTATCGACATGTACAAACATGTTCTACTACCTACTATTGCACATTCATCACGGCAATGGCAGTTGCAAGATAGCAGTGAACCAGTAAACGCGCCATTGTAAGTGCTTTGTGTGTCCAAATTATTGTGTATTACATACTTAAAAATTCTTTTAATTCTCTATGATTTGCAAGGTGTTCAAAGATCACTCCTTTGAGTGTTATTTCTGCATAATAAACATTAAAGGGTGTGCACAAAATTTGGTGTGCTCTAACTTGCAATCTGCAATGAGATCAGTTCCACACTGAAGAATTGCCTACACCAAAGCCCCCAGAACGTGTTACATTAGATGAAAGGAGTTCAGATTCTGATGGAAGTAAGAATGAAAGAGAAACAGATTTTGTGATATATCTTTTAAATTAATCTATTTACCTCAACCTCATTTATTGATCAAAGAAGATCCTAACGATCTCATATAAGATCAATAAAGCTATATAAAAAACAGTCTCAAATGTTTGGTTTCCGTTTAAAAATATGGAATCGTTTTGATAAATACCATTTTTGTAGAGAAAAATCATTTGCTGTTTTGTAATGACATTTCTTCTCTTACAGAGACATTTGGTAGTGAATGTAACCCAACAGAATGGCACTATTTCATTGATTTCTCTGAAGTCATATTTTATAGAACGATTATAAATTCCTACTAATATTTGCGGCTTACTCTGCTAGTATGAACCATATGAAAACTTTATTACTATGAACTAAATTTATATTGGAAAAGCTTCAATATACAGAATATGAATAAAATAGGTTTCCTCAGCTCGGCTATACAAAATACTGTTGTTTTTTATGTGAATGGGATACTTACAGGAAAAATCACCACGTTAGAAGAAAAATGCGTTAATCCTAATTACCGTGGTATTATCAATCACCTTATGATCTTAGATTATAAAAATTTCGGTTTTAAGATGTTTTTAAAATTACACTTCCTGCACTGGCACTTAGATTTTTTCGCGGAAAATCTTGGCGCAGTTACCGATGAGCACAGGGAACAGCGACATGAGGCGATTTCATATATGGAAAGAAGGTATCAGAACAAGTGGAATCCTAATATGCTTGCGTATTATTATTGGATCATGTAGAAGATTGCTCATGCTCCAGGCGAAATATAACAAAAAATCGTCATTTGTTACTTTCTAGGTGAGTCAGATTGTTTAAATATTGTGTAGTTAAGAATATAGAAAGTATTAAAAAGCTTGAAATTATAAATGCCTCACGAAAACCTTGCGTTAGAGGGAAAACCAATATCATTTAAATTCAAGCAAAAAAAAAGTTTGAGGCAAAAAAGTATGTTTTCTGTTTCTCACTGCAATCAGCTGTCGTCAACTCCAGCTTTATTATCATTTAGTTCAAGATGGTTAATTCCCGACATTTCAATAAGCATTGATGACTTGTTAGCTTACGTATGGAATTTTGTGATTAGCACAGAATTTTTGACGTTGAACATATGCAGTTGGTCCTTCATACATACAGTATACTTGCATGTATTCAATGATTTATATGCTAGCAATTTAGAAGTCACATATAGTAATCAATTTTAATATAACGTTCCATTTTTTGCTTCTCTTTTGATCTTCGTACGCTTGTTGATGTTGTACTGATAACAGACATTATTCTTCTCCTAAGGCAAGGCAACGCTTTAGTAATAAGTTCCGGGTGTTGTCGCGTAGATAAGTTTATACTTAACGCTTCGCTGATCATGCTATCAGTTTCTTCAACTGAAAACTTATCTATGCGACAACATCCGGAAGACTTCAACGCAGTAAACGATAGTCATGAAAACCTGTGTGTTTGTGTGTTGGTATTGAAGGGTCATCAACACATTGTTTCTCTTAAACACCAAAGTTTAAAAGTTTGATGGCACTAGAAGAAGATATACATTGCAAGCTATTGGCTATACGATCGGAAAAGACATTTTTACATACGTTGAAAATCTTTTAAAAGAATATTGTATTAATCAATTAGTCAGGAACATTAAAATATTTAACGCATTCACAGTAAGGTTACGTTTATAACGACGCGACGGAGCGAGAGAGTAGTAATGAGACCAGAGTAGCGACAGAAACAAGAAGCTAAAATCAAAGGCTACCTTTCGCAGAGATGCTAGCATCTTGTTTTACTCTCTATTCTCTCCTTTCATTGTGTAAATGTAATCGTGCACGTTTGACGTCGAAAGGAAAAAAAAACTCATATCATTTCCTCTTGAAGTATGGTTAATTATTCTGTAATTGAATATTAGTAGTAACATTAATTAATAATTTCAAATCAAGATCAACATTAAAAAATACAAAAATTACTGCAAAATATTTTAAACGAGACTCAACCTCTAATTTAATATTTTTTGTTTAAATAATGTGCGAAATCCTAACGATTTTTAACTCTAGACATGAGCACGTTTTGCTATGATATGGGAACAAAGCGAACATTCCTCATCATAAATTAATCGCACAATTTGCATGCGTAAATTACTTGCACCATTTACATACATACCTACGTATATCTATATCAGATTTCTTAGTTTAGTAATGAATTCGATTTCGGTTGTTTTTTTATTATTTCAACAAGTTTGATTCAATTATTCAGTTATTATTTAATGTTATATTTGGCGTATATGTTTTCTTATTTATATTTGTTGGTCACTTATATAATTCGCTCCAACAAATTGTTATATATCCCTATGTATGTATAAATAAGATGAGTAAAATATTATTGAGTTGAATGGATCAATATTATTGTTTACAATTGAAGTTAATATGGTTCTGTATATTTTTTGTCCCTTTGGGAAGACAAGAATACTGATAAAAAAGTCTGTTTTCTGATGGTATAAACTTAAAAATTTACTCAAGGATGTACCATGTGTTTCAAATTAAATGCGATTTTTCTTAGGGACATTAATAAATAAAGGCTTTGCTTTAAAGCGAACTTTTTTTAACATTAATTCAATGCGTTTTAGAACAAAGAGTTTATTTACTAACTACATAAATATTTAATTTTGAATTCAATAGTTTTACTATATTGGAGTACGAACTTTAAATAAGGTAATCTCAAAATACGAGCTTGAAAAATCATTTTCTGTTGCATTTGAGTAGTCAGAAAAAATTATGACACAAATAGAAGAAGGTGCATCTATTCTGCATATCCCAAAGTGATTAAAAATTTAGCTGAGTATGTGTATAAATATGAATATCATTAGCGTATTGTGAAGGAGTGACAAACCATAAAACAAAATCAATAGCTGAAGAAGCAAATTTCGTCCGAGATCCGGTGTTTATTGTCTGCGTACTAAAATCATCGGCAAACCTGTAGAAAAAAAATCTCGTCAATAGAGCCGCCTAATGACAAGGTACCTCGTAAACAATATCGGAAAGTTAAAAGCCACAAATATACATATTTTCAGGTCGATCATTTTTTAACGCCTGCCTCATTATAATATATTTTATAGTTCATTTGAAGAGCTTATTTTAATGTGAAATGTCTATGTTATAGTTAAATAAAAGAACATGAGTAGAGGTTATTATTTTTAAATAAAGCAAATTCCGTACGCCGTCAGTTGTTGTGGTCTATTTAACTTGGTTGTTTAGTCCACGAATGCTTTTGTTCAATAATTGTCGGAATTATTTATCGTAAAATTGTCGATTATGTTCTTTTATTCGATATACAGTGCTATTTTAAATAGTCCAATTATTTACTATTGTTAATTTTATATAGGTGTCTTATATCTGACACGAATCGTTCCCGAGAGAACAAAAAGATAAGATTTTTTGTGGGTACAGTAAGTAATATGGTTATTAAAGAATATCGAAGGTTTCCACGGCTGCTATTAAGAGGGCTTCTGAATTTTGACCGTGTCATAGTAGTGTAATATCTATGTATATACAATATCTAATCTATACAATACGAAAATACACCATGTTTTGCCACTATTGTGAGTGGTTTTTCAGGAGCAAAATTGGATAGGGGATACCAGAAGATCACGGTAACTCATCAATGTGTCAACCACGCTAGCGGCGACAATTTTTCGGGGGTGAGGGATGTCACAAGGTTACGATAACTCGGGGTGTAAACCACACTACAAGCGAAAACCTTCTGATCTGTATGCATTGTATATAGGGTTATTCACGGAGCTAGTTCGTAAGAACTTTTCCATGTTCCCGAAATCTAACAGTTCCGAAAACTTGTAGTTAGAGATCATGCAGTCTCATTGTCGAAATTATTTACCCCTTGTTTCACTTCAGGTTTACTAGAAGTTCATATCAACTTTCTTAATTTAAATAGTATGGTACATTTTTTATGAGTTTTTTAAATCGCGCATGCAATTCTACATCAAATCTTACTGAACTATCCAATATCAAAAGCCAGCTATTTTTGTTATTCCATTTTTTTACAAATATACGGCCCAGTGCAACACTATCTTAAAAAATTTGTATTTCTAAAACCGTTGCAGCTCAAGATCTCATTTTTAGCGTGTTATTAACAAAAATATCAAATTTATGTCCTATTATATCGATATATCGTCAAAATTAATGTTCATTTCAACTAAGTTCACATCTATAAAATTAACTTTGATACCTTTTATAGTAATCCTTGAATATCAAAATATACAGAGTCTACATCTGTCAAATAATCGCATAAACTGTTAAATCTAGTTATCAGCGTTTGCAGCAGATATAAATAACATATTAATGTCTGCTGCAACGCTAATATTTCTCAATAAACGAATAGTGTTTAGTAGTGCAGTAATTTTAATTTTTATTATTCAAACCTATAGGGTAAATATCTAATAATAACTTATGGGTTACCGATCTTGTTCTTTTGTTATTGGATTGCCTATTCTGTTTATAAATTCTATATTTGTTGATATATTATTAACACTGCTTACTGGTTTAATTAGTCTTTAATTCTCATAACGTGTAGTAGAGTTATTATCATATGACCCACTTTACGGTCTTTTGGTATCGTTCTGTTATATAGTAATAAATTTATTTCCCTTTTCATGGTGAAAACTTATAATAAATTTGTATCACTGGTTTCGAATTTTAGCATTAATAATCAAAGAATAAATTTATTCAGGTCATTAACGTCAAAATTATGACTTGTCACATTCACATCAACACATTCAAAATTTGGAGGCAATAAACATAGTCGATTATTTTCGTGTTACCTTATCCATAAATATGTTTTTTGAAAAGTCACTAATTTAAACATAATATTTTCTACTGACGCCAGTCATAATAAGCTAATATAGAAAAATATTTGTGCTATGTTATTCTGCTGTACCAACTATACCATTAAAGACTCCAATTATATTCGTGTAGGTAATGCGATTGTAACTAGAACGATGCACGTCGTTCAGGAATAATTCTCATCGGAAAATTCCTAACTTTAAATCCAGGTACTTTGCAGGTTTCAAAGTCTTCTCCACAGTTGTAGTGAATTTATTAGTTAAATGATATGGAACGCTTTCACGGTCCGAGTCTCTGTTCTGAGGACTTCCGGATTTTGACCGCATCATAGTAAAGTAAATATAAACAATACAAAAAATAAAAGGCATAAAATAAAATAAATATACAAAATTTAGCAAAACTCGACTCGGTTTCTTCAGGAGCAAAAATAGGTACATTTTTATATATATTTACTTTACTGTGACGCGGTCAAAACCCGGAAGCCCTTTTACTACTACTGTCTTCCCTTCCTTCCACGTCGCTCATATTGTTAAATGAGAAAAGCCGAAATCAAGAATACCTCATAAGGTTGAAATTAATTGTTATCCCACCCTTCACGTAAAACAGTAATCGCAGAACCTTCAGATATTTTCAGAACATAAACAACAAAGAGAAGTTTACTGACCGGAATGAGAAAAATTACTACTTCTTCTGTAATAAATGGACCAAAATTACTGCCTTTTTATCAGGAAACTGCTAAACTACACTGGGAAAGACCTAATGGAAGGAGTCAGAAAACTTCTACAAATTACCAACATGTATGAGTTAGCAAAAACCACATCATGCATTATGATGGTTGTAGATATGTATAAGAGATATAACAATGCGAATGTAGTTCTTCAACATTTCGTTGATTCTATTGATGATTGATCACGACCCTTGACGGGCGCATTTTCTACACCGACAATCAGTCTTCCCCATCCGCAATTGACCGCATCCTTAACAATAGCGTGACTGACATAACCCGCACAACTGTACCTCACGGATATCTCAGCAATCACATCCCCATTTTCACGTCTATTGGTACCACTAGCAACCTCAATCACTCCTCATTTATGATTTCTCTACTACCAACTGGGAGGCCTTCCAAGACCGCATCTACATATTTACCAACATCAAACACGACATCAAAACCGCCCAAACGTTGGACAAATTCACCAATATAACTGAAGTTACGTGTAAAGGCACCAGACGTATTGCCCTTTCCGGACTGAAATCTGACAAAGCAACAGGCTAAACTAAAACGTGACTACAGAATGGATAATAAAGAAAGCAAGACAGAACTGAACAGAATCGCGGCTTGTATCAAATGCGAGATGCATAAACATAAAGCACAAGAACGGGCTACAGCCGTCCAAAACGCCAACAGCCACCAACTGTGGAAGATGGCCAGCGGCCTTACTAAAAGGTGAGAAACCATCCGACAACTTAGTACACTAGATGTACCCAAACTCCTCCCTCAAGACATAGCAAAGTCTTGCCTTCCGGTTGGAAGCAAGCAATTATGACACCCACAACCAGGGCACCGAGGTTAACTGTGGAATAATAGCTGTAATAGACGATCTTCTCAAAGCAATAGATAAGGGCAGGATTGTGGTTTTGGTTCTGCTAATTTTAGTAAGTAACAGTCGGATAATGAGAAAGTTGGTTAAAAGAGTGGCTTATTTATCACTATGGTTATGTACAGCTCTTGTAATTCAAATACAATGGTCTCTCTTAAACGTAATATACCGGGATATTATTTGCAACCTGTGGATTGCATTCTGGTCTACTGAAAAGGAGGCGGACTTCACCTCGCAGTAGTACGGATGAGGGGTTCGTTGAATTGATTGAAATTGAAAAGATCGATGTGACCATAGCATTGTCTAGTAATTAGACAAAGGTAAAGAACAGTGGTGGGTATACTTGCTGTTAGACAGCGGTAGCATACAACACACAATTGTCCAGCAGAATAGCACGCGTATTTTTTGACTTTGTTAACACATAGAAATCATATTTTCATCCTTCTTTCGCTCATATAAAGAGGATCATTACATTAAAAGTTAGCTCTTGGTATAACGTTTTGTTTATATAATGTTAGGCATATGTAACTGAATTTAATCTACATACTTGCGTGTAGCTATTTTTAATATCTTCTCTAGTTAAACAATCGGCTGATGGAATGAGTGACTAAGAAATCGTCGGTTAAAAGACTATGCCATATTTCTGAATAAGGTTAGTGATTATAAATTGAATCGTTAGGTAACGAATCAAGTTTTAATTTTGTTATCTTAAAGTGTAATGAAATTGTTTTTTTTTTTGGTGATTAACACTTGTAAGGTCACAAATCGAAGTCTCTTGCGGAAACAACGACTTCTGTAAAATCCTTACATATGTGCAGTTGAATTAGTTTGTTACACGGACATTTTGTACCTCTGAATTTTGAAGTACTGATACGTTTTGCTAAGGATATGAATGTAGTTTTATAAAAGGAAAAATCAGTAACCTAGAAAATGTAATATTTATGTTTGAAACGAAACGTATTCAATAAATAATATATTTCAAAAGTTTTTTCCTGCATGATACGAATAAAACCTACCTACATTAAGAAGGCTTACCTCTGTTTTTCATTATGTAGAATAATCAGCTCATGTATTGTAAATAAAAATAACTTGTGTACAGTGTGTTTCAGTTTACATGAACACAACCAAATAAATTGTTTGTTAGCTACGCAATTATTATTAAACGTATATCAGTGATAGCGGCCATTAAGACTAATATTTTTGTATGAATGAATTTTTGTTGGAGTCTAAATCTGGTCAACTATGATTGAAATAAAAACTAGGGTTTCTAGTAAAGTCATACTAGCGTTGAAGATAAAGCAAACATTTATTAAGAAAAGTTGTTGCAAATCACTAAAATAATACGAATATGAAGTTTCGCTGGAAAATTTTAATCTTGAAATTTTACTAAATTTTTATATTAACTTGTTGAAAAAATTTTTGGTTGAAATATCTCCTATTTAAATAAGTGTTACAAAATTACAATTTCATGTTTAATGTATTTCCAATTTTGATTTTGTTCGTTGTATTTTTAATATTTGAGATAAAAATTTTTCGATGAATAGGTACATACAAAAATGTAGTAAATTTCAAGATTAAAATTTTCCAGCGAAACTTCGTATTCGTATTATTTTAGTGATTTGCAACAACTTTTCTTAATAATTTTTTGCTCTATCTTCGACGCTAATATGACGTTACTATAAAGCCTAGTTTTTATTTGAATCATAGTTGGCCAGATTTACACTCCAACAAAAATTCATTCATACAAAAATATTAACCTTAATGGCCAGTATCACTGATAAAAATTTAATAATAATTGCGTTGCTAATAAACAATTTATTTGGTTGTCTTCATGTAAACTGAACCACACTATATATACATATATCATATTACATTAAATGTAATTATCTCACTACATCTACTTATAGAAGATCTTGAATACAGGAAAATATGTTAAAAATGTGCCAATGTTAACAATAAATAGTGTTCAATTGTGTGTTAGTTTCCGTTCTTCTATAGTTACTGTATACTGCTTACAATACTCGTTTTCTCGGGTTGTAATGTTAATTATAGTGTAGCTGCATTTATTTTGCGAATATTTTTGTTAGAAACGCATTTGTTTAATGAGCTAATCTGCAAGTTAAATATATCTTCTTACCGATTAAGCGCAGCATTACGAATTGGTTCTTGCCTACCGACTGTGACTTCGACGTAAACCTCCGTACTATTTTCTAGATATCGTGCCATTTCTTCGCCTTTCCATTTGAATGTAAAAACTGCACTGATGTTTCCTGGAAAACAAATAAACTTAGTACAATTGAAATGTTCAGTGAATGACAGAGCTTAAAAATAAATGTGATTAAAAAGTGTTTAAAATTAATTAAATTTAATTAAAAATTAAAATTAATTATATTAATATATGTAGGTAATTAATTTCAAATTGAAGTTTAAAACTGAGAGCTTTAAATAATGTTGACGATTTCGTTTTTTCAATTTCTGTTCAATATGTATACAAACGACTGTTTCTTTAAATTTGATGTCGTACGTCATAGGTATGCCAGGTTTTACTAAATTTATCTACGAAAATATTGGGGATATTTTGGGAATAAGTTGTGAGATATAGCAAGTGACTAATAATTTTAACTTTTTAAGATTGCTAGTGCATTTATAATATGTTTTATTATCAGGTTAACATTATTACCAGAAATTATTACGGAATTAACGTTTAAAGTTAGATGTAAGATAGACTTATAATGTAAAGAAACGATAAACAAGGCAGCAAATATGTTTTACTTTACAAACTTTGCGTTTGAAATCAGTAGCGTCGAAATAACAGCTGGTGCAAAGTAGAACCAAATAAGAAAAGTTCGTCCACGTTTATACTAGTAGATGTGTAAAAATTTGCAGTTTCTTATAGATTCCTACTTTTTTTTTTTTAAAATTGGTAGCACATTATAGCTCGATAATATTATACAGGGTTAGTTAAAAGTATGGAAACGGCGATTTATTGTCGTTAATATTCATTTTAGAAAATTATGTTCCATATAAAAGTTTGTTAGGATATTTTGATCTACATTTGAGAATATTTGAATTTTTTTTTCAATTGCTTTTTAAGTTACTCCTGTTAGCGTAGTTTTTTTAAGTGGGAATTAGTAAATTTTATTCTACCATTCGATAAAGAATTTTTTCTCTTTACAATAATATTTTTGTTTTTTTTAAATTCATTTTAATAACTTTTTTATAAGAAAAATTAAACAAATTAATAACAAAGTAAATTAAACTAAGTGTTCAAATTGTCGTCCATTTGACAATGACCCAATCGATTTACAAAATCCCGAACAGAGTTCTGTAAAAAATCTGGGGGAATTTCTTGTATCGTTCTGGTAATTCGGATTTGTAGATCTTCGACGTTATCGGGCTTATCTTTGTAAAATTTGTTCTTTACATATCCCCAAAGAAAAAATCTAAAGGACTTAAATCTAGCGAATGGGCTGGTCATTCAATGATTCCTCGTCTTCTAATCCATCTGTGGGGAAAAACGTTGTCCAGATATTGACGAACATTTACACCATAATGTGGTGGGGCGCCATCTTGCTGGAACCAGATACTGCCATTGGGCAGGTGCTCATTGTTTTTATGTGGATAGAGCGTAGCACAAGTAGGTATTATTTCATTTTGCAATAACTGTAAATACAGAGCTGAAGTTAAATTGCCATTGATGAAAAAAGGACCGATAATATGACCGCCTAGAATGCCAACCCAAACATTAACCACCTACTGCGTATGGTGCTCCAAAAACCAAGAGGGATTTTCCGATGCAGTTATGTCTGCTTACTTTACCGATAAGGCAAAAAGTAGCTTCGTCAGAGAAAAGAATATTCTTGATAAAATTTTCATTATTATTGCAAATATTTAACATTTCTTCAGAAAATTATAATCTCCTATCAAAATCATCTTGCGTTAACTCGTGTACAAGGTGTACCTTATAAGATTTATATTTTTCACTTTTTAAAAATAACACGATCGATGACTGAGAAATATTGAAATTGGCCGCTAATTGATTGGTTGATAAATGGGGATCTTCAGATACAACCAATAAAATATCCATTTTGTTATTATCGCTTTTTGCTGTTCTAGGTCTACCATTCCTTGGCAAATCTTTAACGCTACCCGTTTGTTCAAAGCGTCTTAAAGTTTTACCAACAACGGATTTAGAAATTGGATTTCTATTTGGATGCGTATCATTGAATAAATTACAAACGTCTTGTAAACTTCTGCGTCTATCTCCATAACCCACCATCATAAGTAGGTATTTCAATTCGTTCATGTTCACTTAAACTCGCCATTGTTACTATTAAGGCGATATGGTGCTGTCACAAAGCCATTGAACACAACTTACACACACAAACTACACCGCGAGAGTTGCTTTGATAGCCAGACAAGCGATACAGCTTACGGAGTCACTGCAACTAAGCACCCACCACAAATTATGTCGCTCAAGTTTGTTTATCGCTTCGTTTCTGTCTATTTGCGATATACCGAACATCTGTTAAACACTTGAACCGGCCGTTTCTTATAAAGGTGTTTGAGATGATCTTGTATGGGTAAACTGCGGTCAATTATTGTAAAGAGTACATTTCTCTACATCAACATGGTTTTGTTAGCGGCCGGTCTAATGTAACTAATCTTGCGGTATTTACCCAGTACGTGTCCGAGGTATTGGATGCTGGTGGTCAATTGGATGCGGTCTATACTGATCTTTCTAAGGCCTTCGATCGAATAGATCACGGTAATTCTCTGCAAGCTTGAGGTCTTCGGATTTTCTCGCTCACTCATTATGCTTCTTCAATCGTACTTAACGAACCGTATGTTTTATGTTGTGTATAATGGGTTTACTTCATATCATCGCCTTTGCATGTCTGGAGTACCTCAAGGTTCTAACTTGGGTCCCCTGCTCTTTCTTCTGTTTATTAATGATCTACCTTCCGAATTGAATTGTCAAGTGTTATTATTCGCAGATGATGTCAAGATATTTACATCCATTACATCTAGGCGTAATTGTGAGATGCTTCAACGTGACTTGGACCATATTTCTCAGTGGTGCTCCATTAATGGCCTTACTTTAAACATTTTGCATTTTTTTTAATGGAAAGTGTAGTACTGTTTCTTTTTACGAGATGTAAGAACCCTGTTAATTATGATTATTCCATCCGTTCTACAGTATTGGACCGCCATACTACTGTGACTGATCTTGGAGTACGTTTCCATTCAGCGTTTACGTTTACTGATCATATCCATACAGTGTGTTCCTCGGCCATGAAGCTGCTGGGCTTTATTTTTCGCCATTCGAGACATTTTACCAGTTTAGTCACGTTGAAAACTCTGTATGTGTCCCTAGTGCGTTTCAGATTGGAGTATGCTTCCTTGATATGGTCGCCAATCTACGATAATCACAAATTTTTAACTGGAGAGCGTTCAAAGGCGATTCCTTAAGGGTTTGTGGTATAGGGCACATGGTGAATATCCTTGCATTGGTTTTCCACATTGTGTGTTATTGGAGACATTTCAACTGCAGTCTTTGGATGCACGTAGAAGCACAGCTGGCATAACATTTTTGTATAAGTTACTTCATAACAGGATTGATTGCCCATCTTTACTACAAAAAATAAATTTTCTTGTTCTCAGGCAGTCTGCTAGATCTTCAGGTACCTTCTACACTAATTGTCCCAAATCAAACATGCTGTTGCGCTCTCCTATTTATAGAATGTGTAACGCTTATAATCAAATTACCCAGAATATAGATATTTTCTGCTGTACTTTGCGCGATTTATTGAAGCAAGGAGAAGGCTAACTATTTATTATTTATTACAATGTTGAATATATTGTGTATTATCTGTTAGGCGTACGCATTGTGATTTTGATATATATTTTGATGTGCATTTTGTTTACATTCTTGTTATATATTTTTCATTTTTATTGTTATTCTATTTATGTATTTCCGTATATTGTATATTGTCCTATTATTGGATTCACTGTTGGGCAATAAACTCTATTATTATTATTATAAAAAAGTTATTAAAATATGAATTTAAAAAAATCAAAAATATTATTGTAAAGAGAAAAAATTCTCTATCGAATGGTAGAGTAAAATTTACTAGTTCCCATTTAAAAAAACTGCGCTGACAGCCGTAACTAAAAAACAATTGAAGAAAAAAAAATCAAATATTCTCAAATGTAGATCAAAATATCCTAACAAACTTTTATATTGAACATAATTCTCTAAAATGAATATTAACGACAATAAATCGCCGTCTCCATACTTTTAACTAACCGTGTATAATATTATTATTATGTGCAGAACCATACGATTAATATATAATAGATAGTATACATATTTTATAAGATTTATATTTATTATTATAAAGTTTCAACTTATTTTTGTTTATGTACGGTTTAAAATTTCTCGAAACAAGATACTGCTTTGCAAGAAGAAAATCAAAATAAAGACTTAAACTTTACTTTACTCTTAACTTATCTAACCGCAGAATTGTACGGAATATTTGAGCGATTGATAATTTTGTTAAATTAAGGAAACGGTATGACACAAAAGGAAATGGAGATTGCAATCGTAATTAATAGAATCGCAATTTTATACGCAACTAGCAACCCAAATGTATTTGATCCACAACACAAATGTAATTAAACTGCATGAGACAGATTTGCAACGCCTTAAAGTGTATAGATTTAACGTTTTTGGTCAGTCATACGAGTGCACGGTTGTCGGTCCGCATAAACAATAATAAGAGTTAAACTAGCATCGCACACACAAACTCTAACAGGAAATAGCAGTGAAATGTATTTTATAAAATGTTAACGCTTATGTAGTGTGCTGTGATTGTATAGCTTGAACAAGACAGAATACTTAACGGATTTACTAACTGACAGTTTTCTAATTAAAGCTTGTCTTAAAAATAGATCGACCAATTTATTTAATAAATAGTCAAAACTCATCGACAACAAAGTTATACGTCACGGTGTCATTATGTCTCTTTTCCTTTTTTTGTATTATTTAGTCTTCCAAAAATTGATTTGATAGAATCGCGAAAATATAACAAGCATATATAATCAGCCATTGTTTATTACAGCAGTATACATATAACCAGGCATGAGATATCTACTTTTAATAACATCGATTACTACACTGAGTGTTAACAGGGCCCGGCATCTACGGGCAATTTTTCTAATGTGGAAAAGGGCGCCATCTATTGGCACACCCCGTTTTGAAATGTAAAAGTGCGGGAAATTTAACAGTTCTTTTTATAATCGTATTAAAAATGTTCAGTTAATTACAAAATATCTTATAAGTACTATATACACATTTTATTGTATATAGTACTTATGAGATATTTGTAATAGACTGAAAAATAGCACAAAAAAGATGAATATATTTATCTGGGATTTAATAAAAAAAATTTTTGTAGTAAATACATATATATTCAGTAAAGCACTAAAATAGAAACACCAAAATACATACATAGCTTCATAACTAAAGATGATTCATATGGAAAATAAAATATAGTAAAACGATTTTATACATAACTATAACAAAACGATATATAAATTTATGAATTGCAAAACTATAAACAATTTTCTTAAGATATACATACAATCACATACAATATAAATATAATAAATAATTCTAAATACAGATTTTCTCATTTTTATTGCCGTTGTTTAATATTCCAAAGCAAGATTTTCAATTTTATCTGCACCTTCTCTAAAAACTAGCTTTCTTTTTAGGAAATTGATAATGTTTTTACAGTAATTTTTGATAATTATAGGAATATATATGTGTAAAATACAATATTCTAGAGTAATAATGTGATACCTAAAGATCTAAACTGTAAAACGATCACAAAACAAATTTACATGAATGTTTGGTCACCGAATGTTTTACTTACCTATAAATAAATATGTACATACAATGTATTGTCAAGTATATATATAAAAAAAACTAACGAAAAAACAGAAATAAATCTTGAAAATTAAACGATAAACTTCAACTTCAATGAAAAATTTTGTTCACAACGCGACACTAAAATTCACAATATCCGGAAAATAACAAACATAAATGACAAACAGAAAAAGACAGCTGTTAATGGCGCATGCGCAATACGGCATGTTTAGTTGTTAATACAGTTATTGACAAAACATAGTGCCATCTAAATGAAATACCCCAATTCCTAATTAACCATGTGATCGCCTGGACCAATAGTAATTGAGAACGAGATACGTCTATTGAAGTTATTTCCCCGTGAGTGTTAAGTTAAGATGCAACCTGTTATAGAACTGCGCAAAATCGAGAACGGGTCGCCTCGACATTTTTACCACACCCCACTGATCTCCTTTCGCTAAAGCACTTGTTCACTTTAAGGGAAGGCATAAAGCGGATTGGGGAAAGTATCGAGGCGGAGTGTTAATTCAAGATTCTACCTGGCCTAAATAATTGTCAGTATTCATTGGGACATTAACCATTAAAAATAATCGACCAACATTTGGTAAACGCAAATGCGGTAAAAATTGGTTTGAGTGTAATCATATCGCTGACCGAAGAAAAGCCAGCGCACTGGCCAAAACCTGATAACGTTGCTTATTAATTAAACAAATTATCAACACTCATTCAATAACGCGACGTACATTTAAAATGTCTTGAACGCTATAGGTTTTGTAGTCGAATGGTAATACCTATATTACCTATTTACTGAAAAATATCTTCATGTAAACATAAAAGCAGGTTGCATTCTTCGTATTTGTTCTTTTCTAAACTGTATTGCTTGTCAAGATTAGTTACTACTATCTACTAGTAATACTTGACATCATAATACATATAATATTTGTATAGTAATTATATGAAATTGTAAACACTTTTATGAAAGAATATAAACATAGGAGCATTTGGTTAATTTGATATAAAAGTTAAATGTACATACATTTTGTTATTGTTAAGGTGAAAAGTTAGAATTGGCATTATTTTTATTTGCGTCTATATCCTAACGTACTTATTTTTGTGGTGAGTGCAGTTATGTTATATAAGTGTCAGTCATATCAAATTAATTTCATTCTGTAATAAACCCATCACTACAAAATTCAGTAAAGATAATAGGACATTATGTAAGTTAATTTGTATTACTTTATTATTTTTCTATAGATTATCGTGTAAATTGTAAATTGTTTTACAAGAAAAACGCAATAAGGTTAATGTATTAAAAAATAGTAAACATATAGTAGTCATTACAATATAATTTTGATTATAAACGGTCAACTTATTATTGTATAAGCCCATAATACACGATCATAAATTACATGTATTTCTACATGTATTTATTGAATAACCTCACTCGAAGCGTGTATTAAAACGAATTTCCTATCAAATTTTTACATTTTTGTCTGCATGTAAACAAAAATGTAAACATTTGATAGGAAATTCGTCTTAATACACGCTCAAGTGAGGTTATTCAATAAATACATGTAGAATGTAGGTGTAATTTATGATGGTGTATTACCCATTAGAGGTTATTATTTACATTAAATAAAAAAAAAAATGTTGCAACTAACAAAACGTACTGAAGAAATAAACGTATTAAAATGGAAAATCCTATTATTTTCAACGTTAAATAAACTTTAAAACTTATGTAACTTTAAGATCGGATAAAATTTAACCGGAGGCTGGTCAAACGATAATTTTCAATTTTTTATGGTATAGAGACACCATACAATAAGCCTCATTATTTTCAGCGTTTGACCACCTCTCAAAATTTGTAAAAAATGCGATAAACTTTGATATGTAACTTCGAGATCGGATAAAAATTAACCGGTGATTGGCCAAATGATAATTTTCAATTCTTTGTGGTCTAAAGACATGAGACGATAAATCCTATTATTTTCAGCGTTTGACCACCTCTCAAAGTTTGTGAAAAGTGCGATAAACTTTGAAAACTCTGTTGTATGTAATTTCGAGATCGAATAAACGTTAACCGATGGGTGGCCAAACGGTGATTTTCATTTTTTTGTAAACTGGAGACACGTGACAATAAGTCTTATCATTTTCAGCTTGCCAAAAGTGCGGCGAATTTTGAAAACTATGTTGTATGAGACTTCGAGATCGGTTAAAACTTAACCGCTGAGCAAACAATGATTTGCGATTTGCTATGATTCAGTAGTCTGGAGCCAGAGGTTGTGACATTTTCTGGGTTTGATGTCATTTCATTGGAGATATGAGCTTGTTTTTTCATTTTTTTTCGACTGTTGTTAAGTTTTCAAAAACATTATTTGGTGGTCAATCATGGTCAAACGTTGGTCAATCCTATCCTGCAACAAAATGTTAGTGTTTGCAGAAAACAAAAATTCGATTTTTTTTTTGAAAATTGAAAAACTGTGAAAGGTGATCAAACATGGTCAAACGATAGTCAATCGTATCAGATGAACAAAATGTCTATATTGGCTAATTTTAGCATTTTCGCCATTAGACCCCAAAATATGGGTATAGTGGCTCTAGCCTAAACAAAATGTGGTCAATCGAAATAGCTGATGGTCAATAGTGGTCAATAAATGGTCAATCCTTTCTAACAGTTTTGTCGATTTTTGACCACTTTGTGGTGCCAACTTCGCGGACCTTGTTTTTTTAAGTTTTGGAAAACAAAATATTTGATTTTTTGCAATATTACATAGCGCTACACAATTATTTTAACTTATTTAATATACAGAATGTTCTGTTAGAAAAAGCAAATTAAGTATAAGTTTCATAATGACACGAGCGTCGTATAGATTAGAAATATGTTTTAATGATAGCTTGCTTAAAACCAACAAATTTTAAACAATTTTACAAATTTATACAATTTCAAAAATATATGGATGTTCCAGTACATTCGAATAACTCTCTACATATTGTTGTGTTATTGTCTCTTTTTCTGCCTCGTTAAACACGTCAAGTTTATCTTGTTTATATAGAACGTCTATTTATGTGACAGCTCTGTTAAAATTGCATAACTGTAAATAAAAACAACCTTAAATTAGCGTGATGTTATAAATTTAGTACTTGCTAACGACTCTGATTGATAATTAAATAAATGTGTTAAAATAAGAGAGACTGACATTGTTTCTCTATACACACATGTGATTGATACTAAATTAAATTTCATTAATTTCATACTGTGGTAACTTCAATTTGAACTGCAATAGGTTGTTTGGGTAAGGTTGCTAACAGTCACATATGTAATCGTAGGACGGGTGTGTTTTTGTGCCAGTAGCGGCGTGCGAGATATAAAAGTTGGTTGTCTGTAGTTTAAAACTATCTCCAGCCAAAGACAAACTCAAAGAGAATCTAAAAATACTAGGCTAATTGTAAATGTATGTATTTAAGTTATTTAATTGATTTTATGCAACAAAATCACTTCAAATTCAGATCATACTTTTTGACAAATTTATAAAATTATATAAACCCGCACTATGAAGAAACATATATAGTTATATAGTTATATATCGAAAAATAGACATGTTTGTGTGGATATCAACTTTGGAACATTACTGTATGTGGTGAATGTTGGAAGAACCTATATTATAAAAATTAATAAAGACTATTAGCAAAAGAATATCGCTAACGTATTTTGGAGGATTAGCAGACAATTGACTATCATCAGGAGGTTTCTTCTTACTCTAGGAGTAAGAAAAAATGATCTTCTTTAAGAGTTACTTGTCCAGAGCGTATATAATTGTGAAACCTTTTGCACTTCCACTATCAGCGTCGAGAACTCGCGTTGGATCTTTCAACTACCTGAGAGCATCTACTATCGTAGCAGCTGCTTACAAACACCTAGAGAAAAATAAGAAAAAGAAAAAACCTCCGGAAAGGCGTCCAACAGAACCAGTAATTAGCTATAGCGAAGACTGAAGCTTCCAACACGTACACTCATACTCCCATACATATTAAAATAAAGTAAGTCAATTTAATTAATTCTAAGTATTGATTTTATTATTTCCATAAACTATAAGGCAATATCGAAACTTGTGGCGTAAAGTTCACTGCAGAGCATTAAAACAATAATTTTGTTAGTAAGTTTTGCTTGAATTTGCGCTTTGAATTATTTTGATTTCCGTGTAACCACTTAAGTTTATTTCTGTGTCGATACACATTCGTACTTTGCATTTTTGGACTAGCTATTCACTAACCCTGAAATTGATTTTAAAAACTCAAATTTTAATTAAAAGTAAAATTTTTCATAATAATACATATAAAATAAAATATGGACGTTTTTGTTATGAGTGCTTGCGGGTTTTGACCACGTCATAGTAAAGTAGAAAATTAAGTAGAAATTAAAAACAAAAATACAAAAATATATATGCAACTTACTCAAACTCGACGTTTTGCCACTAATGTAAGTGGCTTCTTCAGGAGCAAAACTAGAAGAAGCCACTTGCATTACTGACGAAACGTCGAGTTTGAGTAAGTTGTATATATATTTTTGTTTTTAATTTTCATTTTTTTTATTTTATTTTGTATTGTATATATGTATGTAGTTGTATATGTATACGTGTTCGTCCGGTGAACGGAAGGTTCATGGTTCGAATCCCTGCCGAGACGCTTATATTTTTAAAATAAAATATTTGCTTGCATTGACGGGTGTAGAAAAATACAAATTGTATATATATACTTTACTATGACGCAGTCAAAACCCGGAATCCCTCATAAGAGAGACTCAAACCGTGGAAGCCTTAGATATCATTTAATGGACGTTTATATTAGTAGTAGACTGAATATAATTATATTCAAAATAGTTGAAAAAAGATGAATGCTGCTTTAGAGTGGCACATCGGTATCAAAATCATAATACAATTGAACATAAAATAAGTGATAGTGCTGTTTGTGCATTAAGAACCTTCCTGCAATCGCGAGATAAAAAAGTCAATGCAATTGTCACACATTTACGTCTATTTAAATATACGTTATCGGCTATAATATAAAACAATAAATGTGATAATTTTCACATGTTTTTAAATTTTAGATATTGATTACATTTGGTAATCATATTTACATACATATGTACATACATACATACTACATACCTACATACATATCTTGCGAAAACTCAACTTTTGAAATATGTGCTAAGAGAAAGCTAATTACCTACTGCATTCATTTTAATGTTTTCATGTATTATGTTCTTTACGATTAAAATTCCACCAAATAAATCATAATTAAGATAATTTTAATACCCGTTCGAAAATAGAATCAACGCATCTCATCAGCTTTGTGAATTTTTCACCATAAAGAGTTACGATAATAATTTTTCTTTGTCATAAATAAAGTTATAACTAATTTCTATATGACCTGCAACTGAAATGAGTCAAGTTACTATACTTAGATTAATGTAATTTACATTTTAGGTACCACAACAAAAAACTCGTTTTCTCAAACGAAGCAATAGCGATTGAATGACGTATTTTATATATTATCATATGACATCGATAATAGTTTATTGAAATAAAGATTAGGTATGAGAAAGTTTTAAACACGTTTTGTTTTCGTTAATGAATAGTATTAGAATTGCACTTATTAAGTTGCTTTGTTATAATATTCATTGTAATAATAAAATGCTCTGTATTAAAACTCAATCCACAGTCCATCAGTATATTGAACGACTATTTTCTAATGAGTACTACATCATTATATAAGCGATTATAGTGCTTTTCAAATTGCAAGAAACTAACTTTTAAATCCTTAATGCTTTTATTGCACCTCCGGTAGTAATACTCTTGAGAAGAGTACTGTTTACCTGCTTGCAGCATATGAATGCAGGGGCCGGATTAAGTATAAATTACGGCACTATAAGGTAATAGTAAAACGCTATTTTAATTGTAAATATATGTAATAAATAATATACATTAGGTTTATTTACAAAAAATAATAAGTGAGATATATGAAGCTTAACAATTAGTTGGTAATGCACAATAAAATTGTAAGTCATGTTTATATAAAAGTAGACCGTGGCAGTATTATACAATATAATACTTAATATACACCGTATTTCACAAATCATCATCTGATGTGATTGAGTCGTCTTGGAAATCGATATCTGAGTCTGACTCTGAATTGTATCCATGTATTCGTTTTCTTTTGATATTGCGTGTTTAACGGCATTTCTCCAATTATCAGCAGTTATATGTTCCATCGCATTTTTTATGTGTGTTATAGTGCTTTCACTATATTTAGGCGTTTGATTTGTTCGCCTTATGGTATTCTTAAGTTGAGCCCATATCAATTCAATTGGGTTGAAAATGCAATGGTACGGCGGTAAACGTAAAATTGTATGTCCTGCTTCTTTGGCTCTATTATCCACATAATAATCCTTCAAATATTCTTTTGTATTCATCACTTCTAATAATTGGTTTTTTGTATAATGCTCCTCATAATATAAATTATTTGCTTCTAAAAATTCTTTAATATCTTTCTTATTATTACATTTTGTAGGAACTTTATTTTGCTGTCGTGAATGATACGAGGCGTTGTCCATTACTATCACACTACTTTCTGGTAAATTTGGTAGTAAAGTATTACAAAACCATTCTTCAAATAAGGATGAAGTCATGTCCTCATGGTAATCCAAGCTAGAGCATTTTACATTTTTTGCAGATAATAGCGGCTGCGCGATCCACCCTTTCTCTGACCCAGCGTGGAGAATAATTATTCTCTTCCCTCTCGAAACCGGCGCGTCCAACTGACACGTGGCTGAATTGTCTACCCAACCTTTGCAAATAGTGTCGTGGGTATCATACCACGTTTCATCTAAATAACATATAAATCGCCCTTCCTGTCTATATTTTTTTATTGCCATCAAGTATTCGTACCGCATTTTCTGCAACCCCGAACTTTCCATAATTGTGGCGCGTTTATCTATAGTACAAAATTTAAAACCCGCCTTTTTTAACGTCCGCCACAAGGTTGTTTTTGAACATTGGATATCAATAGTTTCATCATTAACTTTTTTATGTAAGGACTCAATTGTAGGTACACCATTTTCTCTATACATGCAATATACTTGTTGCCTAATAATATCAATTTCATACTCTTTAATTTTCCTCGGTGCTCCTTTGTCACTTCTTTGCTTTCGAGGCTCTGCGTTATTTTTAATTGCCTTGTATATTGTTCCAATAGGCACTTTGGTTAATTGCGACGTTCGTTGAATGTTCTTGGTTTGTCCTTCGTTATTTTCTTCCATCAGAGTCTTATAGATATTGAGAAGTATCTGCTTTGCATCTTGTGATAAATATTTTCTCTTCCGTGCTCCACTTTCATCATCACTATGCACATCACGATCACTAACACCAGGCCCGCGCCAAGCGGGGGTGTTGGGGGTGCGCAACACCCGGGCGGCAGGTCTTCGGGGGCGGAAAAAAATATTAAAAATTATTTAAAAAGATTAAAATAAAAAAAATTACATAGTACAAAATTGTGTTTTACTTTATTTTGCAATACTAGAAATTACTGGAAAAATTGAAACAACCAAAGAAAAAGCATGAGTGATAATAATAATTTTTAGGGGGGGCGGCAATTTTTACTTGGCACCCGGGCGCCGATATACCTTGGCGCGGCACTGACTAACACACTCAGCAAAAGGTCGCCACATGTTCGTGAAAATTCAAATAAGTATACAGCAACAAATGTTAACTACAAATGATAAGTAAACTAAATATTACATGTATATATACCTACCCCCAAGTACCATTAACAATAATTACAATTAGATGACAGAATATTAGTTGAAGTATATATATCAATATATCATTAGCGTAATGAGGCCGTAATTCATACTTAATACGGCCCGGCGATTCATATAGTGTAATTAAGCAGGTAAACAGTACCCTTCTCAAGAGTATTACTACCGGAGGTGCAATAAAAGCATTAAGGATTTAAAAGTTAGTTTCTTGCAATTTGAAAAGCACTATACAACGTTATTGCTTTTACAGTAAGTCACGTACCCCATGATTTATGCTATACATACGTAGTATAGCATGTAGTATTGCTCTTGACTGTAGCTACATTGGTTACTTTTGAATTTACAACAAAGACTAATTATGTTGGTTGCCTCTATACAAGTTTAATGTATGTACACAATGCGTAAATATATGTATATCCATTTATATATAGCATAGAAACGCATGAATTATATAATATATAACAAATACATAGTCAAAGCTAAATAATAAATCATTTTGGTTCACCGGTAGAACACACAATTTTGACATTACCACATATTAACTAACACTACACGAGCTATTTCATCACTTTGGGGATGGAATTTTCGTGTGGCCTATATGACAATGCAAGGGGAACTGTTACCTTTCTTCATGAATAGGATTGTTCTTATGATGGCTTAATAGTGATTGGATGGCGTTTCTTCCACTTGGTACGCATTTGTAGCTAGACGATATATTTTTATGTCAATGTGACCAAAAATGTTGAATGACTTTCTCTCCAATTTCTCATAGCACTACAATCGGTTTACTAGTACTTGCTATCACTAGTACTTGAGTTACTGCAATTTTTGCCGTAGTTAAAGCTAATAGTGGTGTCAGAATTTGCGATGATTACTTACTGTAAACACAAACTTACTAATTGATGATTATCTATTATTTACAACAAATTAAATTTTTGTTAGTATGACTGATGGATAAAATTTTTCTATAAAAATAGAGTTGTAAAGCAGGCGTATTTACATTTAGAGATACTCTTTGAGAAGTAACTGCTCTTGATAATGCTATTGAATGAGTAGTAGACGTTTTTGAAAGAAATTCAATGTTACAATTAATAATGAAAAGAGTTCTTTCTTATCCGATGAAATAACGTACTGTGGATATAAGGTCAGTAAAGATCTAAGTCACCATCAAAAGTCAAAGAAATGACAAATAGACATGATTTACGAATGGTTTTGGGGTTGGTAAATTACTATTGCTTTGTTATAATATTCATTGTAATAATAAAATGTGCTCTATCTAAATAATTATAATTACTTTTTTATTTTAGTAGATTCATATTCTAAATGGCTTTAAATTTGCTATTCCATTTTTGCTAGACATGGTATTCTGATTCTACTTTGTAAGAGATAACGGAAGTCAGTTTACTTCTACAGAATTTTAGACATTTTTAGAGGAAAATGATATTAAGCAAAAATTGTCAGCTCCAAATCATCTAGCAACAAATGGTCAACCTGAGCAATATGTTCGAATGCCCAAGAATTAGCTTAAGGCGATGTTTTACGATATCAATTTATCATTCAATCATAGGCTTTGTAACTTAGTTTTAAAATATAGAAAAATGCCACATGCAGGCATAGAAACTGTCCAAAGTTCGCCCATGTTACTGATGAACAGAAAAATTAAATCATAAGGAGTGTTTAAAATTCAACTTATTGTTAGTTAAGGAAACAAGTTTAGTACCTACAACAAAAATTTAGAATTTTTATGATATGAGGAAGCGTTGCTAGCAGGAATTTGTCCGGCGAAAATTGTAATGTTGGGAATATTTTTCAGATTTTGGGAAAAGTTAGTTACTTAATCAAGATGGGTAATGCGAATATCGTTAACAGACATTGATCAAATTAGAAAGATGGAGAAAGATGAAAATAGTGGTAATGACAATCAGAAGGAAGAAGTTCCAACCATTCAATTATCTCCGTCATGTATTTATAAACCTATTACTTTACGTCCAACATAGATTACGCAACCAACACCTTTGTTCCTGTGAAATAAACTCAAAGCAGTTTCAAATATCGACCCACCGTAGAAATACTAAGTCAATTAGGTAGAGTACGTGAGGGGGTGATATATTATGCTATATGATTATGTATGCAGTTTCATCGGGAATAGTAGGTGGTGGTAACCACGACATTATTGAATTATTATTATAAGTAAGGTTAAGACTCCCATTTCACATAAATATATGCTTTGAATTATTATCTACTAGTGTTATTTATATTTACCTACAATATATACTTATGTATATATTTGTTTAGTTGCCTTCATTTACCTTTAACTTGATATTGAGCGTAATAAATTATGCTGAAACCTTGGCAGTATTATCATATTGTTCGCCAAACAATAGTTCGAATATTTTCGTCTGCTTTCCAACTTACACATTTTCGTCATGTGTATACGACTTCCTTATTACTTCAACAAGGACGATCATGAATGAGTATAGAGTTTATAGGAAAAGTATTTGCATGCATTATCTTCACAATACGTTGACATTTTGTCTGCAATACGTATGTAAAAGCATTTTATAAGTTCCAATAAGTTAAAATTTTGCACAAGCCGCAATTTCAAATGCATATAACTGAAAAATAAATATTACAGTTAACATTTTAAAATTAGTGCCATTTTCCAGCCATCAATTTACTTGATTCATTCTCTGTAGTATTATACTAATGCATTAGTGTGATGACCTTCTATAAAAGAATTTTTTTTTGCTAATTTAGTGTTAACACCACGTCTGGAACGGAAATGCTAATTTACTGATGATTTATCATCATATTAGCTGGAATTGTGAATAACATAGCATGTATGTAAAAGTTTACAGTTTAATGCAAATAACTGGCTCTTAACTACAACGATTTACAGTTCTGATGCAAATACATATGGGTCGTTTTAATCTGGATAAACTGTATTGTTTCGCGTAGTAAGATTACCGAAGTGTCGTTGAACTTCGAAGTTTATAAACACATATTCTTTGTAACAATAATATGATGTATATCTGTTTATTTAGAACTAAAATAAAGGATTTATTTTTTTTTTGTTTTGTAAAATTATTTTTGGAAGGATCATATTAAGTTTAAACACGGTATGTATGTAATAAAAAAAACATCTCGGATTTAAATTTATCTTTATTAGTATATTTTACTTTCTCTTTAAATAAAATTACGAGCTATTACATTTTCTGA
Source organism: Holotrichia oblita (assembly GCA_023690525.1). Lineage (NCBI taxonomy): Eukaryota > Metazoa > Arthropoda > Insecta > Coleoptera > Scarabaeidae > Holotrichia > Holotrichia oblita. Next base: position 85,141,687 of record CM043018.1, read on the forward strand.
AGAGCAGAATGTCGAAAGTAGTAGTAGTAATAATATAAACGACATTGCTTTATAAATAAATCCGAGTATAAAGTAGTAAAATATTAATAAGTAAGAAACAATAACTACTTTTCACTATAAAAGATGAAGTATTACACAAGTATCTAACAACTTACTTCGAAGAACCCTAGAAACACATGCACATACTATAGTTAAATGCGAATGCAAAAAAATATCGATCGCTTCCAAAGACGTTTTATGGCTTTTATTTTGAACAATTATTATAATTTCTTTCTAGTTTTTTACATCCAGTTTTTTTAAACACATTAAGAATTTCTTGATTTGTGTAAATATTGTTTTCGTTATTGTTATCTATTTTAACTCTTTCTAGCAATAATGTGAAGGCATTTAAAGGATGATTATTAACTCAGAAAGCATCAAACGACGAAATGTGATTTTGATGGTGGACTTCGACAATAAATCTTTTAGAACGCTTATTTTCCACGGCACACTGGATAAGTATCGACGAGTTATGTGTGCATTTTTTTTAAATCTAATTATCTCTTAAACTATCAGTTTTAGGTATAGGACATGTGCAACATAAAAGATGTAGGTGCCATTTGAAAAAATCAAGTTCAAGCTTCAACATTTCGAAGAGTTAACGTGCCTATAGTACAATAACCACGCAATGTAGACAGCCGTTCTCGGCGCTAAAGTATATTCCAACATGTTGTTTAAGCATATATGAAATATGCATTGATATCCGAAAAATCGAGTGTTCTCTGATTTTTTGAATAAATGTCCGCTATAGCAAATTTGTTTAGAAAAAAATTGAATAACTGCAAAACGTGAAATCAAATTGAAAAAACTAAAGGGATTTATAAAGCTTAAAAATAGGTAAATCCAGATATGTAAGAATATACAGGGTGTTCCATTAAAAATAACAAAGTAGACGGCAACTTCGGGTATAACCGGAAGCGCTGGAAATTTAACATTTTAATTGAAGAGAACATTCTGAATGTTCAAATTTATGCTTTAGTCAGAACCCCATAAACTTCTAATGAACGGTCTCGCTGAGACATGTATACAATACAAAAATAAACTAATTGCAAAATAATGTAAAATAAAAGCACAAAAAATACAAGTATGTATTACTAACTCGACCACTAGTGCAAGTGGTTTCTTTACTGGAAACACCAGTAACTCAACGTATTACTCCCGCTATAGGCGAACTACCGGCGGATGAGGGATGTCAGAAGGTCATACCGCAATATAGCAAAGATAGATGATACAATAATCGAAAAAAGTCGATTTTACTAGAGAAATATAGAGTATTAGGGAGAAAATAACATATATTTTGGAAAGGAATTTCTAGACAAAATGAATTGATAAATGCCAACAAAAATAAAAAAAGGAAATATATTATTAAAACATGCTCTAAAACAGATGTACAAAGAAGATAAGAATAAAGAACGATGGGAATGTGTAAACAATCATTCACAAAAGTAAGTACCTCATAGTCTGGTATTTAAGTAACAGCTTGGAACTATTTTTTTTGTATCTGAATTCAATTCAATCGTCATTTAACTAACAATAAGTTTAATGTTTCAAATGTTTTACTGATTTAGCGATTTACAATTACGTAGGTTCTCGTGATCGTGAAGGTTGTATAGTGGACATGTCGTACATTTCTTAATACAGCTAATATATAGATGTTAACTGAAGGAATGTTCATCTAAAAAGAGATTTTCGTAAATCGCGCTGTTCAAAAGGGAAGTTTTAATTTTAAACTACTTGTTCCGGAAAAGCTTAAGCTTGTGTCGATGTATGTATATTAAAAGAAATTGTAAAATATACATGTATAACGTAGAACAGATATCAAGACATGATGTAAATATTTAAATTATTCAGTTAAATATATGACATGAATTTTGGTTGATCACCAAATATCTGAAGCGCTGGTGAAGTATTAAAGACCTTGAAAACATTCAACTTGCAAAATAATAAATTTCACGAAAAGTTATCGTTTTCTTCGAATAACCTGTTATTAGTCTTTTGGTATGTACGGAACAACTTATTTATTATGAGTTATTGCCTTGAATAGCTTATATATGTAGACGTTGTTTAACCTTTATTAGAACAGTCCTATTTTAATATGCAAATACGATAAGAAGCTTATTGTGAATATGTATAAATTTTCTACAACTAATTATTTAATAATAATATCATACTAGATTTGTTGACGTATTTGTGTAGTAAAATTTCATTCAACAGCCTTCACTATACTATGAAGGTTGTTGATTAAATATGGTAAATGACTTTGTGATAAATTAATAAATGTTAATAGCAACAACTGACAATTATATTTAAAGTAATTGGAATACATCAAATGTGATTAATTTTGTCAGCACCATGGATATAAAATGTGATTAGAGACTTCTATTATACATAGCTCTGGTTTCTGTGCGAGATAGTAATATTGAAATATCATCTGCATACATGGTATAAATACCACTCATTTACATATAAATAAAATAACGTCGAATTTATAATTATATTTTGGTAAACTCTGTTCGTGACTGGTAAATAATGCGAGTTAAATTCACTTTGCTTTTTCACGAAAATTAACTTAATGTATGTTGAAGTTCAATGGTAATATTATGCTATTGAATAATCATTTACAATTAGCATAGAAATATACGTTTAAAAAATTCAAACTCTACAACGGTTTTTATGCAAAATTAATAATAAAAGTGGCATTTTTATTATACAGCATTGATTTTAAAACTGGGAACCTGTATTATATGTATAAGCTTATGTTAAACAGTTTAGTTAAGTTATAAAATTTATATGAATGCTATGCACAAGCATGTGTCACCGCCGAAAATTTTATTCTCTTTCTATAATAGCATTCTTCGTACTTACCTTAATGTATTCTATTGTTATCAGCTTTTATGTAACATCTATTTTATTGCTTTTGCTTTTTATAGATCATGTAAGTACTAGATTACAACGTTTATTATATTTACTTCATTACGCTAGGAAAAAAAAAACGTGGTAAATACTCATGCCATACGTAATATTTACATACACAATAGATTTTAAAACATAAATATTTGCATTATAAAATTTCCGTAATATGAGTAAGTATATGAAAAATTGTCTTGCATACATCATGAAGTACAATTATCTCTGTCAAGAGCAAATTACAATGTACAAATGCCGAAAACCTGTATTCAACTTTGCAAATATGAGCTTTTAATTGTCAGAAGTTATATTTTTAGAAAATATGTAAAATTGATAATTACAGTAGGTTATGGGATAAATTTAAATATTATTTGAATTTTATGAATTTATCAGACGCTTCCAAATCTGGTCTATTACAAAACTAGTATTTTTTTATGTGGTGTTAGTAGTAGTTAGTTGTAGTGACTCCGTAAGCTGTATTCCTTATCTGGCTATTACTGCAACTCTCGCGGTGCAGTTTTGTGTGTGTAAATTGTGTTCAAATTGCTTTGTGACAGCATCATATCGCCTTTTATAATGTTGCGCTGTTAATCACTTTGCTCCGAACAGCGAATGGTAAGTCGATCCGGATTTCAACTCTGAAAAATTTCACCTTCTCTTCAGAGAATTGAAACCCGGCTCTTATCGTCCAGCCACAACGATAGTCAGCCGCCTAACCACTGCGGCTATCGACCCGTTTAAATTAATTTTGCCAATATCAGTTTTAACTGCGAATTTAATAGGAATAGGAAAAACAGTTATTTTTGCATGTACAAGACGGAATACATTGAGTATAACTTCTTTATAGATGATGGGTGATGTCTAGATAAGGGACCTGATACGATGTTTTCTAATAAGATATCTCATGTGGTTTCGTTTGTTTTGCATAGACTTACACAGATCCAGCTCTAAATACAGGACTAGACAGCAAGACATACAACAGCAAGACTAGAGACACCAGAAGAGCTGAACTTAGCAGTTCTTTGCCAGAATCTGACGAAAATCTACATATGGACTTCGTCACGTTGGGCCGGACTTAATTCTGATCAAAGGTATGCGAAATTCTTCGCATTCCTAGGGCTCTGGGGAACACTGAACAACTACATACGTCGAATTCTAGTGGATTTGACGCACACGGTAACCCGAGCAATAGTAACTACCACAAAGATGCCTTTAATCAAGGACAAGCATAGTCAAGATTCCTGAGTCTCTAATCCAGATGGTAGAAAAGCACAGACGCCTTAGGTGTCAATACCAAGGAATCGTAGATTCTGACATCAAGGCGAACATTAGCCCACGTACCAGTCAAATCAAAATAGCAACTGCAGCTCTCAAAAGCTAACACAGCGAGCAGATGTTTAGCAAAGTCGCTACCAGCGACGAATTGCCATGCAAATTTATCAGAATCGAAGCAATGTATTAGATGAAAAGCGCGCCTCTTACGAAAGCTCCAGGCGAGGACGGAGTCTTCAATCCTTTGGCCAGGAACTACCTAAAAAGCAGCAATTACACTAGTGATGGTCATGAACACAGTACTCATGTTGGACCTTAATGCTATTAAGTCTGAACTTACTTTGGCAACAAAAGATCCTGCAATACGAAAATCATCTTAAACGTCAAAGGACAACGAGTCCTAGCAAAGAACAATATTAATTAGCTTGAAATAACAATTGACGGTGCTGACTCTCCGCATTACTGTCATTAGTAATGATAAGAATCTTCTAGTAGTTCTTCACAGGTTCTTCGACATTATTATTAACCACAGCGTCGAGCTTCGGATGGCCATAAATAAAACCATTTTCCGCACGATATTGACTAAATTCACGTCCATTTGGATGGTTGCTGCTGACATCCACATCCACTGAACTAGGATACAGGAATGTTTTCCGAGTATTGTTGGTAAAATGGAATTGCTCAAAAGAATTAAGTGTTCACCGAATGATCAGTTTGGACGGGATTTGCGTCAGTTCACGGTGTTCGCCAACTTTGCAGTTCTTCGGTCCAGTTGTGTTTTTATTTGATTTAAATATATAATTAACATACATTATTATAATTGTATTGTAAGATGCTATTTGAACGATTCCTATATAGTTTTCTTATCGAGACTAGTAGACACAACTAAGTCTGCCGTGTCCACTGTTGGGAGTATAAATTTAGGTAGGTATTCTAGATTGATGGGGGTAAATGCACTCATTTACTATTGCAAACAAAATAAAGTGGCGATGCCGGGAACATAGCAAATAGAACGAACATTACGGATAAACCGAAGTTTGGTCGTATTTGTTATTGCGCGCTCGGCTTGTTCTATTCGATCGGGCAAAATGTTCAAATGTGGACCCACCTTAACAGAGTCGCTGTAGAAACTGTCAATTAGTTCGCCAGGAGAATGGCGCAAAGACACACAAAGCGGAGATCAGAAGGTAGTACCGATATTCGCAGGGCGAAACGTAGTAGCACCCCAAGCTTATACATTCACTTACCCACTCACCCACCAACTAAGCATCCCACTGTCACCCCACATACTTCTAAAACCTTCCATTGCAATAAATTAGAAAACGTGTGTATCATTCAGAGTGGGAATAAGGTTTTCGCAATCTCTAAAACCTGATTGATACGTATGTACGAAACACCCAAGTAATACAGGGCAATGCTACTTAACCTACAGTGTATTATAATGAATTATTAGCTAGTAGCATACCATTAGTAGTACGTATGAAATGTAATTAATATTTAAATTAAGAAAGAATTTTTAAATTGAATTGAGACTAGGAATCAACCTTCTCATGATGTTACTTCATAAAACAGTATGTTGATTGGTCGGTAGGTGTCGCTTATTGTTAGTTCGATGAAACATACACCTTAAAATTGAATTCTAGAAACGCTCTTGACGTTTCAAAGTATTTACTTACTAGAATATATAACAACATTTATAATCTGTTCCCCACTAAGACACTTTTGCTCGTTCCTATTATAAAGGGGGCCTCTTTTTAGGAATCGTAAGATAATAATTTTTTTTAAATTATTTTATTAAAACTATTCTTTTAGGCAGAATCATATAAAAGACGAAGAAGTTAGAATAAAGAACACATGCTTCTGACATTTAAAGCAGTTAGCCAACATTACGGCATTCCAGTGTGTCAAAAGCACCCTTGAGCATTATGTGAAACTAACTAACGTAACCTCCGGGGAACGTGAAATCCTGTTATTTGTTTACAAACAAATTGTATTTTCTTTATTCATTCCTAGCAAAAGTTGTATTTAAAAGTCTTTTAGTAGCTTATTTTACCTTAAAAACATTCGCACGTTTTCATTTAACACATTTACATTTATTCTTAAAGGTACCATTAGTTCCTATTAGCTCTTGTTATAATTTTAACAGGTTGATTCTACTTTCTTATATGTAAAAAGTGCTAAACTCCAAAGTCCAATTTTAATCCACGCTGATATTGAACACGTGAAACTTGAATCACCATCTATTAGTAATGCGAACCGACAGGGATAGTCGATAATGTAACGGTTCCGTATATTCAATCACCTTATGAGGTGAATATTACAGGTCGTCAACCCTTTTCACAGCAGGCCCTCTGTTCACTGTGTAGTATGTATATAGTACATTTGCGGTGAATTCTAAGCGTTTATACAGTATACGGTAATGGTAGGAAGTAGTCATGTTACCTACTTATTGCACTTTTAAGGTACTCATACATCTAGTCGAATTTTGACAGGAATTATGAATGTCCACTTAATTAGTAATTTGTTACATACCAGGAACACTTTTGGGACAAATACTGTATGTTTTGGTAAAGCCATTTTTGATAATTTATAAAATGTGTTCAAATAATTTAATAATCAAGAATGCAGAACAGAATCCAGAAAACAATAAATAATACAACAGATAGATACTATTCTAGGAGAATAGTATCTATCTACTTCACTTTACAACCCCCGTAAAGTAAATAGATACTATTCTATTTACTTTACGGGGGTAAAAATGCAGTGAACGAAATTACATGTATGAAATAATTAAATTGAAAATTAAATGATTGTATTTAATTAAATTATTAATTAAATAGAGTACCCGAGTTTGAGTTAAGTGTTCAATATTGTGGAACCAGCATGTCTAGTCAATTTGTGTAATTTCTTTCTGTTCAATATATGTTGTATATTATTCCTATCGGTATTCCTATAGTAGTTCTATACATTTTTCTAAATTAAGGATAAATATTTATAGTTTAGCTCTGAAATGCGCAAAATATTAATAGCCAATGGAACTATAGTTTTCAAAAAATATAAAAGACTGATGCCCGTATTCACAAAAGCCAGTAATAACTAATAACGGAGCGTAATACGTAACGGAGCATTAAATACGTTAATTTTGTATTCACAAACAATTGCATCGTAAAAAGATTCGTTAAATCCATCATAACTATAACACCAACTTTTCGAGGGATTAAAATGTTTAACGATTCGTAAAAAGTAAAATGTCAATTAAAAACGTCAATTATCATATTTATGTAGTTTGAAATTTGACACTTCGCGGTATGTCATCTTCTAAAAATTCAGATATCGAATTTGTTGAGGATATTCTAGAGGCAATGCCTAGATTGAAGCATAGTAGAGATCGGCGGAACCCGTCTGAGTTATTTGATGACGTCGAATTTATATGAGGTATAGTTTTAATAAATTAACAGTAACAGAATTAGTTAATATGATTGGTCCCGACCTGGAAAAGGTACAAACAGAGATAAAGCTGTGTCAGTTATGAATCAAATTTACATTGCGATTGTATGCATCTAAACGTAAATCAACCTACTGTAAGTAGAATAGTTGCCCAAGTGTCCTAAGTAATTGCAGAAATGCGACCAAAATTTATACAAATGCCAAAAACAAGGAATAATATACGAAAAATTCAAAATAACTGTTACAGCATCCGATAATTTCCATCTGTATGTAATTGGATCAATAGACTGTACTCATATAAGAATGCAGTCACTTGGAGAACCTGCTGAACTCTACAGAAATCGAAAAGGATGGTTCTCTTATAATGTACAGTGTATATGTGGCGCACATTTAAAATTCATGCATATTGCAGCACGATCGCCAGGCTCTATACGCGACAGTACTGTATTTTATGATTCTTCATTACGCATACAGTTTGAAAATAAACATTTTGCAGATTGCTGATGATTGCTGATTGGGGATAGCGTTCTCCATTTTCCCCTGAATTTTTTTTGTAGGTTTTTCTTAGGTAAGATTAAATTTGCCGATAAAACGGTGAAAGTAAGCCTTTATGTACAGTGATGTGCTTTAGTATTGACTCACCCCTCGAGGGCAGTCGGCTATATATCGTCGTACATAAGGGTTATATTTATAAAGTTTTATGGCACTTTGAGTCAGTACTAAAGCACGTCACTGTACATTATACATATTTATATATATACTTTATTATTTACTTCATCATCAGCCAGTCCTTTTCTAGTGCTGCTTTTAAAATTGTCATAAAAGTTTCTTAGTTATTGCACCGTTTTTTTGCGGACCACCAATACAACTATTAAAATCTATTGTCATCTTTTCTCAAATACACGTTTTTTCTTTGCAAGCAGTTTTCTTGTTTTCGATTATTTTGATATATCCTTCGATAACGTCTAATAATAAAGCAATTCCTCTTTCGGAGAAATTTTTTCCTTTTGGCTGCTTTCCAGTAAGCATTATTATTATTAACAAAGAAAAAATGTAGCTGATTCTTTTAAATACAAACGTCAATTTTGCGTCAATTTGAAATGATGTGAAAGTTTAATTAACCGGAAATGTTTCACATTGCGGTAAAGTTTGATTTTCACCAAAGAAAACTCATTGGAATACCCTAGACGGTCGTAATAAATAACGAGGCGTTAAAACTCTGTTGTAAAATCTATGAATAATATTTTGTTTAACAGTCGTTAAAATTAAACGGACTGTTACGTAACCATTCGTTATATGATTTTTTGTGAATACGGCCATCAAGTTTCAATTAGCTAATTATTTATTATCATACGATTGGATTTTACCATAATGCAAACAAGTGCTATGGACATATGACTCCAGTAATTTGAAAGTTATAGAAAGTTGTACACAACTGTATTCCATGCGGACAACAATTCATTGACCGAAGTATTATCCTGCACCAACATAATGACCAGACATACAGTCATGATTGTTCAGAATTATTTATTTGGAACGAAACAAGATAGAAGCATTTGAATATAACCGAGCACATGGGAGCTTTTCCGGACTAGAAAAAAATTGATTGGTTTTCATCCCTTTGAAGAGCACTTTTGAATAAGTTTGCATTTCTTGATTAAACTGCGCAAAGAATGGAATTACCTATTTAAATCATAAAATAATACCTATCAGCGGTATAATTATTTTGTCAATTATTATCAATTGTAATTTACACATAACATACTTATTTTAGTATTACATAGCGACTCTTTTTTTTAATGTGGTGGGTGCTTAGTTGCAGTGACTCCGTAAGTTGTATCGCTTGTCTGGCTATCACTGCAACTCTCGCGGTGTAGTTTTTGTGTGTGTAAGTTGCGTTCAATTGGCTTTGTGACAGCATCATATCACTTTGCTCCCAACAGCGAATGGCAAGTCGATCCGGGATTGAACTCTCTGAAAAAATATCACCGTCCCTCGAGAGAATTGAACCCCGGCGCCTATCGTCTTCTCACAACGATAGTCAGCCGCCTAACCACTGCGGCCATCGACCCGTTTATATAGAATTATACACTTATTTATTTGTTGGATGTTGCATTTGATTGATGTATTTTAGACTGAATTTTGTTTTTACTATTGTATTGCCTATTATAATACTCAACATTATTTTTGTCTCACGGGTACCAATAGTAGTACTTCATGCAATTTTTTAACGTGTTTTCAAATATGTATTTGGAATTTTCCTGAATCTTCACCATTCAGTTTTTTTTATTTTAAGTTTTGAAATATTTTAACTTCTTTTTGCTCGCTCATTTGTTGATTGTCTAATAAAGCATGGTATATATGAGTGAACCAAATGAGCTAACTCAAGTGGTACTACTGGATATACTAGTGTTGCACACATTATCATAACGATGCTAGTTATATACATATGTGGTGAAATGACGTTTAAGTCCCAAAGACGAAACCTTACTCCATTAGTGAAAAAGTGTTATCCATTTGATTTTAGTTCTGGGTTCTTACTGCGTGAACTGTTATTTTCGACTTAATAAACATTGAAGGGATTACGTCAACATAAAAACATACAGTTGTATACCCTATCATGCAACCTGTAATGCGACCCGTTTCAGCCACCAGAACATGTGACATTAGATGACGAGACGTCAGATTCTGATGGAAGTATGGAAGAAAAATAAATATACTTTGGTGCTCTGACAGTAATTTAAAGTTATCGAAAAAAAAACAGTACAAGATGCTTTTTCCCTGTAAAAGGATAGAACCTTCTTCGAAATAATAGAAAGGCATGTATTTACCGTAGTTGTAAAATGAGGTATCATTAAGAAGGGATCATTAAGAAGGATGCTCTACAGGTGAAATTTAGAAAAACTCGTCATTTGCTACTTTCTAGGTAAGTCAGCATATTTGAATATTGTGTACTTAAGAATATAGAAAATATTAGAATGTTTGAAATTATAAATGCCTATCTTTCGGAAACCTTGCGTGATGGGGAAAAGCCAATATCATATTTGAATTTAGAAGGCAAATAAAAGTTTCTTTGTTTTCAATGGGATACATATTGGGTGAAATAAGCAATGTTGCCATTAAATTGGTCACTAACATTTATGACATCTCTTTCGAGCTGCAATTCGATGACATAAAGGTCGACGGTATAATAGAATCGCCACTGACTTATCGCAACTTCGCTGTTATTATTAATTGTGCTGGTAATATCAGCATCAGTTACACCTAAGTTGAATGTTTTGTTTCTCAGACGTCGAAAAGCACGTCGACAGTTCGCACATTTGCATGTAAAATGGAAAGTTCAGCAGTGGAATGTTGTTCTTTTGACAGATGAATCGCGCTTCTGTTTACGATCTAGAGTATCGAGAAAACAGAACCACCATTTCGGGAAGGTTCAGTTATGTTATCGGCTGGCATTTCTACTGAAGCACATACTTACCTGATATTTATAAAGAAAGGCACCAATGCTAGTTGATACGTGGAAGGTACATCGCAAGAAGTACACCAGAGACACCGTAGTAAAATGTTCTCATTTTATAGGAGAAGGCTCTTTGTTTTAATGCATGACAACGCAAGACCTCATATTGCATGAATCGCAAGTGAGGCGTCAGTATTCGTCCGCGTAACCCAGATATCAATCCTTTTGAGCATCTTTGGGATCAGCTTCAGAGCCGTATTCGTCGATGCCCAGTCGTATCAGAAACTCTTCAGGAGCTGAGATTTGTGCTTAAAGAAGAATTTGAAGCAATTCCGCAAGATTACATAAGAAATTTAATGAATTCAATGCCGCAACGTTTTCGCGATGTAATTGAAGTTCGCGGAGGACATACTATTACATTTGGATTAGAATTAAAAGTAACCAATTTTGTTTTTATAAGCTGAGAGAAAAATCTTGTCCATACTGGTTTTCTTATTTTCTAAAATCAAATTTGCTTCTGTCGTAAATTGCACAGACAATGAATAGTTCTTGGATGCAATCTCTATAGAAACTTAAAATGATTCCAGAGTTGATTGTGGTAAAAATTTTAGGTGGCCGGGTTTTTTCTTGCCTTCTTCTGTCACAAAACTCAAACAAAAATGTATAGATAGAATGTATAGGATTTCTTTTTTTTACTTTTTATTTCATTTCGACTACCTTACAACATGAATTATTTACTTCTAATTCATCACTGTTTAAAGGCTGGTTTATGAGAAAAGCTGTCCTAATAAAGGAAAGTTTAATGAATAAATCAAATCGACTGACAAATACTAACATGTAGGATTAGAAAACGTTGCAAATTTTGGTCACTTGTGACAACTTAGAAAAATTAACGAATGTTAAACTCAACAGGTTGAAGGTACGTTAATGGATAGAAAAGGGTATCCATAAAAATTCTAGATATTGGAATTGGAATGAATATTCTGCATCATAACATTGCACATGTCTCGGCAGATGTGTTTATTTCTACAAGTAAGCTATATAATACAGCGTCTTTATTTACATATTTTAGAATACCACAAGAATTAAAAAATAAAAATTCAAAGATACATACATATATTGTGGCGCAAAAGTGTCATGTCCAAGGAAAACTACTCCTAGCGAATCATAGCATAAATAGGAAGTAGTAGATATCAAATCAAGTATATGTATATATGGATAAGTAATACTTTCAAGGAATACGTATACCTATACCTGAATGTTTTAGTTTCAATATGTATACAATATCTACTTGTATACCGAATAAACTTGAATTCTGCATTACGTAATACTTCGCTAAACATAAAAATCAAATCAAAGTCCAAATATTTGCGTAACCTCTAATGTCACAGAAATAAAAATAAAAATTCTAGATATTAACATAAATTTGAGGCTATTAATGCACGAGACAGATGTTAGAAAAGGAACATTTGTTGCAAACTACTTACAACCTACACAATTGCCATTAATAAAATTTAGCTCGTTTCGTATCGTCGCGACCTTCAGGGCCACACAGTAATCGATTATATTGTTGTAATCCACATCCAGGAAATCATTCAACAAAGTCCACCTTGCCGATGGACATAAATAAGAACGCAAGCTAAATGGAGGTCTATGTCATTGAGAATAGTCATGCTAAATGAAACCAATTAACTGTCTAATATACATTTATGTACATATAAAAAAAAACAGAAACCCTGTACAGATAGTAATATTTTATTTTCAACATATTTTACTATAATGTTTAATTCCGAGACGTTTTAAATTAATGTTATATTGTTATATTCTTTCTTTTATACGTTATAAGTCTGCCTACAAGATCTCGTGATAGCAATAATATTTCAATAAAAAATAACATAAACGGCATATCATTTTGATTAACTTTCAGATTTCGTTGTACGAGCAGAATAAAAAATTACTTATGTATCATATTGTGTTTTTCTACAACCGTCAATGTAAAGGAAATATTTTTTTTGAAAAATATAAGCGTCGTCAGTGATTCGAACCGTGAACCTCGCGCATGAATTTCGCGCGAATCCCTGACATAGACGCTTATATTTTTAAAATAAAATATTTGCTTTACATTGACGGTTGTAGAAAAATACAATATAAATGTATATGTCAAAAAAACGTCGTTGTTTATACTTATTTATCGATTTAGCTTGAGTTTAAAAGTGATACCTCAAGCTAAATGGCAACTTCTTCCTTTAGTAATGCAAATCAGACGGCGATCTGGACCATACATTTTTTGTATGCGCAAAATGGCAAAATGTAAGATATCCTGGAGGGATATTCAACGTCAAAAGCATGATGAGAAATTGAGTAGAGTTGGATAAACAATGGTTACATGCTTGTAAGACAATATGTTGCATAATTGAGAACGAAAAAAAAAAACTAGAGATAGTTGAAGCGGCACCATATTGAAGGAAAGTAAGTACGAATGCCACAAATGATCACAAGCCAATACGGGTGGGGATCATTTAATCAATAAGAATCGGAAACAAGCAATGATTTAGATCTGTGTGGCAGCTCTTTTGCAATATTTTTCGTCTCCTTTATTTAAAAAAAGATAGATTTTCTTTAATGACATTACGCATTTGGTGAATAGTTTTCCATTATTTAGCTCGCTAACTAGGTGTTGGATAAGAGGAATTGTTATGCACAAAGAATGATATTTCTCGCTTAATAATGCTGTTGTGTTAATTTCTAGTGGCTTTAAAATAGAAATGCAGTGCATTTTGTTGTATCCAAAAAACAGGCGCTCTTTGCAATTACGAGTATATTATGGTAACTGATAATGAATCTCCTAGTAAAACTACTTTTTCAGTATTATCAAAGGAAAATTCTACCTACGCCTGAAGTTTTAGCTGGTTCTGTATTTAAATTAGCCTTTGAATAAAATATAAAGAGTGATCTGTGCTGATGTTGTATTTGGATTGTCGCGTTAAATATTTAAATTTTTTATTATAATCATATGTCATCAATTTTACTATAACTTTTATGCAACATATTAGAGCTAATAAAATAATAAAGTCGTAATAAACAGAAAATAACACAAACCACGGTACGTAAACAAAATGTAAATAAGACTACAGAGTAGCAACAACTTTTTTCCGTTTTGGTCAAGAACGCATCTAATTTTTATATTTTTAAAGTTTATTACTGTCAATGTATTTGCATAACGTAGTTATTTTCAATTACATATATCTCTATGACTGATTTTATAATACTTTGTACTCTGTTGAAATCGATGTGCATATACATTTTATTATAATAGTGAAATTGAAAAATTGCAAATAGACATTATCTATAGTGTTGGACAACGAATTAGGAACATTGCATTAACATAATTTAATAAAAATATATATTATAGTTAGGTTTGAGAATATATATTATATTTATTTTTATTGTACAAAATATATAAATAAATTTTATGTATTTTTAGTGTATCTTTAGTGTCGCTACCCC